>JANAVB010035219.1:10855924-11168424 GCA_029216955.1 Iris pallida
CCTCGCGCCGAAGCACGATTTTCATAATTTCCTCCTAGGCCGATTCGGTCCCAGGGCCCCGGGTACCGTCTCGAGGAAAGCTCTCCTTGTGCACAAGTCGTCCTTGACCATGCGAATGTATGAACAGTTATATATGTATGAAGTAATTTGCATAGCGTAACCATTATCAAATCACATAATCATTCCTACTCGCGCAAGGGTCCTTTCCCCCGAAACCGTACGTTCTGATTTAGCATCCCGTAGGCCCCAAATTCTCCGAGGCATAATGTACCGCCACCAAGGTTTTCATAGTTGTGTTTTGCATGGCATGAAATATAGTCTATCTTTTTCTTAGGGTGAACCTATCGATTCGGAGTTTACTTTTCTAGGTTGATATATTATCCCGAGCTCTTGATCTTAGTGGCAAGCATACATCCCGTTAGCATCATCGATTTGAACGTTGAACTTTAAGAATTTAGTTGGCGGGAAGGAGTAGAAAAGAAGGGGCCGAAGAACCACCCACCTAAGGAGATTGCGCCGAGAGTAGGAGAACGCTTCGCGACGGTCAAGCGTCAGTTACACGAACTCCTGCAATGGCACGAGCATCGAATTAGAACCCTTCCTTCAATCCTTCCTTCGAAATTCTCAAGGACGCATTCAGAAATCGACGCGAAAGCACACTATCAAATCCACGCAACAATACGTTCAGAAAGCCAAGAAAACCAATAAAACCAACGGCAGACGGGTTGCGTCGCTCCCTTTAGAGTTCCTTCGCCAAGACGCCGCCTACCGTATCTAGGACTTATTCCAACAGTAGTCGATCCATTAGTTGGAACGGTACTCTTATCACTCGTCCAAATCGATTTTATTGATGCCATGGTTTTTGTATCCAAACTCGTCGCCGAGTCAGACTAGCCATCTATGTTCCCGACCATGTCTGACTTGGCACGAGCCTATTACATAGTGCTTCACCCCAACGGGAGCGGGGCACTACATAATATACCACTAAGAAAAAGTTTCGTCCCGAAACTTAAGAACAAGGGTCTGACCTTCATCGGCAAAAAGTGAAGGGTACTTCTCCCTCATCTCCGCCTCTAACTCCCATGTCGACTCCTCGACGGAATGGTTACGCCAGAGTACGCGAACCAAGGACATCGATCGGCTCCGCAGGATCTTTTCTTTATGGTCCAAAATTTGCACGGGCTCCTCCGAGTATGATAGATCGGCGCGTAGCTCCAACTGATCGAAACTAACCACATGACTTGGGTCATGCACGTACTTCCGAAGTTGGAAGACATGGAAGACGTCGTGCACTTCGGCCAGGGCAGGAGGTAGCGCGATCCGGTAAGCAACGGTCGCCACTCTTTCGAGGATCTCGAAGGGCCCTACGAATCTCGGACTCAGCTTGCCTTTTACCCCGAATCGCATGACGCCCCGTATCGGCGTCACCTTCAGAAACACATGGTCCCCAACCGAGAACTCTAACGGTCGTCGACGAGTATCTGTATAACTCTTTTGTCGACTCTGAGCAATGCGAAGCCTATCTCGAATCATGCGGACCTTCTCGACGGCTTGTTCGACTAGTTCTGGCCCGAGCACCTGTCGCTCCCCGACTTCGTCCCAGCAAATCGGAGATCGGCACTTCCTCCCGTAAAGCGCCTCGTAGGGGGCCATCTGGATGCTCGATTGGTAACTGTTGTTGTATGCGAATTCCGCGAGCGGCAAGTGCGTGTCCCAGCTAGTCTTCAAATCTATCGTGCACAGACGTAGCATATCCTCCAGGATCTGATTTACTCTTTCTGTCTGGCCATCGGTTTGCGGGTGGTACGCGGAGCTAAGGTTCAACTTAGTGCCCAGCGCCGCCTGTAGACTCGTCCAGAAACGTGATAGGAATCGCCCGTCTCTGTCCGAAATGATTGTGGCAGGTACCCCGTGCAGTCTGATGATCTCGTCGAGATAAATCTGAGCTAACCGATCGACGCTCCATGATGCTTTAATAGCGAGGAAATGAGCGGATTTGGTCAAACGATCGACAATGACCCAAATCGCATCATTCCCCCGCGACGTCTTCGGAAGGCCCATGATGAAATCCATAGAGATGTCATTCCATTTCCATACTGGAATGTCGAGGTTCTGTAGCTCCCCGCCTGCTCTTTGATGCTCGGCCTTCACCCGTTGACAGGCCATACATTGTGACACAAACGTCGCCACGTCTTTCTTCATGCCGTGCCACCAAAAGGTCGTGCGCAGGTCCTTATACATTTTGGTACTCCCGGGGTGCAACGAGTACTTCGCATAATGGGCCTCCGTCAGAATCTCCTTTCTAAGTTCAGCATGGTCCGGCACGCATATCCTTCCCTTCATCCGTATCATTTTGCCCTCGTCCACCACAAAGTCGGTCGCCTTTCCCGTCGAAATCAGCTCGTGCATCTTCTTCAGGAATTGGTCGTCCTCCTGTGCGGTCTTTATTTTGTTGTGCAGGCTCGACTCAAGGTGCAATTGGGCCAATCGTGCCCCACGGTAACGGATTCGGAGTTCGATGCCCATCTCCGCCAAGTCTCGCTGTATGTTACGGTTGATAGACAAGCACCCTGCAAACATTCTACTCAGCGCGTCTGCCACAACGTTCCCCTTACCTGGCGTGTACTCGATAGTCAGATCGTAGTCTTTGATGAGTTCGAGCCAACGCCGCTGCCGTAAGTTCAGGTCCCGTTGAGTGAAGATGTATTTGAGGCTTTTGTGGTCCGTATAGATGCGACAAGCTACACCATAAAGATAGTGCCGCCATAGCTTCAATGCGAACACAATAGCCGCTAACTCGAGATCATGCGTAGGATAATTTTTCTCGTGTTGCTTCAATTGTCTCGAAGCAAACGAAATCACCTTATCCCTTTGCATAAGAACGCATCCCAAACCCGTCCGCGATGCATCGCTAAATATCTGAAACCCTTCTGGCCCGTCCGAAAGTGCAAGGATCGGCGCTGAGACGAGCCGTTTCTTCAACTCTTGGAAGCTCGATTCGCAGGCGTCGTTCCACTCGAATGCGACTCCTTTCTGGGTGAGGCGAGTTAGAGGCGACGCAATTTTAGCAAAATCCTTCACAAATCTACGATAGTATCCCGCCAAGCCGAGGAAACTTCGGATGTCGCCTGCTGAGGTAGGCCGCTTCCATTCGACTATTGCTTCAATCTTCTTTGGGTCTACCGTGACGCCTTCAGCGGAGACAACGTGCCCAAGGAACGTCACGCTGTTCATCCAGAACTCGCACTTGCTTAGCTTGGCGTAGAGTTGATTTTCACGCAGAGTCTGTAGCACCATCTTCAAGTGTTCCACGTGCTCGTCCTTGCTCTTTGAATATATGAGAATGTCGTCGATGAATACAACGACAAATTTGTCTATGAACGGTCGGAACACCCGGTTCATTAGATCCATGAACGCGGCAGGAGCGTTGGTCAAGCCGAAAGGCATGACTAGAAATTCGTAGTGACCATATCGGGTTCGGAAGGCGGACTTCGGCACGTCTTCGGACTTGATCTTCAATTGATGGTAGCCTGAGCGAAGATCAATCTTGGAAAACACCGTCGCCCCTTATAGCTGGTCAAACAGATCATCTATTCTCGGTAACGGGTACTTGTTTCGTACCGTGGCTTTGTTGAGTTCCCGATAATCGATGCACAGCCGCATCGATCCATCTTTCTTCCTCATAAACAACACTGGGGTACCCCACGGGGAGACACTAGGGCGAATGTATCCGCGATCCAGTAACTCTTGTAGTTGTGCCTTCAGTTCCTTCAGCTCTGCCGGCGCCATTCGATAGGGTGCTTTGGATATCGGTCGGGTGTCCGGGAAGGTGTCGATGCTGAATTCTATCTCTCGGTCCGGCGGCATCCCTGGCAACTCGTCTGGGAATACATCAGGAAATTCTGCCACGACTTTAGTCTGGGCCGTGCTTGCAATCTCCGTTCTTGTGTCTCGAACTGATGCTAGGTATCCGCTGCACCCAGAATGCAACATACGCCTTGCCGAAATCGCCGATATCACCATTGCCGACTTTGATGCTGCTCCGCACGAATAGGAGAACTCGGTTTCGCCCGGAAGGCGGAACACAACTCTCTTCTCCGCGCACTCAATCGTTGCGTGGCATGCACCCAACCAATTCATGCCGAGGATTATATCGTACTCCTTGACGTCGAGGACGATAACTTCCAAGGATATATTCCTCCCTCCGATGCATATGTAACCGTTCCTACAAATATGAGTGGCAGGCATGTCTACTCCCGATGGAGTGCTAACGCTAAGATTCATATCTAAAAGTTGCATAGGTAATTAATTTTCTTTTACAAAGTCGGCTGATATGAAACTATACGTTGCACCCGAATCGAACAATACTCTAGCAGGCAAATTTTTATAGAGTAGTATACCTGTCACGACAGTGTCGGACGCATAGGCTTCGTCCCGCGTTAGTGCGTAGACTCGGCCTTGCGCCCCTTGGCGATTTTGTGGGTTCACGGGCACCGCGTTTGCGCCATGGGCGGGAGGCGCCCTGTTCTGGCTCTGGACGTCCCTTGGTGGATGTTGGTTCGCCCTCTCCATTCGACAATCTACCGCCTTGTGACCTAGCTGGCCACACTTGAAGCATCCCCCTCGGCAGTCGACCGCCAGATGTCCCATCTTGCCGCAGCGATGGCATCGTACGCCTGGGTGAGGCCCCCGATACTCGGTCGTGTTCTGGCGCTTTGGCGCACCAGATCCTCCCGCGTCGTTAGGCCGCTTGTTGAAGTTGTTACGGATGCTTGATCCGCCCTTCTGCGACGTTCGACCGAAGACCCGCTCCATATCAAGAGCGGCGTTATATGATTCCCTGTACGTCTGGCATCTCTGGTTCATGACATCCCGACGCAAATCTTCATTCAGGCCTTGCTGGAAGCGCTCGCACCACGCCTCTGCGTTCGGCAGAAAAGCCCCGGCAAACTTCGCTAGCTTTGCGAACTTCGCGCCGTAGTCTTCAACGGACAAGTTTCCTTGCTTCAAGGACATGAACTCCTCTTCCTTCTGTCGACGAAGGGCACGAGGGATGTATTGTTCGAGGAAGGCCTGTTTGAATGTCTCCCACGAGATCTTGGCACTGGGGTTGGACCCTTGGAGTTCCTGTTTCTTCGCCTCCCACCAGTCGTAGGCCCTCAAGTTGAGCTGCAACGCTGCGCACCCGACTTTCTTGGACCCCTTGATGTTGAGGAGAGTGAACAGACTCTCAATCATCACTAGCCACCCCATGACTTCGTCAGGTTCTGCTCGACCGTTGAAGTCCGGCGGGTTCATTTTCTTAAACTTGGTCATCTTGAGCAGGGAGGAGGAAGACACATGTTTTGTCTTTTCGGCTTACACTTCTTCCTCGGACATGACGGTCGTCGAGTTCTGTTGCGTCGCTATGGTGCTCACGATCCTGGTCAGGGCGTCCATTTGCTTTTGTTGGGCGCTGACTTGGGCCTGGATCTGTTCCTGCAGCTGTCGTTGCTGCATCTCTGACTGACGTTGTTGGAGTTCCATGAGGTGTAGTAGTCGCTCCATGGCCGATTCGCTAGGCGTCGCACCTTCGGTGCTATCGGTGCTAATCAATGTGGGGACACCCAGTCTTTCCGTCATTCCTACAAAATTGAGCAAACCCGTTAGTATTCTCAAAATATCTACGGGCTTATGTGTATGGAACGATTATTTCAGGCCGCATATGTCGAAAAGCATAGTTTTTTTTTTTTGAAAAATCGCAACGGCATCATCTAAAGAAAGCATTTGGAAGGTCCGAGGTGTGAACCTGGCTCTGATACCAACTTGTCACGCCACGACTCGCCGAATCGGTCGCCATCGCCTTGATTCGATATAAATCGATCCCCACGGGTCGGGACGTGATGCCGTACAAGTCTTTGATAGACTTGCACAAGGCAAGGATGTGCGCTTGGAAATTTCTTTTAGGCTCGACGCGTTGAAATTAAACAGTGCAGAGAGTTGAAAACATAGCATAGGAAGAAACTTAGCTTTTCATTCATAAACTTGCAAAATATGTGCAAGGTCATATTTACATTACATATGCCGTTGCGGCTACATCTTTGAAATACAAAAGAAAGCTATCGACAGCTACGCCTTGAAATAATCTTCGGCGTTCCATACATTCATGCCCCTTTATACATTTGAACAAAAGCCTTCGGTCTGAATTGGGCATCAAAATACTTCAAAATAGGAGAGCTTCATGCCGCCTCCCGTTCTTCAGCTCCAGCTTAGTCTCGAGCTCCCGCAGCACGCTCGTTACCTGGGGAGTTGGGGGTTAGCACACTTGCTAGTGGATGGGACGAACCCACTCGTCTAAACCGACACTGCTTATTAAGGATTCAGGCATACGAAGTGATCTTTCTATTTAGAACTATATGAGTTGCAGTTCATATCGAAGGCACATTTTAAACGATAACAACATAACTCATTTAAAGGCATTCTTACCACGGCCGTGCTCCTTTCCTGCACAAAATATACATGATACTTACCACCTGCACAAGATAATAGGTGAGCATGCAATCTATCCTATATGCGGTCATTGGTGATATCGACACCAAGAAGGACGATTACGTAGCCTTGCGACGCGCCCTCCAGTCCAGGTAGCGAGCCTAACTGGAGGTCTCGCAATGCCTCGCGTCGAAGCACGATTTTCATAATTTCCTCCTAGGCCGATTCGGTCCCAGGGCCCCGGGTACCGTCTCGAGGAAAGCTCATCTTGTGCACAAGTCGTCCTTGACCATGCGAATGTATGAACAGTTATATATGTATGAAGTAATTTGCATAGCGTAACCATTATCAAATCACATAATCATTCCTACTCGCGCAAGGGTCCTTTCCCCCGAAACCGTACGTTCTGATTTAGCATCCCGTAGGCACCAAATTCTCCGAGGCATAATGTACCGCCACCAAGGTTTTCATAGTTGTGTTTTGCATGGCATGAAATATAGTCTATCTCTTTCTTAGTGTGAACCTATCGATTCAGAGTTTACTTTTCTAGGTTGATATATTATCCCGAGCTCTTGATCTTAGTGGCAAGCATACATCCCGTTAGCATCATCGATTTGAACGTTGAACTTTAAGAATTTAGTTGGCGGGAAGGAGTAGAAAAGAAGGGGCCGAAGAACCACCCACCTAAGGAGATTGCGCCGAGAGTAGGAGAACGCTTCGCGACGGTCAAGCGTCAGTTACACGAACTCCTGCAATGGCACGAGCATCGAATTAGAACCCTTCCTTCAATCCTTCCTTCGAAATTCTCAAGGACGCATTCAGAAATCGACGCGAAAGCACACTATCAAATCCACGCAACAATACGTTCAGAAAGCCAAGAAAACCAATAAAACCAACGGCAGACGGGTTGCGTCGCTCCCTTTAGAGTTCCTTCGCCAAGACGCCGCCTACCGCATCTAGGACTTATTCCAACAGTAGTCGATCCATTAGTTGGAACGGTACTCATATCACTCGTCCAAATCGATTTTATTGATGCCATGGTTTTTGTATCCAAACTCGTCGCCGAGTCAGACTAGCCATCTATGTTCCCGACCATGTCTGACTTGGCACGAGCCTATTACATAGTGCTTCGCCCCAACGGGAGCGGGGCACTACAGCAGCCGCGAACCTGACTTCGCCTTGATCTTGCGCGACGCTTGCTCGATCGTTTCATGATCCATTTCTTCTGATATGTTCACAACATATACATCTTTGTATTCCTTCAAATAGTTCGTGCCGCTTCGTATCTTGTGCGACGAAAAACATGTTCCAAAATTGAGAAAAACTTGATTTATTGGACGTTAGAAACTGTCCCGAAACCCCAACTTTGTGGACGATTTGCGACCAACGTGTTGCTAGTTTTTAAAATCGGTCTGAAGAGACTTGTAGACAACATATAGGAGATCAAAACCTTTCTTGTAGATTTAATTTTTATGTATTATACAGGAAGTTATTGGTTTGTGAAGTTAGAGAAAAAATAGGTTTTCAAAATTGAATTTTTAGAAAAAATTGTCCCGATACGCCGTCCGTCTCGTCAATCCGGGCGACGTGATCATGAACTGAAAGCATCGAAAGGTGCGTATCGACTTCGTGGAAGTGTGGGCTTTGACGGAATTCAAATTGGTCGCGTGTGCGCGACGAATTTGATGCCTATCCGCCAAAATTCACCGTATCAGATTTTTTGCAAATTTGTTAATTACTTTATGCACGCTCGTCATATTGAGACGAAACTTATGCCAACAGGACCGTATCATTTTTTGGTCCTGTATGCCAAGTTTTGTCTGAATCTGAGAAGGTCGACTGGAACGCTATTTTGGTGGGCCCACGACCCGATCCAACGGACAGATTTGTGCATGGCCCACCGGAATCCAACTTTGGACATACGGTTGGGTTCGTCTCGTCAAATTGGACCTGTAGACATATAGCTTGATGACTTTAGAGATCGTAGAATTTGGCACATTTTTTGGTGCAAAGTGGGTCCAACGGCGGACACCATTTTGACCCAAAATTACGTTTTACTTCTGTGTCCAGAATTGGACTTATAGGTAGGCATTTCTAGCTTGTATTTCATTATAAATATCTCTTATATTTCATCTTGTACTATTTTACCCATGTTTCCAGAATTGGACCCAAAATCAGACTTATGGGTAGGCATTTCTATCGTTTTACCCTGTGTCCAGAATTGGACCCGAAATTACCATTTTTCTGGTACTATTTTACTTTCAGTCTTGATATTTCATCTTGTATTTTATTATAATTATCTCTTATAGTATTTGTTAATTCACATGGAACTGTTGTTGGTGTTTGTACTTGCTCATATCCTGACAGGATAACCCTGTTGTTTTTTTAGAGAATTTAGATGCTAATTGCCCGACCTACTACTGGTTTGGCATAGATGGAGCCTACGACCAGGACCTGCCAGTGGACCTGGTGCTCATAGAGGATGCACCGCCAGTAGTGACCTAGTTTACCGAGATTTTGTCTTGATTACATTCCAGTTTGATACTTTGAGACTTGTAGTATTTATTTTGGGATATTGTTTTATGTCTTGGTTTCTGAACTTGTGATTGCGACTCAGCGTTGTTTCAGAATATTTATCTCATCTTTATCTTTATCTTTATCTTTATCATTATCATCGCGTTTATCTTCATTAGAATTATGTGATTGAGTTGTGGTTATATTCCTCCGTACGGAGATGACAGGTTATATCATTGTGTCTTAGATTTGTATATTCTAGATGAACTTTAGAGCGTTCTACCGCCGATACTGCGGCAGACTGGACGTACCCACATGCTCGTGCCCCTAAACTGGGTGCGGGTCGTGACACTAGGGGTGGCAAAAGGCGTGAAGATCCAATTGGGAGAATGGAAAGGTGTCACCAGTCTCACGGTCGCGCGACTGGATGACTTCAACAGAATCCTTGGGATGGACTTCCTTATTTCGGCAAAGGCAGTGTCAATGCCTCATCTAAGAGTCGTCGGGATCATGGAGGAGAGTTTCCCGTGCATGGTGACAGTTGCATGAGGCGAGCTTGCGAAGGAGAAGGCTCTCTCCGTCTTACAACTCAAGAAAGGGATGCGACATGGAGAGATGACCTACCTTGTGGTGCTCAAGATGGAAGAGGCGTCCGTGCATAAGGATATTCCACGTGAGATCGATGACGTCCTTGTGGATTTCGGGACGTCAAAGAAGCTACCTCCGCAGAGGAAGGTAGACCACGCCATCAAGTTGGAGCCGGGCACGAAGCCGCCCGCCATGGCTCCATATCGCATGGCCCTGTCCGAGTTAGACGAGTTGAAGAGGCAACTCAAGGAGCTGCTGGATGCGGGTAGGGCTGCAAATGAGCCAAGCCATTCGCGAGCTGCTCGAAGCACGGCTCGATAAAACCTCGTTTGAGCTTGGTTTGTTTAGTAAACAAGCTGGGTTCAAACCTGATTTTTGAGCTTATTTAATAAATGAGCCAAGCTCAAGCTTAGAAGTACTCGGCTCGTTTGAGCTCTATGAGCTTTCTTAGAAGCTCATTTGTTCGTTGTTGATATATATATATATATATATATATATATATATATATATATATATATATATATATATATATTTGTTCTTTGTTGATATATATATTTATATATATATATATATATATATATATATATATATATATATATATATATATATATATATATATATATATATTTGTGTGCATTATATATTTATATGTCCTTAATAATTGATATTAAGGAACATTTTAAATTAAAATTTTATAAATAAATTGTTAGTTCAAACCTAACTAAAATGAAATCGAGCTCGTTAAGCTTGAAATCAAGCTTAATCAATTTGAAATAAAGATGAGCGAGTTTAAAATCAAGCTTAACAAGCTTGATTTTGAGCTTATCAAGCTTGCTTATCAAGCCAAGCTCAAGCTTAATATAAACAAGCTCGAGCCAAGCTCAATCACTAAAATAAAAATTTATCAAACTCGAGCTCGATCTTGAGCTCGATTAATTCTAGTCAAGCCAAGCTCAAGGTTACAAAAACTTGACTCGGATTGGCTCGTTTGCAGCCCTAGATGTGGGATTTATTAGACCGTCAAAGACCCCGTACGGTGCACCAGTCAGAAGAAGAAGGATAGAAGCCTTCGTTTGTGCATCGACTATCGTACACTAAACAAGGTAACCGTCAAGAACAAATATTCTATCCCAACGGTAGCGGACTTGTTCGACCAATTGGGAGGCGCAAGATACTTCTCCAAACTTGATCTGCACTTGGGGTATTATCAAGTCCGGATTGCGGAGGACGACGAGGCTAAGACGGTATGCGTCATGAGATATGGCGCATATGAGTTTATGGTTATGCCTTTTGGTCTAACAAATACTCCTGCAAATTTTTGTACTTTGATGAACAAGCTCTCTCATCCCTACCTGAATTGATTCATCGTGGTTTATCTCGACGATATTGCCGTGTACTCAAACACAATGGAGGAGTACATTGAGCATTTGAAGACCGTCTTCCAAGTGCTGGGGGAGAACGGGCTCTTTGTCAAGCGGGAGAAGTGCCCATTTGCACAAGAAGAGGTATCATTTTTGGGGCACTAGATCGGGAATGGCAAGATATGGATGGACGATGTGAAGGTCCAGTCCATACGGAAGTGGAAGGCTCCCACCAGGCCAACGGAGCTGCAATCATTCCTTGGCCTGACGAACTACTACCGGCGGTGCATCCGAGGATATTCCACCATCATAACGCCTCTGACCGATCTGCTACAGAAGGATCGGACGTGGAGTTGGATGCCCCTATGCGAGGAGGCATTCGAGGCGCTGAAGCAGACTGTGACGGAGGAGCCGGTCCTTTCTCTACCGGACTACTCCAAGGCATTCAAAGTGCATACGGACATGTCCGACTTCGCCATCGGTGGGGTGTTGGTGCAGGAAGGACACACTATCATATTCGAGAGCCGCAAGTTGAATGATACCGAGTGGCGCTACATGGTGCAAGAGAAGGAGATGACCCGCAGTAGTGCATAGTTTGAGGACATGGCGGCACTACGTTCTTGGCACCAAGTTCTTGGTCATGACGGACAATGTTGCCACAAGCTACTTCTAGTCCCATAAGAAGCTATATCCGAAGCAGACGAGATGGAAAAATTTTCTAGCCGAGTTCGACATGGAGTTGCGGAACAAATCCAACAAGAAAAATCAGGTGGCCGATACGCTCAGCAGAAAAGCCAAGCTAGTATCAGTGTGCTTTCTCAAGGAGGACATTCTGGACCGTGTTCGAGCGGATATCATGGAAGACCCGCTGTCAGAGGCTATAGTGAAGCTTGTCAAGGAGTACAAAACGAGAAAGTTCTGCCTAGGTCCGAGGTGGGTTTTCGGATCCATAGCATGTCGACTCCTGACTTTCAGTTTTGTCAGTTAAATGGAGTTACGCCAATCGACCGACGTCCTACACTGCACAAAGCATCTGTGCTATTCGCTGTTCCAGTATTTAAGTTCGAAAGATGGGCTTCTCTACGAAGGAAGACAGGGTGGTTGTTCCCAAGTGGAGTAGCTTGCGAAGACAGTTGCTCAAGGAGTGCCATGATATGAAGTGGGCTAGATACTCGGGGCAAAAGCGGACCATGGCGCTGCTGGAGGCCGCCTACTACTGGCCTCGCATGCGCGAGGATGTGGAAGACTATGTGCGCACTTATCTTGTGTGTCAACAAGACAAGGTGGACCATCAGAAGCCCAAGGGCCTACTGGAGCCTCTTTCCGTGTCGAGCAGGCCGTGGGAGAGTATATCAATGGACTTCATCTGTCCTGCCGAAAGTGGGGGCACTTGGGTCCATTCTCGTGGTGGTGGACCAGTTCTCAATGTACATGCCTTCATTGCTGCTTGAACGGACTGTACAGCAGAGGAGGTCGTGCCACTGTTCATCAGCCACGTGGTGAAGTTTGGGCCGGCATCCCGGTGAACATAGTCAGCAATCTGGATCCCGGTTTCACAGGAAATTTCTGGACGAAAGTGTTCAAAATCCTCAGGACAGACTTACACTTCTCGACTAGTTTTTACCCGCAGACGGACGGAGAAACGGGGCGGGTCAATTTGCTACTCGAAGAGTACTTGAGGTACTTTGTGAGTGCCGACCAGAGGATTGGGTGCACAACCTCGAAGTCGCTCAGTTCCGCTACAATCTTCAACGGAGCGAGTCGTCGCACAATAGTCCATTCGAGTTGGCGATGGATCGACAGCCACTTGCCCCGCACACATTGAGTGCGGGGTCCTCGAGTAGAAGTCCTGCGGCAAACCTGTTTACTTCAGACTTCAAGGCAAAGGCGGACATTGCCAACGCTTTTCTGGAGAAGGCCGCGAGGAAGATGAAGAAATGGGCCGACGTAAGGCAAAGGCCACTGGAGTACAAGGAGGGGGACATGGTGATGGTGAAGCTACAACTGCAACAGTTTAAGATGTTCCGAGAAGTACATAAAGGACTGATGCGGAAGTATAAAGGCCCCTTTCCCGTGCTCAAGAAAGTAGGAAAGCTAGCCTACAAGCTCGAGCTCCCCGCCAAGCTAAAGATTCATCAAGTCTTTCATGCCAGTTGCTTGAAGTCGTACCATAAAGACTTGGAGGATCCCTATAACGTCCTGGTCCCAAAATACGTAGGACTATAAACGTATTATGCAGCTGTCTACATATGAAGTATACTCGAATATATGGATATCTCGTATGTACACATAAGCTGTAAAATGTAGTAACCATGAAGCTAATATCATCCACAAACCAATATATCATAAAATTAATTTATTAAAGTCATTTGTACAAATGTTGGGCGGAGACAAAGTCCACTACCAACCATCTCAAAACAAAATGTACAAGAAGTGAATCGATAAAATATCAAACGAACCAAGCGCAATTCTCTTCGAAGGAAGAAAGAAGATCACGGCCTTGGCTAGAACACCTGTAGTAAATCATGAAAGCATACACCTAGAGAGATGACCAGGTCCTCAGAAGGACGTAACAAGATACAGGAAGAACATGTCATGTAACTGCATAAGTAAAAAAAATATATAAACTACAACACAACAGGATACCTAACCATCTATGTGATATGCACTTTGAGGACAACGTTCTATGCAGGGGCTGTAACGGATTCACACAAGCAAGTAATAAAGAGTGGCCGTCAAGTAGCGCTCATCCGAGACACTATCGGCCGGGCAGCACGCAGTGCTCATCCGAGTCACTATCACCCATAATGTGTGTAAAAAGTAAATGTAGCCCCTACGCTAGTAGCCGTCCCTCCCACCAATGATACTATACATACATCATAACCACGACACACCAACACGTGTTGTTTCCACAATACAGTTTATATTCAATAACTGCCAAGTCTTCTAACATGCATCTGTTGACAGTTATTCCTACGCATGCGTACGGGTGATCAGCCAACACGCAAGTGATCACTACATGATACTCAAAACTCATACACAACTCGTGATACAATCGTGACAATGTCAATGACATACATTCTATTGACGGAAGTCTCTTAACTCTAGGTCCACAAGCAAGAAGAAAAATAAATAACTGAAAATAAAAGTGCAGAAAATAATAACAGAATAATAAAATGCAACTAAATGTAAGTAATAACTATGGCAAGGTATCTTGCCTGATTCCATACTGTAAATATGAAACGCCGCTCCCGCGTCCACGCCTTCGGAACCCGACGCTCCTAGATAATTAATTAACTAAATTAAGTCACTACTTATGAAACTTACGATATGACGTAATTAGTCAAAGTAATGTGTTAAAATTATATTTAATCTATCGTGGAACCATTTAGATCCATACAATCACACACAGGTTCCACGAGACATCGAAACACAGTTTTAGGGTTTCTAACTTTTAATTAGTCGGTTATGCCCCTACTTTAATAACATACTTAAAAATCATATAAAAATCATAAAAATAGTATTTAAACTAATTTTCTACAGATTTATCTCTGAAATTCCAGAATTAATAATTCTAAAGACATTTATGACTAGTTGATTAATAAGTCAGCTAGTCTACCCGAAACTCGCCCGGAACATAGTTAATGACTCAAAATTGCTAAAATAACTAAAAATATATTTTAAACAGTAATAAAATAATTTATTTTATAGAATAATATCAGAGGTACAAGAGTTGAGTTATACTACAAGTTTGGGACATTCTAGGTCAGCCGGTTACCCGAAATTAGCTAGTTTTGACCTATAATTTTTTCGACCAGATCTGAGTTGCTAAAATCATGAAAAATACTTAAAAATCCTAATTTATGTATATGAACACACATAAAATTCAGTTTCAAAAATAGGCACCAATAACTCATAGTTCCTTTACAATAGGGTTAATTTTGATCCTACCGACACATGAATATTACGCATATATTTCATGAAACCTTTATGGATGATTATACCTAACAAAATCCATCAAAATATGATTTCTAAAGAATTAATAACACATTTCTATAGAATTTTAGCAAAGGTTTTTAGAAGAAAAAAAATTTGGGTTCTTACCAAAGATCCTTGCTAGGAAGGGTGATGATGACTTCTCTTCACCAAAGCTCCAATATTTTCCGTATCCTCGCTTGCTAATCCTCCAATGGTGAGTATAGGAGAGTTGATAATGGCTATAGAGGACTGGATGGGGGAGATGGAGTTTTTAGGGTTTGTTTTGAGGGGTTTCAGGGATGTATGGTGGAGGAGATGAATTTTTGTGAAGGATGGAGAGATGTGCAATGGAGAAGATGATGTATAGATGCTATGGGGAGTTTTTTGCTGCCGAAATTATGGAGAAGGAGAGGGGTTTTGGTCGGCCAAAGGTGAGGGAGAGAAAGATTAGGATTTGGTTAAGGTTTGGGATAAGTTGGTTTATTTAAACATATCCTTAAATAAATTTTAAGCAATCTAGGATTTAGATCCTATTTAATTTGATACATTTGGCCATGGGGGGTTGCTTGGCTGAAATTTGCATGGTGGGGGTTCACTTGGCATGATTTGGTTGTTTGATGAGTTGGCAAGTTGATTGGATTGAGGATTTAAAAATGGGTTTCCTAATATAAAACTATTTAATTCCATCTATGTAATTACATTAAAAAAGTTGAATTAAATACAAATAAATGTAATTATTAATATTTATTAATGCCCAACATGCCTACATAGGATTGGGTTTGGCTTGGAAGAGATTTGGGAAGGTTTGGTGCAATCAGGTCTCCTAAAAAGTCATAAAAGCTTTCTTAATTAATTAATTAAATAAAAATATAACTTGTGCTATAATTTGAATGGCTAGCATGCAAGAGATTACAATATGTGTAAAACTCCTAAATTCCTACTGTATATTTTTTTTGTACTATTTTAATTTTTGTATGCCGTATAGACGTATTGTATAGTGCGCGCAAATTTCGTTTATTCGTGAATGCTCGACGAGTACGAATATGTGCGAGCGTACATATTTTTGGAAAACATTTATTTTATTTTTTTATATATAATAATTATTGGTATTTATATATTTTTAAATTGTTAAAAATATCGTATCGGGATGGCCAAATCTTATTATTATTTTATTTAATTGTAAAAGGCTAACTTATTTAATAGTGGCCATTTTGAATTACTATTTTATGCAAATATTCTTAACATGAGGTGCATGAATTTTTATTCATAAATATAATTTCATTTTTAAAATTATTATATTAATATTTTATTATTCAAAGGATATTTAAAAATATTATTATTTTCGAAATTATTATTATTGGTATTTTTGGAAAATATATTTGAAATTTATTGTGGCCATTTTAAATCTCGAATTAATTTTATGGTTTTAATTTAAATAGTTAAAGGATAGAATTGATACATAAATTGAGTATAGATTATCTAGTTTTAAATTTGATTTTAATTTGAATTTGGATTTAAATTGGGTTTTAAATTAATCCTAATGTTTATCTAACTGGGTATTCCCACCTCCTACAAAAGGAGAGGTACTCCTCCATAAATCTCAACCCACAAACCATAATTTTTTCAAACACAGCGTGCATCGTGTCGGTGTCCTTTCCCAATCCACTATATTCTATATAGTACAAATACATCGTTCTCCATCCCGGGTTCGACAAGTCCGAACCTCCTCGCCTAACCTCGACTATCTGCCATCGTCCCCGATACCACCAACATCCTCCATCCAACCAAGATCCGACCACCACGGTGATCCCCGACAGCCTTCACCGTGCCCGTCCCCTTCACCACGCTACCCCAATCACCACAACAACTCCCGATACTGTCGCCTCCGCCACGACATCCCGACTCGAATCACCGGCACCGTCACCACCTGCCATGACTCACCACAACCATCTTCGACAACATCACTGCCCTAACCACCATCAACAGAAGGAAAGAAGGAGGAGGGAAAAAAAACTCTCACCGAGCCAAGCCGGAACTCCGCCGCCCAAACCCCGACGCTGGACCGCCGGCGTCCGTCCTCCGTCCCACTCACGCCGAGCAACCCCTTCCCGCTCCGCCATCAAGACAGCCGCTCCGCTCTCGGCCGCGGATACGCCCCGCCGAGCCGAAAAAACCCCCATCGCCACTGTGCGCAGATTCGCGAACCCCTCTCCCTCCGTCGTCGACTGCGGTGAGCACCACCCGTTCCGCCGATTCCTCCTCCAGATCGGCCGACTCCTCCCCGCTGGCGCCGGCGCACCAATCGCCGCGCCACCAGCTCCCGACCACGATGGCAGGCCGGATCTCCCCTCCGCAACGCCACCACCACTTAGGAATCCAGCGTCGGCGGCCAGAGCCAACCGCCGCCGCCCATATCTAACCCCGTCTCCATCAGAACCGCGGCACGCGACCGCCCCATCCGCTCCGCCCGGTGCCGAGCGACGAGCGTCCGCGAGCCCCGATCTCCTCGCCGGATCTGCCAACTCCGCCTCCGCTGCGAGGGTCCTCCGCCGTGGATCGGCCGTCGCCGAACTCCGAAGCCGCCGTTCGCCGCCGGGCCACCGAGGTGAGCCCCTCCCCTTTTTCATTTCTCTCCCTCGCTGTGACTCAATTTGGGGAAGGGAATGTATGCTTATGTTTTTTTTAGTTAGTTACTTTTATCATTGTTATGGTTATTATTATATTTACTATATTTTATTATTATTATTATTATTATTATTATTATTACTTATTATTATTATTATTATTATTATGATTATATGTTTATTATTATTATTATTATCATTATTATTATGATTATCATTGTCATTTCTTACTTATAGTATTAATTAGTTGTTTTATATAAATATTATATAATTATAGCCATTTAAAATAAAATTTATTTTGACCAACACAAATATATATATTTGACAAAAGTAGGTTTTAAACCTAAATTATTATTTTTTCGAGATTCTAGTTATTTACATAAAAAAATATTTTTGACTAATGATAATTTCTGGACTATTAGAAGTTACTTTGTCTTAAAGAAAAATATTTATAATTATCTATGGTCTACTAATTCTAATTGTCTAATAAGGTTATAAATATGTTTCAATATATATTTTCAAATAGTTTATAAACGTTTTCTAAAACAGTTCTTTATATATATATTTAACTAAGGAATAACTTATCTAAATTAAATTCTCCCTTAGTTAGATTGTTTCGATCATGACTAATCATACTTGCCTATTTTCTCGCGACCTCGGACCCTACACGTCGACCATGGCTATTGGATTATTGGAACATGGCAGAACATCGCACCACCAGGCGACACACCTGGCAAGATACCTTGCCACAATTTACTATTTATAAATTAGTTGCATTTTATTTATTACATATCACTGTTCATTTATTTCTAGTTCTTGATTACTGCCTGCTCAGTGATATTAGTTGTACCTTGTTATTTACCTTTGAATTGCATATGGACTTATAGTTAAGGGACTACCACTAGCTTAGTGCATTGCATAGACTTTGACACTGTTGTGCCACGAGATGTGTGAGTTATGAGTAGCATATAGCCTACGGACTTGCGTGTTGGCTGATCACTGATGCGTGCAAGACGTGCGTTAGGTCTAACTGTCAATAGTTGTGTGTTAGAAGACTTGACGGTTAGTAGTGTTACATGGTCGTGGATGCGACATGATAGGTACATTGGGTGGGGAGAACATTTTCCTTATCGTATGGGCTTCGATTGCACTTCTCTTGTAACCCGGAAGCTCCGCTGGAGATACGGGTATGAGCCTCTCAGGTTGGCCACCGTCGTTTTTGAACGTCATGCTCTCGGTCACTGGTGCCCAAGTGGGGACCATACCAGATCCCATTACAGCCAGGGCTCATGCGACGAAAGGTTTGTTCTCACTGCATGTTCACTTTAGTTTGGTTAGATTACCTTATTGTGTCTTGTCACTTTCTTTGATTGTGGCATATTTTATATTCAGTATTATATGGCATGTTGATGTATCTTGTTACGTCCCTCTGAGGACCTGGTTATCTCGCCAGGTGTGTGCTCTTATAATTTCTGCAGGTGCTCTAGCTAAGGCCATGACTTGCGCTCTGTTCATTGAGATGTTGCTCTTGGATCGTCAACTCCTTGCTCTACTAAATTCCTTTCCTTGTATATTTCGTTATTATTAAAATTAGTTGGTAGTGGACTTTGTCTCCGTCCAACGATTGTGTACATGACAAATTCAAAGTTGCTTTTATATCATTATTTATCTTTGTGGATGAGATTTAGTACCTTGGTTACTGCATATTACAGCTTATGTATATATATGAGGGTCTATATACTTCGTATGTATACAGCTGGCATAATTACGTTCTAGTTTTACGTATTTTGGGACTGGGGCGTTACCCATGCAGGTCTAGTTTATCGTTTTAGTTACATAAATATACCGAACATGCCTGCAATATAGGATTAGAGTTTAGAATCTCATCCACCTACTTGACTTCCTTCCTTGACTTCAAATTCCGAACTCTCGTTCGACCTCCTTGAATTGCATCTTGCTTGACTCCTTCTACCATAAATTCTTAGTTTCGTGTTTAGTAAGATGACTACACTAGTATATGCCCATAGGTTAAACACATGGCTAGATGGATTGCATTGACAATTAATATGCATGGAGATTTTATTTGAGTTGTAGAGGCATTTATTTTCCTAGAAATATGATTCTTAAGGATTAGTTAATTTCAAGTTGGGTAGTAGCGTATTACCGCCTCCACAGGATAGTTGGAACTTTATTTTGCTATTACAGAGTGGTATACACAAGAGAATAGCTAGATCGAGAAAACAATTTATGATTAATGATTTTTGGAAATTGTGAAATAGTTTATGATTTATTGGGATATAAAACCGATTTGAGAAACATCTTTAAATTGTGACACATGATTTACGGTTAAGTCCAAGTTTGGATTGAATATGTTAAAGTTTATCTCGAGTTTATTAGAGTGTTTTAAATTATAAGTTATGATTTTGTAAACGACTAGAGAATATGAAGGGTTTATGATTTACGGTTTATTAGAGAGCTTGAGGTTTTAAATTGATTACGAAATTATAAGTATTTAATTTTTTTGCTTGAAGAGATATTGGTAAAAATTTGTTTGAAATATTTTTGGAAGATATGAAATCGACTTTAAAGGAAAATTTAAATATTTAAAATTTGCTCATATGATTTATGATTTATAAAGATATTTAGATTTCGAGTTTAAAACCTTGATTATGGATATTTAAAAAATTTGGAAAAAGGGAGAATTACTTTTGAAGAGTAGTTGTGACTTATTGGAAGCTAGATAGACACATTTGAAGGATATATAAATTTGGGAGTTATTTAAATATTCTATGTTGGTAGCATGAACTTCGATGGATAAACTTATTAAATGTTGAGTTTAAGATATGAAAAAAAAGGAAGGGGGTTATCATTCAAGTTGCGATATACAAGGGTTGTTTCGAGATTTACTAGAGATTTAAAATTGTGATTTAAGTTGACAGTCTAAGATAATTGAAATTTTGGCGAAGTATTTTGAAAATTTTATTGAGAAACTTTTGAGGAACATGAAATTTTAGATTAGATCATATATTGGTAGGGAACCAAGAAACAAGTAAGGTCACCCTAGTTTGATTGCTATACCACCTATGATTATGATATTGCATATACACAAGTATAGTTAGTCATCGACCAAACCGATAAACATATCTTTGACTTACTCGACCTTCCCTCAAATCTAGAACATTATTTGTGACCATCTAATTGTTTGAAACTTAGAAATGATTGGAATCATTCCCTTGACCAAACCCTTATCTATGAGACTATCTTCTCTCTAGAAACTGTGTCTCTAACTTATTTTACCTTGACCTACGAGATTCATAATTATCTTTATTTCATGCTTTAACCTTTTATTTTTGGTGCATTAATTAGTGCCTTATGAAAAACCCACTTTCTATTTTGATCATTTGGCGTTCCCTATCGTGACTTCAATATTTGGAGCACAACACTAGACTTTTCCTTCCAACAAATTTCACATGCAAGACCTAGACGAGCTCACCTTCATATAGGTATATCATGTCCCACTAAAACACGTCCCCTTGAACTCTATTTTTATGGTACGACTTTCGGATTATAAAGACTCAACTATAACCTATACCATGGTACCGATATACTTTTGACTAGATATTTGGACTCAATCTCGACACAAATCTTCGGCCCAATTGCAAACTGCTAAATCCGTTAAATGCTTAACTTTGCGTTTTATCTTGACTGCTTAACCCTTATCATTATTTTCATGTTTCTCTCGATTCACTTAGACACTTAACATTTTTTCCTTCGCTCGTTGCAACCCTTACCCTTCTTCTTTCCCCATTAAATTGCTTTACTATTATTTCACTATGATTCCTCCATAGTTTATGTAACCTTGTTCCTTGTATGGTTCCATTACGCGAAATAAAATTTGATCATGACAATCTTGGGTTAGAAGAGGTTAGATTAGAGAATCCCACAACATGGATAAATACTGTAGTGGTTAAGATAATTACGAGATTATGAGGTATAGATGGGACGTGAATAAATATGCAATAAATCCAAATCAATAAAGTAAGGATTATGTTTTGATAAAACACTCGAGGATAAATAGACTTCGCGAATTTCAAATTTGTTTTAAGGTAACTAAATATCGAGCGAAGAATCGTCTAAAGTGTTGTTGGTTTAAGAACCAAATTTATATATAAAATTAGGGATGCAAATTTTTGATAAAGACAATGTTGACATTATGATGATATTATTTTTCAAGGGTAACCAATTGTTGGAGAAAGAAACCTTTATATTTTTGATTAAGTTCTAAGATGATTAGGAATATGAAGTTAAGATGAGTTTTCATCAAAAGAGGAGATTATTGAATTCAAATTTTTGAAAGAGACTAATAAAAATTTTAGAAAAATTTTTAATTATGATGATAGAAGGTTGAGTTATGAAGATATATCGTTAGTTTTCGAGATTTATCGAACATTGCAGATAGATTTTTATTTTGGAATCTAAGGATGCATTGTATATTGACCAACAAATCCAAATCGTAGTAAGGATATTTTAACTTTTACTTGGGCCAATTGGTTGAAGGTTTTGGAATTTAAATTTTAGAGAAAAAATTTTAACTTGGGAAGATATATATAATTGAGCTAGTATAATGATGATTTTGGAATTCAAATTTTAAGAATATTTGAAATTCTATGACGAGATAGAGGAAGTTAGAATGCATTTATGATCGAAATTGTTTTGTTAAATTTTAAGGGAACGGGGAGTGAAATTTTTTTTTTTGGAAAGAACAATTTATGATAAGAGAGATTTCATGAGTATTAACGATATCAAGGATTAAGGAGTTTATTACTGTCACTACCACATTCTAGTGTGAGGGTATTTTTGTCATTTTTGGGATAATTTAAATTTATTAGAATTTATGGGAATTTTTAGGAATTATTTTAGAATTGTTTGGAGTAGATTGATTTTTGGCTAGTTTGGACTCATGTAGACCAACCTAGGAGCTAACCCTAGTTAGTTGGACTTGGTTAGGATTTGTGACTCTAGTCTAACCTAGCCTAATCTATGGTTGGTCATTAGAACCTATTTAGCTATAGGAATTAGAAAGCCATAAGCCATGACTTATGATTTTAGAGCCTTTAATTAATTAAATCAACCATGGCCTATGTAACTTGGCCCAAGGCCCAAAGTTTTGACCAAACCCTAACCCTAAGAAGTAGTGGCCGGCCACCTATCCTCATAGGGATCCTCACCATATAAAACCCCTCCTAAAATCTAGGGTTGCCTCTTTCTTAGGAAAAGCCCTAAGTTCAAGGAGGTTAGTTTCTATTGTATTTTAATTTCTAGAACTCTTTTACTCTTCCTTTTTCTTTCTAATTTGTTCCTTTAGGTCCTAATATGACTAATCTTACTGTTGCTAAGGTCCCATCTCAGTTTGAGGTTGTTTTGAATTGATTGGGTCATCAAGAGGAGAGCATTTGAATAGGGATTTTTCATTGAAGTTCATCAAGAGGTAACTCTCTCAATACTCCATGAAATTTCATTTTGTCTTCATGTATAGGAAGCCCTAAGGGTCCTCTAAGAATCTGGATAGGATTCGTGTCGGGTGTCATGGGTTTCGTGTCCATTTGGACACGTATCAGTAGCATAGTCTGGGTGTTTGTAGAAATGCCCCAATGAACCCTTCGCCCTAGTTTCTAGGATGCTTTTGAATAGGAAATTTAGTTTCATGATTGCTTATGCATTTTTGATCTGCTGTGGTTGTATCAGTGTCATTTCGTGTCGGATTTACGGCTTGGACACGCGCGTGCACACGCTCGCGCGCGTGCTACAGGGATCCCCTACTACTCGGGCCCTGTAGCGGACACGACACGTATTTGTTTGACACGAAACTCGACACGAGCCATGGGGCACTGGCTGATACGCCACGTGTCAAGTCCCACGTGTCCCCACATCGTGTCGAGGGAGATATCAGTAGTGCACGTGTTTTGTACTGTTCTGTGTACTGTTTAATATTTGCCATTGATACGCGTGTGTAAATCGGACACGCGGACACTGGGACACAGGGCAGGTCGACCTAGACCTAGCCCTAGTATAGGGGTACACATGTGCACGAGCACGTGGCCTAACACGTGTTGTGTCTTGTGCACGACACGCGTACACACACGCACGAGCTGTGGTCTGTACAGTGTCTGTATGTGCACTGGGTTGTGTCATTCGTGTTTGGATATGTTTGTGTCCATCTTGGTGGACACGAACAGGTTGTGGGACATATTTGGGTTGTGTATGTGCATTACCAACTTTTTAAATTGAATTTTGTTATGTTTCTTTGGGTTTTAAGCAAGTTGCAAATTCTGAAATCTATGTATCAGTTTCATGTTCCCAGTTTTGAAAACTTGAACTTGTCACCAGTTTAAATCATTTAAGCACTATTAAATGTTGGGTTTTAGTTCCTAGACATGTACTCCTATATCTAAACTGTTAGTGTGTCAATTTGGGAGTTGTTTCGTGGAGTTTATGTATTGTTTTGGAGCTTGCAACTATGGGACTGAAAACTGGACCTGTTGAATGCTATGAACTGATTTCCTTTTTTCCTTGTTTAAATGTTGTAACGCCCCAGTCCCATAATACATAGGACCAAGTACGTGAACATGCCAGCTGCACATATACGAAGAAAACTCCAATATATAGAATCCTCGCATATGCACATAAGCTGTAAATAAATAATCACAGGCCAGAATAACATATCTAATCTCATCACAGCTCAACACAGAAGATAATGAAGTCCAAATAAATAAATAAGAGTATCAAAAGATAGCCGGGTGAACAAACTCACTCCAAACAGCTATAAAAAATAGTCTCTCAAGATCGGAGTCCGACTTCCGCAAAATAGAAAGAAAAAGAGATGTAAAATAATGTCTACAACTGTCTCAGATAAGAAATAGACTAGAAGTCATAAGGCACTGCCTCATCATCAATGTAAGATAGCTCCAATGCCGCTCCGTACTCCTGTGGAAAATCCTCTAAACCTGGAGAGATAACCAGGTCCTCAGGGGACATAGCAAGATACAAGAAAACACCATGCCATATAAACTGTGATAATATAATAAGAGAAGAAAGTATACATGCAACCGGGTTCCTAACCATTCTACTGTGAATATGCAGTTGAGATACATTCCTTCGACGCATGAGCCCTGGCTAAATATAGGATCCGGTATAGTCCCATCTTGGGCACCAGTGACCAAGAGCATGTCGTTGAAAAACGACAGTGGCCAACCTGAGAGGCTCATACCCGTATCTCCAGCGGAGCTTCCGGGTTACAAGGGAAGTGCAATCGAAGCCCATACGTCAGGTAATGTTCTCCCCACCCAATGCCTAGTATCATCATCTCTATGACTGACATGTACCTCTAGTAACCGCCAAGTCTTCTAACATGTAATTCTATTGGCAGTTACCCCTATCCGTCGTACGCTCCATACGTATCGGTGGCCAGCCGACTACGCGGAAACGTGTCCTATATGTGACTCACATCACGTGATACAACAAGTGTCAAGGCCGTATGAGATATACCAATACCTCAACATCAATGGGTGGTCAATAAACTAGGTCAATGCAAGAGAATAAATAAAGCAAGGAAGACGACCGATAGAGTCGCTTGCACCCAAGTGTGACTTGGACGCACAGTTAAAAATATCACAAAAAAATGCAAAAATAACAACTGAAAATAAGAATATAATAATCACAGAGTAGGGTGGCAAGGTATCTTGCCTGGGGGTACAAAGTGGCAAGTCCAAAAGTAGCAAGTGCCCGCACCAAAAACTCACAAATCACAGATGACTCCAAACGCTGTAACAAACATCAAAAATGGTCTCGATGAAGAAGATATACCTAGAAAACGCCTGTCCAAAAGTCAAATTCCGGAACAGGGGCAAAATCGTAATTTCGGATCAAAACGATGTCCGCCGTTGGACCCGCTTTGCACCGAAACGCGTGCCGAAGTCTACGGTCTCTAAAGTCGTCAAACTACATGTCTACGGTTTTAGTTTGAGGAGAGGAACTCAACGGTATGTCCAGTTTTGGATTCCGAGGAGCCGTGCACAAAGTCGCCCGTTTGAGTGGGTCGCGGGCCCGCCAAAAGTGGGTCCCGATTCGACCTTCTCAGAATCAAACCAAACTTGGCATGCAGGACCAAAATTTCGATCCGGACCTGTTGGCGCAAGTTTCGTCTCGATTCGACGACTGTACACAAAGTTATGGACAAGTTTGCAAAACGCCGATACGGAAGTATTTCGACGGATACACATTGATTTCGTCGCACACACGCGACGAAACTGAGTTCCGTCAGTTCCCACATATCCGCAACATCCGTATGCGTCTTTCGATGCGTATAACGCGCGACCACGTCGTCCGGTTTGTCGGGGCGACGTCGTATCGGACAAAAATTTCAGAAATTAATATTTTAGAAAACAGTTTTTCTCACAAGTTTAACATGGGATTAATACACACACATAAATCGAAATACTAATCTACCAGTTACGTTTCCATCGTGGTTAGGTTGTCTTCAAACGTGTTCAATTAGTTTTTACGAAAGGTTAATGAACAGCGCGAAAAGTGGCCGACAAGTTGGCGTTTCAAAACAGTTTTTAGAAATCCGAAAAGTGGGTTTTTCTCCAACTTCGTCTCAATTTTTTGAGCAATCCTTTGGGGTTCCCAGGATTCTATCAGAAGGGGTTTGAAGAGGTTCATGTCTACTACGCACAGCATTCGATAGATCGAATTTTCGTCGAACGGGTTTAAAGAAAACGAAATTGGAAGAGGGGTACCTGAGTTCTGAATCAAACAGAGTATTCTCTGTTTTCCGTCGATTCCGAGTGATCCCGACGTCGTCGACGGCGAGTAGGTGGCCGACTGCGAGCGCTGGGGTGTGCGGAGGATGGTTGGGCGGCCTTGGGGTTGAGGAGTTTTTGGATGAGAGAGGGGTTAGGGTTTTCGGTTTTGGCGGATTATATAAAGCTGCTGTCGACTTATTCTATTTGGAATAGGAATATGGGCTCGGGTTTACTCCTATTGTGCACAGCTATATGCTGTTACTAAAAATATGTGGGGTCGATTTCTTAAGGCTTTGCAGCTGTTGCTGCTTCAACTATATTTCCATTGTGGGGGTCGGGTGAGGTGGACCGCCCACGTGGGTTGGTCCCCTCCCCATATGTATTGGCCTTTTTTTTTCTCTTTCATTGGACCATTGTCCACTGTGCTGGACCGCCCCCCCCTTATTCTGGGTGTGGCCGGCTACAGTTATCACCATTATTATTATTATTATTATTAACAACTAATTATATATATATATATATATATATATATACATATATATATATATATATATATATATATATAATTATGAATACCTTTTAAGTAGGCAATTAATTCCTAAAAATTATCAATAAATTCCTAAAAAATACTAGAATTTACTATATACCCTATTTAATAAAAATATTAACATGCACACTTGTAATAAGGTATATATATACACACATGCTTAATTATCCTAATAACTTAATAGTAATTAATCCATAACTAATAAAAATACGTAACAAATTAATTTAACCTTTAAAAAAAATCAATAAAAATTATGGGGGTTTACATCCTACCCAACTTAAAGAAAATTTCGTCCTCGAAATTAAAATAAGGTCGGGGGATTAAAATGCAATGCATGAAAAATATAAATGCAAGACATACCTTCGACTTCGAACAAATGCGGGTAGCGGTTTCGGATGTCGTCCTCGCGCTCCCAAGTAGACTCCCCTGGCGAGTGGTACTTCCATGCCATGCGAACCAATGGAATAGTTTGGTTCCGCAACACCTTCACTCGGCGATCGAGGATACCCACCGGTTGCTCTTCGTACGACAAACTCGGTCCCACTGTGATCTCGGAGTGATCAAGCACATGATTGCTGTCCGTCACGTACCTCCTCAGCTGAGATACGTGGAATACGTCATGTACTCCCCCTAGTGACGGTGGCAATGCCAATCTGTAGGCAACCTCTCCAACACGTTCCAAGACATCGAAAGGGCCGATGTACCTTGGACTCAACTTGCCACGTCCTCCGAATCGAATCGTGCCTCTAGTGGGGGATATCTTCAAGAACACATGGTCACCCTCTTTGAACTCCAAGGGTCGACGACGATTATCTGCCCACTGCTTCTGGCGATCCTGCGCTGCTCGCAGGTGGTCTTGAATCTTCTTCACCGTCTCCACTGTGCTCAAGACCAACTCGGGACCTAATAGCTGTCGCTCTCCTATGTCGCTCCAACAAACAGGAGACCGACACTTCCTACCATACAATGCTTCAAACGGAGCCATCTGAATGCTCGTTTGATAGCTATTATTGTAGGAAAACTCCACAAGATGAAGATGGTCCTCCCACGAACCGCCAAAATCAAGCATACACGCTCTCAACATATCCTCTAGCGTCTGAATGGTACGCTCCGACTGGCCGTCTGTCTGCGGATGATACGATGTGCTAAACTTCAATCGGGTGCCCAAACTCTCTTGCATGCTCCTCCAAAAGTGCGAGGTGAATCTCGAGTCACGGTCCGACACAATACTAACAGGCACACCGTGCAATCTCACAATATGCTCCATATACATCTCCGCCAATACCTCTGTCGACTGGCCCACTCTAAAAGGCAAGAAATGGGCTGACTTCGTAAGTCTATCAACAATCACCCACACTGCGTCACGTCCTCTAGGACTCCGAGGAAAACTCGTAACGAAATCCATAGTAATGTGCTCCCACTTCCACTCGGGAATGGATAGCGGCTGTAATAATCCGGCCGTCCTCTAGTGCTCCGCCTTCACTTGTTGGCATACCAAGCACTTGGCAACGAAACGAGCTATCTCCCGCTTCATTCTGTGCCACCAATAATACTGTCGTAAGTCACGATACATCTTGGTCCCTCCGGGATGAATAGAGTAAGTCGAACTGTGAGCCTCTGCCATCAGCTCCTGTCGTAGATCTCCATTGGGAACATAAATGCAATCACCACATCGCAATGTCCCATCAGTGTGGATCCTCAATCCTGTCTGCTCTCCTACTTCAGTCCTCTCCTTCAGCCGTCGAAATCTAGCATCATTAGGCAATGCTGCCTTGATGCGCTCTACCTATGATGATTGTACTTGAAGGTTGGCTAATACGCCATCTGCTCCCGGCAGTACTACCCCAATACCAAGCTGCTCCAAGTCTCTAATCAATTCCTTCTGTGTAGTCAAAAAGTGTGCCATGGGCTTGCGGCTTAATGCGTCTTCCACGACATTAGCCTTGCCCGGATGATAATGTAGCTCAATCTCATAATCCTTCATCAACTCCAACCAACGTCGCTGTCGCATATTCAACTCCTTTTGTGTGAACACGTACTTGAGGCTCTTATGATCAGTGTAGATATCAACCTTCTCGCCACACAAGTAGTGTCTCCATAGCTTCAAAGCAAAGATAACCGCTGCGAGCTCTAGATCGTGGGTTGGATAATTCTTCTCATGCACTCTCAACTGTCGCGATGCATATGCTACTACACGACCATGCTGCATCAATACACATCCTAATCCCTTCCCGGATGCGTTGCTATAGATCACAAATCCTCCTGGGCCCGACGGTAGGGTCAAGATCGGTGCCGTAGTCAATCGTTTCTTCAACTCGTCAAAAGCGGCTTGACACTCGTCTGTCCATATAAACTCCTGATCCTTGTAAGTCAATCGAGTCATAGGCCCCGCTATTCGAGAGAAGTCTTCTACGAACCGTCGGTAGTAACCCGCAAGTCCGAGGAAACTTCTCACTTCAGAAGCTGTTGTGGGAGCGGGCCATGATTTGACTGCTTCGATCTTCTCTGGGTCTACCGATATACCATCGCCCGTAACAATATGACCAAGGAATGATACTTCCTTGAGAAAGAAATCACACTTGCTAAGCTTCGCGAAAAGTCGCTCATTCCTCAATGTTCCCAAAATGATCCGTAGATGCTGCTCATGCTCCTCTTGACTCTTAGAGTAAATCAAGATATCGTCTATAAAGACTACTACAAATTTGTCCAAGTATTGGTGAAAGATCTTGTTCATTAAATTTATGAAAACTGCGGGAGCGTTGGTCAACCCGAAAGGCATGACCAAGAACTCGTAGTGTCCATACCTCGAACGAAAGGCCGTCTTGGCAATATCTTCCTTCCGAACCTTCAATTGGTGATAGCCTGATCGTAAGTCAATTTTGGAGAATACTTTTGCTCCACTCAGTTGATCGAATAGATCGTCTATACGCGGCAAGGGATACTTGTTCTTCACCGTCACTGCATTCAATGCTCTGTAGTCAATGCACATGCGCACTGTCCCGTCTTTCTTAGGCACAAAAAGAACGTGTGCTCCCCATGGTGACGCACTGGCACGAATAAATCCCTTCTCTAATAAGTCATCAATCTGCGTCTTCATCTCTACCAACTCCTTGGGTGCCAGATGATATACTCGAGATGAAATAGGCTCTGCTCCGGGAATAAGCTCAATAGAAAACTCAATATCTCGGTCAGGTGGTAGTCCTGGCAAATCCTCGGGAAATACATCCTCGAACTCGGTAATAATAGGGTGCTGAGGGGTGTCCTCCATCATCATATGAGTCCCCGATGTGGGTGCCTCACAACTATCTCCATCTTCTTTGGTGAATTCAAACTCTGCCGCATTCGGTGGTCTAAAGATAACACTGCTCCTATGGCAGTCTATGAGAGCGAAATGCTGGCTCAACCAGTCCATTCCAAGAACCACATCGAATGTCGGCATAAGGAATACAAGAAGTCGTGACATCATCTCCCTGCCATTTATCACTATAGGACAAAGTCTACAAATACCACTAATAGGTACAACTCCTCCTCCAGTGAGGATTTTAACATTCTTAGCTAAGGGTGTGATGGGAATGCTGTGTCAAGTGGTAAAACTAGTGGCTATGAATGAATGAGTGGCTCCAGTATCAAATAATGTAATAGCAGGAAAAGATGCAACTAAAACCATACCTGCTATAACCTCTGCCTCTGTCTCTATATCCTCAACAGCCATAGAGAATGTCACGACCCGCTACCCAAATTGTTGGGCCGGGCCGAGCCATGTCCAGCCTACGCTTAAGATAAAGCGCAGTAAGCTGTTCTAGATTTAACAGGATAAGGCTAAATGTGCTAACAGTTCTATAAGTGAAGAAGAATCATAAATGCTCCAAACACAAAAGTCGTCGTATATAGTAAAATATCCAAGTACAAGTAAACTGAAATGTAAAACTGGATACATGTCCAGTTATAAAATGGTATAGTCTAATACATGACTACACTAAGTATCCCAAGTAGCTAAGCAAACTAGACGAGTCTCCCCGCAGGAACATCCTCGTAAAGCAGAGCTGGGTCCTCGGCAGTAACTCCATAATACGAATCACAGAGCAACTCCTCCTCAGTAAGTATACCTACAACGTTATCCTGTCAGGACGGGAGCAAGTACAACCTCTACAACTAAAGTACTGAACATATAATGAAAGAGATGTACAACAAGGATCATGGAGTGATAAGTCTATAAAACAGGAATACTGGGAACATGTCATCATGGTACAACTGGGATCACAGTATCATAGTAACATAGGGAACATGGCATCTATCTCATGTCGTATCACAATCATGTCATCATAATCTATCATGGCAAGGATACATATGTCATAGAGACAGATGTATATGTAATGTTTAAAACTGTAGCAGGTACGTGATCGGTCAATAGGTATACAATGTGCTGTGGCACATAATAAAATATACTTCCGTACAAGTGATAGGGCGAGAGATGTACATACGCACAAATCTGCCTTGGTAAGTAAGGCCTACGGCGCTGTAACATATAAAATGAAACATTGCTCGGTACTATATAGGGGGGGCATGATCACGTACTCTACTATCAGTTTTTCCCATACCCATATTCTAATCATGTGAGAGATACATCAAGATGGTTCTAAGCATGGTAGTAATGGAAAGTACAACATGTGACGTTTTAACTTGCTATCCCAAGGATCAGTATTTAACATGGTTAATACATGTTCTAGCATTAAAAGACAGTAAATGAGTATGTAGATGTACTTGCCTCTAGCAAAACAAGCTGCGATAAAAGTGCTATGGATGTCTGGTAACTCGTCACTGTAGCAATAAATACAATAAACTTAGCTTTACACTAAGCTAAAACACTAGGACACTAATCTGGTAAAACACGACTTGTGATTGGGCACCTAGCCAAAATGATGACTTGGCATAGGAGACCAATGTGGGGTGACACACTATGTTAACTAACTTTCTAGGGTCTTTACTCTAGTGAGGGATGGGGTTCAACACGACTAAAACTCCAAATAACACAAAAAGCTACAAGTTGTAATTAATCAATAAATAAATCAAAAGATCATTGTGTTCTAACAATTTTAGAGATAGACAAAAAGTCTAGTTTTGCATAAAACAAAGTACCAACACGATCCTTGCTAACTATAGAAATTTATTATAATTTTTCTGGAATTTATTAACCAGTACAAATATTTTATAAAAATCAGTTTTCCTAAGTATACAGAAAGTGAGTTTTGGTTTCATATGTCAAACTAGTGGCAAAATAGTAAATTAATTACTACAAAAATTATACTAAATTAGCCAACTTAACAAAGTATCTAAAAACTATTTTTCCACAATTTTAGCAACACTTTAAGTATTTTTAGAAAATCAAAAATAGTAATGCACAATAATAATTAATTATCTGCGTATTTTGTCCATGTATATAATTTGAACCAAAGTTCAAATACAGGACCCAAGGCCATGAATCAAGTCCAATATGACTTGTACAGGTCTTGAATGTGTGAAAACACATTTGTGCCCAAATACCCATGCTAGGCTTGGACAACAAATGGTTGCAGTAATTTAAATAAAATACAAGTTGGTAATAGTGCAAAATAAATATTATTATTTTAATAAGGTAAATTTACACAAAAGAATATTTACATACCTATGCAAAAAGTACATATATATACATAAAAAAAATACTTAATTTATAAAGTATATATATATATATATAATAATATATACATATACAAGAAAATATATATATATACATATACATATGTGTACATATATATATATATATAAATACTATCATATATACATATAATTACTAACCATAAAAATATATACATATATACATACATACTGTTAAAAACAGTATATATATACATATATATACTAATATACATATATATATATATATATATAAATATATATATATATATAAAAACAGTAAAAGAAAAAAAGAAAAAAGAAAAAAGAAAAGAAAACAGAAATAACAAAGGGGGGGGGATTCGAACTCTGCCCAGCAGCGGGGGGGGGTTTCTAAACTGTGCGGGCTGGCCAGTAGGCCAGTCCGGCCCGATTGTTAGGATAGGGTTTTGTTTTATTTTATTTCGTTTTAGGTTAGATTAATAATAAAAAAAATATAAATATCGGCCCTGTGTCCTGACTGTTAGGGACACAGGTATCCACGTGTCTAGGCTTGCACGACACGCACGGTTCAAAACTCTCGTGTCCAGTTCTATCAAAATGTTCGCCAGGACACGGCGAACCACATATGTGGACACGAGCCTCACACGACACGATTTGACACAGTTACTCACGTGTCCGGCGAAGAGGAAGGGTTTTCGAAGGAGCTCGACGGCGACTGAGGCGTTGTGGTGGTGGCGCGTCGGTGGCGCTGGGCGCGTCTCGTCAAGGCGAACGTCGTGGTGGTGGTTGTGGGCGGTGGTGCTCGGCGCCGGGGGCTGAACGGGGCTCGCTGGAGTAGAACTAGGGTTTGGGTTCGTCGGAGAAGATAGGGGGATCTGGGGTGGTCGTGATGGTCGGGTAGGGTTAGGGTTTGGTCTGGGAAAGGAGAGGGGGGTCTTATAGGTGAGTTAGGGCGGTCGGGGGCTGTCGTGCTGGCCGGGAATGGCGGGGGCAACCGACGTCGAGTCGTCGGTCAGTCGGGGCAGGGATGGGTTAGGTTAGGTTTTACGAAAAAGACCCTAGAGTTTAGGAAATTGAAACCCAGTCCCTTAGGTTACTAAATGCAAATTAGAATTTGCATTTCGAAATTAAAACAATTAATTTAATTGCAAACTGACTATAAATTAATTCAGAAAATTACAAACTGATATAAAAACATTTCTAAAAATTGCAAAATGATATTAAAATAATTAAACAAATTACAATTTGATATTTTTAATATGTAAAATTCATTTAAAATCATTTAAAAATTATAGAAAAATTCCTAAAAATTCCTAAAAAATTATTTAAGGCTATAATTGACATTAACACTAATTAAAAATGGATTTTTAAAACCAGGGGCTTACAAGTCTTCCCTCCTTGAAAAATTTCGTCCTCGAAATTCACAAGGATTGAAGACCCTACAATATTCTAACATAGCAAGCAGTGCAACAAATGACTAAGGCTACGATCAAAACTAACCTCCTGAAACCTGTTCCGGCTCCGGCTCAAGGACTAGGCTATAAGTCCTCCCCTGGGGTCCCTTGGCTACTGGGCAGTCCCGAATCTGATGGATGGCAGACCCACAAGCTAAACACTGTCCTAACCTCTTCCTGCAGACGACGAATTCATGCCCTGGTCTTCCGCAGAAAGAACATATGGCTCCCTTCTGCTGCTGCTGCTGTCGGGGTCCCGAGGCTCTAACTGGCGGGGTCTGATGATGTGATGTAGGGGGATGGTAAGTCTGCTGGGGTGGCGTCGGCGCTTTCTGCTGGAAAGCCTGACGCTTGGACGGTCCCTCATGGTGTACAGAAGCCGGCCTCTTGGTAGACAGAAGACGCTCCTCAATGCTCCGGGCTAACTCTAGGCTCTGGTAGTAGTCAGTCGTACCGTTTGCCACTATAAGAATGCCAATGTCCGGAACTAGACCATGGCAAAACCTACGGGTCATCTCCTCTGGATCAGCAACCAGACTAGGAGCAAAACGGCTCAGGCGACTAAACTCTCCCGCATAGTCATCAACAGAACGGTTCCCCTGCTGGACGTTCTGGAATCGTAGCCCCATGGCTACTCTAGCAGCGGTCGAGAAGAACTTCTTCTTGAACTGGGTCTTGAACTGGTCCCAGGTGGCTCTACCTCTCGCGAACAACGGCTCATTCCTGAACCAAACTCCGGCTAAGTCTATCAGCAGAAATCCTGCTGCCTCGACCTGAAGGTCATCCGGCATCCTAACTCCCAGAAGCTTCCTCTCTACAGAATCTAGCCAGTCATCAGCTACTACTATGCCCTCAGTCCCTGAAAACTCCTTGGGATTCAGACCCATGAAGTCCTTGACTGTCCCCGCTCTCTGCCGCGGCTCTACATAGGGTGGGACCACGGGACGTCCCTCAGAACGCTCCATGCTCTGGCGGAGTAGGGTAGTCTGCTCCTGATGGGTTGTTAGGAACCCCTGGATCAGTGTGAGCAGCTGGTTCCCGTCGAGTGTGACGGAAGCCTGGGTGGGTATAGTGATAGGAGGTGGTGGAAGTATCGGGTCCTGCTGGGCCTGGGATGTGGAAGGTGGTATCTGGGCCTGTGGATCTGTGGAGTGGGGGAATGTGGTAGGTGGAGGTGCATCAGTCAACTGGTCGGCTGACTGGATACGGAGGGCCCCATTCTCGGGGGTAACATGCTGGGACGAACGAGTAAGCACCATCTAAATTACACATAAAAGACTTATAAGGACTCGTTTAAAGTAAGCAATCATATGCAAGAAAATCTAATTTATAATAGCAAACATGTGATGTGTTTCCTATGTTGCAATCCTAGCATTCCTCTAGGTGTTCTAAGCGTCTTTCCTAATGTTGTCTAATTACCTTAAGTTCCTAATTGCAGGTATGCTTGGTACAATAACGTAACCAAACAGTTTAGTCAGGACCTGCATGGGCCGCCAAAAAAACATGTCACGACCCGCTACCCAAATTGTTGGGCCGGGCCGAGCCATGTCCAGCCTACGCTTAAGATAAAGCGCAGTAAGCTGTTCTAGATTTAACAGGATAAGGCTAAATGTGCTAACAGTTCTATAAGTGAAGAAGAATCATAAATGCTCCAAACACAAAAGTCGTCGTATATAGTAAAATATCCAAGTACAAGTAAACTGAAATGTAAAACTGGATACATGTCCAGTTACAAAATGGTATAGTCTAATACATGACTACACTAAGTATCCCAAGTAGCTAAGCAAACTAGACGAGTCTCCCCGCAGGAACATCCTCGTAAAGCAGAGCTGGGTCCTCGGCAGTAACTCCATAATACGAATCACAGAGCAACTCCTCCTCAGTAAGTATACCTACAACGTTATCCTGTCAGGACGGGAGCAAGTACAACCTCTACAACTAAAGTACTGAACATATAATGAAAGAGATGTACAACAAGGATCATGGAGTGATAAGTCTATAAAACAGGAATACTGGGAACATGTCATCATGGTACAACTGGGATCACAGTATCATAGTAACATAGGGAACATGGCATCTATCTCATGTCGTATCACAATCATGTCATCATAATCTATCATGGCAAGGATACATATGTCATAGAGACAGATGTATATGTAATGTTTAAAACTGTAGCAGGTACGTGATCGGTCAATAGGTATACAATGTGCTGTGGCACATAATAAAATGTACTTCCGTACAAGTGATAGGGCGAGAGATGTACATACGCACAAATCTGCCTTGGTAAGTAAGGCCTACGGCGCTGTAACATATAAAATGAAACATTGCTCGGTACTATATAGGGGGGGCATGATCACGTACTCTACTATCAGTTTTTCCCATACCCATATTCTAATCATGTGAGAGATACATCAAGATGGTTCTAAGCATGGTAGTAATGGAAAGTACAACATGTGACGTTTTAACTTGCTATCCCAAGGATCAGTATTTAACATGGTTAATACATGTTCTAGCATTAAAAGACAGTAAATGAGTATGTAGATGTACTTGCCTCTAGCAAAACAAGCTGCGATAAAAGTGCTATGGATGTCTGGTAACTCGTCACTGTAGCAATAAATACAATAAACTTAGCTTTACACTAAGCTAAAACACTAGGACACTAATCTGGTAAAACACGACTTGTGATTGGGCACCTAGCCAAAATGATGACTTGGCATAGGAGACCAATGTGGGGTGACACACTATGTTAACTAACTTTCTAGGGTCTTTACTCTAGTGAGGGATGGGGTTCAACACGACTAAAACTCCAAATAACACAAAAAGCTACAAGTTGTAATTAATCAATAAATAAATCAAAAGATCATTGTGTTCTAACAATTTTAGAGATAGACAAAAAGTCTAGTTTTGCATAAAACAAAGTACCAACACGATCCTTGCTAACTATAGAAATTTATTATAATTTTTCTGGAATTTATTAACCAGTACAAATATTTTATAAAAATCAGTTTTCCTAAGTATACAGAAAGTGAGTTTTGGTTTCATATGTCAAACTAGTGGCAAAATAGTAAATTAATTACTACAAAAATTATACTAAATTAGCCAACTTAACAAAGTATCTAAAAACTATTTTTCCACAATTTTAGCAACACTTTAAGTATTTTTAGAAAATCAAAAATAGTAATGCACAATAATAATTAATTATCTGCGTATTTTGTCCATGTATATAATTTGAACCAAAGTTCAAATACAGGACCCAAGGCCATGAATCAAGTCCAATATGACTTGTACAGGTCTTGAATGTGTGAAAACACATTTGTGCCCAAATACCCATGCTAGGCTTGGACAACAAATGGTTGCAGTAATTTAAATAAAATACAAGTTGGTAATAGTGCAAAATAAATATTATTATTTTAATAAGGTAAATTTACACAAAAGAATATTTACATACCTATGCAAAAAGTACATATATATACATAAAAAAAATACTTAATTTATAAAGTATATATATATATATATAATAATATATACATATACAAGAAAATATATATATATACATATACATATGTGTACATATATATATATATATAAATACTATCATATATACATATAATTACTAACCATAAAAATATATACATATATACATACATACTGTTAAAAACAGTATATATATACATATATATACTAATATACATATATATATATATATATATATAAATATATATATATATATAAAAACAGTAAAAGAAAAAAAGAAAAAAGAAAAAAGAAAAGAAAACAGAAATAACAAAGGGGGGGGGGGGGATTCGAACTCTGCCCAGCAGCGGGGGGGGTTTCTAAACTGTGCGGGCTGGCCAGTAGGCCAGTCCGGCCCGATTGTTAGGATAGGGTTTTGTTTTATTTTATTTCGTTTTAGGTTAGATTAATAATAAAAAAAATATAAATATCGGCCCTGTGTCCTGACTGTTAGGGACACAGGTATCCACGTGTCTAGGCTTGCACGACACGCACGGTTCAAAACTCTCGTGTCCAGTTCTATCAAAATGTTCGCCAGGACACGGCGAACCACATATGTGGACACGAGCCTCACACGACACGATTTGACACAGTTACTCACGTGTCCGGCGAAGAGGAAGGGTTTTCGAAGGAGCTCGACGGCGACTGAGGCGTTGTGGTGGTGGCGCGTCGGTGGCGCTGGGCGCGTCTCGTCAAGGCGAACGTCGTGGTGGTGGTTGTGGGCGGTGGTGCTCGGCGCCGGGGGCTGAACGGGGCTCGCTGGAGTAGAACTAGGGTTTGGGTTCGTCGGAGAAGATAGGGGGATCTGGGGTGGTCGTGATGGTCGGGTAGGGTTAGGGTTTGGTCTGGGAAAGGAGAGGGGGGTCTTATAGGTGAGTTAGGGCGGTCGGGGGCTGTCGTGCTGGCCGGGAATGGCGGGGGGCAACCGACGTCGAGTCGTCGGTCAGTCGGGGCAGGGATGGGTTAGGTTAGGTTTTACGAAAAAGACCCTAGAGTTTAGGAAATTGAAACCCAGTCCCTTAGGTTACTAAATGCAAATTAGAATTTGCATTTCGAAATTAAAACAATTAATTTAATTGCAAACTGACTATAAATTAATTCAGAAAATTACAAACTGATATAAAAACATTTCTAAAAATTGCAAAATGATATTAAAATAATTAAACAAATTACAATTTGATATTTTTAATATGTAAAATTCATTTAAAATCATTTAAAAATTATAGAAAAATTCCTAAAAATTCCTAAAAAATTATTTAAGGCTATAATTGACATTAACACTAATTAAAAATGGATTTTTAAAACCAGGGGCTTACAGAGAATACCTTCCCATGATTTTGTCCGGGGCCCTGAGTTCTGGCCCTCTCGAACTGTGCTGACTGAGGTGGTAATGGCAGGCGAGGTGCTCCTGTCGCTGGCTGAGGTGCTGGAAGTGCTGGGGCTAAGGACTGCTGTTCCGGACAATCTTTCACCTTGTGCTGTCCTGACCCACATCTCAAGCATGATCCAAGTCGAATTCGACAGTCCTTCAAGACGTGTCCCTGCTTTCCGCAAAAGTTGCAGGTGGGCTTCGGATAAGGTGTGTGCCTCTGCTGAAACTGTCATGTGGCCCTCTTGATAGGCCCACTCTGAGTGGCTCGGGCTGGTATAACTGCTGAGGTATGGCGTCTCGATGTCTGCTGCTGTTCCTTGCGAAGAATCTCCTGAGCACGAGCTTCTTCCAAGACAGCTGAATGGGAGACTCGAGACTGAGTAGTCGTATAAGACTTGAGCTCTGGTGCAAGCCCCTGGTAAAATCTCCTTGCCTTCTCTAACTCTGTCGGAATCAATCCCGCACCAAATCGACTCAGGCGATTGAACTCCGAGTTATACTCATCAACTGACATATTCCCTTGATTCAGATGGAGGAATTGGTCGTAGAGACCATCTCGAACATGAATAGGGAAGAATCTCTCATAAAATGCATCATAAAACTGCTTCCAAGTGATCCCAGTGCCTAATCGTCTCTCTTCCGCCTTCCACCAGTGGTGAGCATTGTCTTCTAACAGTAGGTCCACTGCTGTCATCCAATTTCGAGCTGGCAACTGGGATGCCTTCAGTAGCTTCTCAGTACTAATAAGCCACTATGACACCTCTAATGGCTTCTCCGTCCCTCTAAAGGCCTTGGGGTTCATATCTGTGAAATCTTTGATAGCGCCTTCGTAGGGATACAGAGTCGGTGCTGGTACTGGTACTGGAGGTGGCGGTGGGGGTCTAGCCATAGCTGCCATCATCGTCTGTCTCATCAGCTCAGTCTGCTGCCACTGAGCCTGCATCATGGCATACATAAACTGAGTAGTAGGGCTCCCATCAGTCGGTGGTGGAGGCATCTGAGGTCCTGACTGTGGAGGAAACTGCTGAGGGAATGGTGGTGGTGGAGGCAGTGGTATATTCCCTCCCGGTGGCATGGTAGTAGTCTGTCTAGCTTGGCTGCCTGGGGGCGCTGTGACCTCTGGGTACTCCATCGTCGGCATCGTAGTAGGCTGTGACAGTCCTGGCTGGTATGGTGTCGCTGGAGTCAAGGGAGGATTCTGTCCCTCCGGAGTAATCTCCTCACCAGATGTGAGGGCCAAGGCAGAAGTGCATCCGCTTCGTAGATTCATACTATTGGCATGAGGAAGATAAGTGGATATTAGAAAAGGTTAGATATGAAGTAAATCGAATAATCAAGGAAGTTTCAAAAAGATTTGGAAGTCAAGGGATAGTAGTAGTTCTGGATAAGATATTCCTATTCCTATATGCAGGCTTGTTGGGCACAGTCATGTAACCCAACAATATTAAATCTGACCTGCATGGGCCACCACAAATGTGTTGTTCAATTTATGAAGTGAAACATGGGTTTGAAGTTAAACTGAGATTGATGGGTTTTTGGACTGTTATTTTGAATTAAGTTCAATATGTCACTGTTGTTGATATCCCTTAAACCTGAATTTGTATATAAGACCAAAAACTGAAATGGGGTTTATGGGTGAAACTGAGATTAAACTGAGGAATTGAAATCTGGACTGACCAAGGGGAGTTAAGGGCTAGTTTTTACTGTTTTTATGTTCCTGCATACATATGTAATCACTGTATACACACACACTTTTGGTTTTTCTAACACACATGTTCCTCTCTCCTCTTCACTGATTTCATTTCCTGCACCCACAAACTATACACACACACTTTTCCCTTTGACACATACTGCCCTCTCTTCCTTTCACTGTCTTGGGTATATTCCTGTGCATTGAATGCCTTTCCACACCCACACAGCTACACTTATACAAACCCACAATCTCATGTTGCACACACATACATTTATTCATGTTTCCCTATATGCCTACCTGATGCACAGTCTACATATGTGACTATATATATGTAATGCAAATGTTTTTATATATATGTAAGTTAATATATGCATTGTGATATACATGTTCCTATATATATGAGTGTGGTTTTATATATAGATATATATAGTATGAGGGGATGCCATGATAGTATGCATATGGGGTTGTATGGGATATGCAAGTTCATGTATATGCCATATGTGTATACTTAGGTATTTACTATAATAGGTAATGTGTATACTTGTGTTGAGAATAGGCCTAGGTAGTTTGGTATAGCTTGGTGAGACTAGATAGGGCTTGTACAACATTATTAGACTTAGTATAGCCTAGTTTAGACTTGGTTGACCTAGTTTGACTTCTAGGGTTGACCAGAGTTGACCAAGAGTTGACTTTGGCCTAGATTGACCTAGAATCATGTAGAATGCATAGTAGGACTTCATTTTATCATTTTAGACTTGTTGTGACTTGTGTTGTTCTGATTAGGAGCCAGACACCACTCCTCGGACGATACTTTTCATATTGGACACTCAGATACAGGCGAGTACATTCTCTGATCATTTCATATCCTGCTTAGAATTATTTCCTACAGTAGATTACTTTACTTGTACTGTCACGATGGTCACATGGATTGGTACTATATGGATCCTTTCTTGAGATGTTATCCTTAGGGAGCATCGGGTACTACGTGTTCTGTGTGTTTCACTTACATGGCGTATCACTATGCTTCTTGGTTCATTTGATCACTTGTGACATGTACCCTCATGATCACAGAGTCTCTTGAATCTTACAATGTTGGGTAACCCCCAGAATCCCCATTTATGGGACATCCATGTATTACCCTTCGGGGGCCGTGCATGGAATCATATAACATAACCTGGCTGGATCCTTGTGTATTGATTGGGGGTACCGGGGAGTAGAATTGGACATGTGAATAATACACCAGTAGTATCTTATCAGAATCATTCCTTAGTGTCTTATCAGAATCATCCCAGGCCATTTACATGTCTATATTGTACTCTGAATCACTAGTCACTGCTGTAGAAGCATGGAAAATATTAAAGAAAATGACCCATGCGGCCAAAAGAACCCCATGCGGCTCAGAAAGCCCATGCGGCTCAAAGAGTCATACGACATGAGGGACTATGCGGCTCCGAAGACACGTGGCATGATAGTCCAATTCTCTTCCCCCTCGCATTAATTGTTTGTCGGCAGACAACTCTGAAAAATGACAGCCCTGACACAAAAAGAAGAAATTTTGACACTGTCATAATGACAGACTTCTAGGGGAGAAAGAGAGATCTCTGACACAAATCCCCCACGAGCCATAAAAAGGCCACGTAGCCTTGCCACGTGGGCGTTCGTATGCGGCTCAAGTAAAGGCTTCTCATGGGGTTCCGAATGAATCTGTCCTATGCGGCTCAGGCCAAGACAGCCTCATGCAAAGACTTCTCATGCGGTTCCGAATGAATCCGTCATATACGGCTCAGGCCAAGACAGCCTTATGCGGCTCGAGCAAAGACTTCTTATGCGGTTCCGAATGAATCCGTCCTATGCGGCTCAAGCCAAGGCAGCCTCATGCGGCTCGAGCAAAGACTTCTCATGCGGTTCAGGATGAATCCGTCCTATGCGGCTCAGGCCAAGACAGCCTCATGCGGCTCGAGCAAAGACTTCTCATACGGTTCAAGAGGACCATTTCCATGTGGCTTTGGCGGATGTATCCCTATGCGGCTCACAATGATTACCTCCCTGTGGTTCAAAGGCTCAAGGGAGGGCCACTACCCAGGCAGCCCTGACACGGGGCCCTAACCATATGCGGCCCAAAATCATATGCGGTTCACTCGTCATGTGGTTCAGATCCCCACAGTGGCTCCTAGGATACGTGTCCTAAGCCGATCAATTTCTCAGATTTACTGCAATCAAAGATCGGATCAAATTCCCATAATCTGGGACACGTGGCAGGAGAATAAATTTAATTTATTCACTGACATCAGAAGATCATTATGAGGAAGATTTATTCCAATCAGTATTAATTTCTGATAGGATTTGGTGTAATCTACACTCAATGGCTCAGATTCGTCACAATCAAAAAACGAACGGCCTAGATTGACCAATCCACAGGCCGCCGCCATTTCCAAGATGTAATCATTGGCAACCCTAATGATGACATCCCACTATTATAAATAGCAAGGTGTCATTCCCTTGTAAAAATATACATTATCAGAGAAAGATATACAGAGAGACTCCTCCAATAATCAGAGAAAAAAATACACAGAGAGAGAGAAGCCAGAAGAGTAATAGAGGGAGAGTAAGAAGAGCATTTCTTCATCAACGCCAACCATCTCTTCACAGGAGCCAAGGCTGCATACCGATCATCCAAGGAGTAAGGCAGGGCTGCCGTCGCCTTTTCGAGCCTCTATCGTCACCCCCCATAATCTAAAATAAACAATTGTACTTAGACTGCTGTACCTAGGTTTTCGTCCCTAGGCTTTCTTTGTACAAGCGAGCTTGTAACGTGAAGTAAAAGTCCGGTCCTCCGATAATTGTTCTATTTTTTTATATTTCATGGCAAACACGATGGCGACTCTGCTGGAGAAAAACTTCTCCACGGCTGAGGAGTTGGTGACGCAATCGGATGCAGCCAAGCTTGGCTCCATGCAACAAAAGATGGTCGCCCGGTTCGACCAACAGGCGTTCGAAGAAATGCTCTCCGACAAGAGCGCTGGCCCGGTCCAGAAGCGAGCCCGCACAAAGAAGGCCCGCAAGGAGTGGAGACCCCGATCCTTTGTTCCTACTGAAGCACTTGCAGAAATACCCTCTGTTGCTCAAGACGGCGGAGAAAACTCTCCCGTGGCCCCACTTCAGATTATAGACGACTCTGCTGTCCCCAAGTCCGGCAGAAGAAAATACTATGATGCTGGACTTGCAGGGGCAAAAAGGAACTCTATGCGATCCGAGCCGCATGAGGGTATTAGCCGCAGGGAGAAAGCTCATACGGCTACATCCGCCAGCCGCACAAAGAAAACTCATGCGGCCACATCTGTCAGCCGCATAGCTTATGCGACTACAGTTGCCAACTACATGGATAAAACTCATGCGGCTAAGAAAGTCAATCGCTTGCAGAAAACCCATGCGGCCATAATTGCCAACCACATGCGGCCAACCTGCACGGTCGTGACTCCTAGCCGCATAAAAATAACTCATCCGACAGCAGAAGACAACCGCATGCAGACAGCCTACACGGTACCCAATTCTAGCCGCATAGCATCCGTTTCACGCTTCTCTCGATCAGTCTTCGACCGTCTCTCATACGGTCCTGACCCTGATGGTTCTCTGGATGATAAGCCAGACTCTGTGGTATTCAACTTGGACTCCTCCTATTACGCACCCGCAAGTGCTAAGAGGAGGAAGTCTAGGGCAGCGCGGGCTCATCAAGTCCAGTCAGCTGTCCCAACCTCTGACTATCGGGACGTTCCGTTGACTATCACACGGGCCTCTAATGGAAAGTTGTATAGAATCGCTCGAGTCCAGCTCCGGCGGCGAACGGACAAAGTGGTTCCTCTGACCTGCATGAGGTGATCCTCCACAAGTGCAAAGAAAGAGAATGAGCCTCGGCGTGCAAAGAGTCCTCACTTGGACATCACTGCACTCAAATCATCGTCAACTGCTGTTGCAACAACACAGCAGCAATGGAAGACCGACCGTCCGTCTTCCAAAGACTACAGCATCCGAGCTCAGAAGACGAGGCACCTCCTGTTGTCTCCTGCAATTCCACTCATAAAGTCCCCACCGAGGGGAGAGGAAAGAAGACAAGCATCTCCAGCCCCAAGATATCAACCACTACAGCTAAGAAACTGTCGTCTAAACGGTTGCCCTCCACCGGAGTATTCCAACACTACCCGTTCAAAGACAAAATCTGCTGCAATGGGAAACTCATCATCTACATCGCTGGGGGTCATAGGAACTGGGGGTAGCACTCCTCTGAATATCCACAACAATTCGATGTTTCAAGGAGCCAAGCCCGGACAAACAACTCTTCCATCAGGTACAACAGACGCTGATATCCCCGAGGACATCCATGACTCTCAAGACGAAGCAAGCTCTGAGGCTGGGGATACCGTTCCCTCCGAGTCCGAGCTCGAAAAGAACATCCCCACCTACCCCGATGACTTCTTGGTACATGGGTACGACTCGGAGGGCACATCCTCCACCGTTCCTTCCATCACTCCTCATGTAAGGACGGTGTTCATGACGGACAGCAACCAAGGTGGTTCCAGCGATCGCCAACGCATCGACACTTTGGAGGCTATACTGTAGGCCTTGGTCAAGTTTGTAGATGAAATCAAAGCCGCTCTTCCAACTCTGCAAGGAGGAACGCCTGGCCAAACAAGCACGGGCCCCGCGGTCAATGCGGACTCGAACTCAGCGGCACAAAACCCGGGCAATAATCCTCCCGAAGTAACTGCCCCTACCGCGACAGATGATGCCCGAAAAGTAAGAAGAGAGGTCCAGGAGCTCCGAGCCATGTTCCATGCCCGAGAAAACGCTCAAGACCTCAGAATGCGGCAACCATACCCTGCCGAATGGAGGGATGTTCCATTCCCACCAAAATATAAGCCGTTCAATATCAACCCATATGATGGCAAGACCTCAGTAAGTCGGTACATCACTTACTTCGAGGTCACCATCGACCATCTGCCCCCTGATGATGCTATCTTCACGCGATTATTCATTAGGGTATTGGAAGGAGTCGCTTTCGACTGGTATCGCAATCTGCCGGACAACTGCAACCACTCCTTCGCCGGCTTCAAGCGCCTGTTCTTGGAGAGATTCTACAAAGTAGGGCAGGACGTCACCATGTCCACCCTCATGGACGTCGTCCAAGGGGAGAAGGAATTGACAAGGAACTATATTGAGCGGTTTCGCCAAACCGCCATGAAGCTGCCCTCCGAAAATCCAGATCCCTCTTTAATTGAAATTTACCAAAAGAGACTGCTCCCAATGATCAGTCTCTGGATAGGCGAAAGTCAATTCAAAGATTGGAAAATGTTCATCATCAGCGCCACAAGCGCCGAAGAACGACTGAAGAAGGCTCGCCAACTGGGATTGCACATTTCGGAAGGAGAAAACAAGGGCAAGCGTCCCAACAACGATAATGGGGGTAGCCCCTCCAACAATCGGGACAACAAGGAAAAGCAGGCTATGGTGGCCGATACAACACAAAAACCTGAGCCGAAGTCCGCAGACAAACAATGGCCGCAAATCACTTACTCCTTCGAAGACGGTCACGTCAAGCCCATCTTGGACATGCTCATACAAGGGGACAGGATTCAGCTCCCTCCACCAAGACGAGAACCGTGGCCGGCAGAGATAGAGAATCCAAAGTACTGCTATTATCATCTCTATGTCCATCATGCTACACATGATTGCTACCAGCTGAAACGGTACATCCAAAACCTTATCGATTCGAACGCTCTGGCCATCGACTTCGAAGAGGTAACCGTGGCAGCCAATATGGTGTCTGTACAATTCGGTAGCTTCCCTCCGACGAAAACTCAAGACGGGGTGGTCCCCATCCCTCTGGCGACAATGGAGATTACCAATCTTCCACCTCCCCGAGATCAGGCTGCTGGTCTAGTACCTCTCACCACATCACGAGGGGAGGTCATGTGGATCCATCCAGACTTGGTATCAGAAGTGACTCGGCCCACACCATCTTCCACCGACAAGAAGAAAAATGGAAAAGTCAGGTCCTGCCGCACAATCTCGACAGATATCGAAGAAGCTACAGCCGTCGTCACACGGTCTGGGGCACAATCCTAACCCGTGGCTGACAATTCGGCTGAAGATCATCAACCCGCTACAATTGATGCTCCGGGACCGGCTCAGCCTTCGACGACCGACAAGCCTAGGCCGAGGGAGACTCGCTTCGACAAATCCCTCCGAAAGGAGGCAGCACAAGGGCTAGAGAGGCCCTACAACTTTGACATCTTAGCGCAATTGGCTAACACACCGGCCAAGTTGTCACTATACGAACTCCTAAGACTCTCCAAGGACGTTCGTATTGCATTAAGCGAAGCACTCCAAAATGCCGATGTCTATCTGGCTCAATCCAACCTCACCGGAGAGGACTCACCCGTGGATCTCCAAGACAATGCCTGCACGGGAGCAATGCCCAACATCGTCTTTACTCCGCAGGACATGCTCATCAAAACTAACCTACATGATCGCCCGCTATACTACACGGGATACATCGGCGACGTGAAAGTGGATCGGATGCACATAGATCCTGGCTCTTCCATAAGCATCATCCCGAAGGGTCTGCTACATCATCTCCGTATACCAATGTATCGCCTGACACCTACAAGCACCGCCATCAGCGGTTTCAATTCGGACATGAGCTACCCTATTGGGAAGATTCGTCTGAAGTGTCAGATTGGCGATCTCCAATCCGAAGTCACCTGCTACGTCATAGATGCAGACACTTCTTACAACATCCTCTTGGGACGCCCATGGATACACGATTATATGATCGTGCCTTCCACGCTACACCAGTACTTCAAATATATCGACAAATATGGCTTTGTGAAGAAGGAATTCGCTGACATCGATCCATTCAAAGGGGTCGAATCTTACTACTCAGACTCCTGCCTATACGAAAAGTCGAAGAGGCACCTCGATGAAGGAAATGAACAAGCTGGTACCGAAATGGCCACGGGATCAGAAGGACCCCTAACGATCCACCTCCAAGCTCGCAAACCGGGCAAGTCCGCACCCCTTACTACCACTCTGCGGAAGGACGCGATCAGCCTCTCGGCGCAGGAAGAGCAGATGATAATCCGACTGCCAAGGTCCGGCCAAGTGCCGAGACCCACAACGGGGCTACTGACAATCAGACTGCCGAGAGTCGGTCAACCCTAAACGGAGAAGCTCAATCCCTCCGAGAGGCCACTGACGATACACCTTCCCAAGAAGGGTCGTCACCTCGATGCAAGGTCTGACACTTCTAGCGAATCGGCCACTCTTCGCTCCACATCGAGTACCAAACTGGGGGTCGCCAGTCTGCCAACGACTCCACGCTCTACTCCATCAACTGAACTACTGAAAATCAAGCTTTCCAGGTCGTCCTCTCAGTCTTCATTCACACATGGGGTAGCCGAAGAGAAACCGGAGCTAGCCAAGTATGTGGCTACCCACACTAATGTCCCCTCCGCTGATGATGTAATCCCCCTAGAAAAGATACCTTACTTCATCAATAAAGGGTTATCTTTGAACTACACCGAGCTCAATAAGCTATGTACAATGTATGCTATAGAACACGGTATAGGCACTCACCTACACACACAGGTGACAAATGTGTACACCGCAATCTAGCTTACTCCAGCAGAAGACGCTTACCGAATAATCGAGGGAGGGGACCATCCAATCATCTTCGGCCGGAAGGACGACTCGCATCCCTTCACCATAGAGGAAGCCGACTTCGGGTCAGATACCGAAAGATTGCCTCTGTATCTTTATAGCCCCCAATCTAAATATCTCATGCAGAAATAGGGGTATGATCTGGAGACAACGCCAGGTTTGAACTACGGCACTGGGCGACGATTACCTTTGAAGCCACCAGTCCCGACAGGCAAACCACGAGACTACTATAGTAAAACTCGATGCGGGTTAGGGTATATAACGCCTACTACGACCCCTGAGAGTTCGGAGGAAGAATGCGACTGGAAGTCACATTCAACCCGGTCACCAACTTCTGACTCGGATACCAGCATAGGAGATGTGTTCAGACGAGTCATGACAGTCAACATGGCATTCACCGACGCTTAAGAAGAAGATGAAGACATCCCCGAGATCCTCGAGCTAGAGCCGTGGGCCTAGCAATTGGATGTACAATGGGAAAAACGTTTCGAAGTAAGAGAACCTCCTACTAAAGATGAAGTCATACAAGTTGACCTCGGCAGCGAATCTTCTCCAAAACCAATTTTCGTCAGTAGAAGCCTAGCAGACGAAGAATGGGAGTCACTGCTAGAACTTGTCAGAGAATACATTGATGTGTTCGTCTGGAGCTATGAAGACATGCCAGGGTTAAATCCCGACATTGCTCTTCACAAACTCAACATTCGGCCAGATACGAAGCCAGTCAAGCAACAACAGCGACGCTTCCGCCCAGGCATCATGGATGCGATCGAAGCCGAAGTCAACAAACTGATAGCCAGCAGCTTCATTCGTGAGGAGCAACATCCCGATTGGGTCGCCAATATAGTACCCGTCCTCAAGAAGAATGGAAAGATTCGAATCTGTATTGACTTCCGCAATCTGAACGAGGCATGCCCTAAAGATGAATTCCCCCTTCCTATCACAGACATCATGATCGACAATACCTACGGCTTCGAACGTATGTCATTCATGGACGGCTTCTCGGGGTACAACCAAATTAAGATGTCTCCTGACGACGAAAAGCATACATCGTTCCGAACACCGATTGGCACATACTGTTACACAGTTATGCCTTTCGGCTTAAAGAATGCTGGTGCCACATATCAAAGAGCTATGAGCATTATCTTCAGAGACCACTTACGCAAGACAGTGGAGTGCTATGTTGACGATATAGCCGTTAAGAGTCGCTGCAAGGGAGACCATCTGCAGGATCTAAGGACGGTATTCGACCTAATACGAGCGCACAATTTGAAAATGAACCCTACGAAGTCCTTTCTGGGCGTATCCAGCGGAAAGTTCTTGGGCTTCATTATCACGGCACAAGATATCCATGTAGACCCTGAGAAGACAAAAGCAATCATGGAGATGGGTCCCCCGAGAAATCTTCGCAAACTCAGAGGCCTCCAAGGGAGGCTAGCTTACATCAGGAGGTTCATTTCTAACCTCTTCGGGCGATGTCGACCGTTCACCCATCTCATGAAAAAAGGAGTCTCATTCGTATGGGTTGAGGAATGCCAGCGTGCTTTCGACAGTATCAAAGAATATTTATCAAATCCTCCAATTTTGGTGGCCCCGGTTCCTGGAAAACCATTCCTACTATATGTACGAGCAATGGAACACTCCCTCGGGGCTCTGCTGGCACAAAACAACGACGCAAGCCATGAGCAAGCCATATATTACCTCAGCCGAATGATGATTGGGCCAGAGCACCGATACACCGCTGTAGAGAAGGAATGCCTCGCCCTGGTGTTCGCCATTCAGAAAATACGACACTATGTCACCGGACAAACTATACATGTGATCTCTCGAGTCAACCCTCTCAGAGTCCTCATGACTAAACCAGGGGCACTCAGCTCTCGTCTCGCTACATGGGCAATATTGTTGTCCCCTTATCATATGATCTTCGTCCCACAAAAGGCAGTCAAAGGTCAAGCCCTGACAGACTTCTTAGCAGTCCACCCAGGCTCGGAGTCCACCAGAATATATAAAGAAATCCCAGATGAGGTCGCCGACTCGCATGCAACCTCTCACGATAATATATGGCGAATGTTCTTCGACGGTGCTTCGAGGACCGGACCTAAAGGCAATATAGTCGTCAGAGTCGGGGTAGTACTGATCTCCCCTTCCGGATTGGTGATTAATCGTGCTTATTCCCTCACCGAGCCCTGCTCTAACAATGTGGCCGAGTACAACGCTCTGGTCATTGGCCTCCAACTCACAAGAGAGCTGGGGGTAGAATACCTTAAAGCATATGGCGATTCCCAACTAATCGTCAATCAGATACGGGGCTCATATGAGGTTGATGCCTTTATCACCAAATAGCGATTAACATCATCTCGTCGTTCGAGGGGTTCTTCATCGAACATGTCCCCAGACTCCAAAATATCGAAGCTGATGCCTTAGCCGATCTTGCCGCTTCCCTAGCAGTTCCGAATTATGATCACCAATCAGTGGATGTGATAGGCCACGAACTGGTCTGTCCCAAGAACAATGTACAATTCATGGCGAGTTATTCCACACAGACGATCGATGATGCCCCAGATTGGAGACAACCATTCATCGACTTCGTCGTCTACGACATCCTGCCCGAGAACCCAAAGGAAGCCACCTCTATTAGATGGTGTTCTCTCAGATTCTTCTACGATACAGAGACGAAAATGCTGTATCGCCGCTCCTACGATGGATTACTGCTTTGGTGTCTGTCAAATGCAGAAGCCAAAGAAGCCGTACGAGAATCTCATAACGGTGTCTGCGGGGCCCATCAGCCCGATCCAAAACTGCAAGACCGCCTTCGCCGAATGGGCTACTATTGGCCCACGATGGTGGCAAATGCGATAGATTATGCTCAAAAATGCAAAGCCTGCCAAGTCCATGCGGACTTCATTCACCAACCATCCGAATTTCTACATCCGACAGTGGCGTCCTGGCCCTTCGAAGCATAGGGAATGGATATCGTTGGTCCAATCACCCCACCTTCCTCCCGAGGACATCGCTTCATACTAGCGATCACTGATTACTTCTCCAAATGGGCGGAAGCTGTCCCACTCGCAGAATTCAAGACTTCAAACGTGATCAGCTTCCTTAAGCATCACGTCATCTATCGCTTTGGACTGTCCTGAATGATCATCCATGATAATGGTCCACAGTTTGCAAGCCACGCTTTCTATCGATTTTACGATAAGCACCGTATTCAGAATATTGCTTCGACACCGTACAACCCGGCAGCGAACGGATTGGCAAAGGCATTCAACAAAACAATCAACAAACTCCTCAAGAAGTTTGTCTCCTCCAACAAACGTGACTGAAACGAGAAGCTTGGTGAATGCTTGTGGGCATACCGTACTACAGTCCAAACAGTCACAGGAAACACACCATTCTCTCTGGTGTACGGAAGTGAGACAGTTCTCCCATTGGAGACTCAAATATCGTCGCTCCGCGTCGCTCTCACTTACCAATTGACGACGGACGATAACTACCGTCGCCGACTACAAGAGTTGGAGGCCTTAGATGAAAAGCGCCTCTTGGCTCAGCAACGAATCGAGCTATACCAAGCACGCATCTCTGGAGCCTTCAACAAGAAGGTCAAAATCAGAACATTCCAAGTGGACGATCTTGTTCTGGCAGTCCGGAGGCCAATGGTCATGACTCACAAGACCGCCGGCAAGTTCCAGCCAAAATAGGAAGGTCCATTTGTCATCGAGGCCGTGTTCTCCAATGGTGCTTACCGCCTCGCTAAGCAAAACGGAGACTTGCTCATGTTGCCCGTCAATGGCAAGTTCCTGAAGAAATATTATGTCTAAATGACATTTTCCAGATTATTGAGTCATGTACCCGCTGGTACCGCTGAATTCACCCGCACAATTTTCTAGATTAATGAGTCATGTACCCACTAGGTACCGCTGAACTCACCCTCACAATTTTCTAGATTATTGAGTCATGTACCCACTGGTACCGCTGAACTCACCCTCATAATTTTCCAGATTATTGAGTCATGTACCCACTGGTACCGCTGAACTCACCCTCACAATTTTCCAGATTCCTGAGTCATGTACCCGCTGGTACCGCTGAACTTACACCCACAATATTCCAGATTTTCGAGTCACGTACCCTCTTGTACCGCTGAACTCAGGCCCTTCTTCCATAAAAATATCCTAAATTACCAAGTCATGTACCCGCTGGTACCTCTGAACTTACACTTTGATTCCAACATTCATGGATTGTTGAGTTATGTACCCGTTGGTACCCCTGAACTTACATCTCGGTCACTCTTTTGAAAGAAAGTCATGTATAACCGTACCGCTGAACTTTCTTCCTACAAGAGATCCTCCCTCATGATCCACTACCTGCACTCCTAGCGCACAAAAAGGGTAGCGAGTCCACAAACTTCTAAGACGGCCATGTCCTCATTATCTCTGAGTCGTCCCATTTCTGCCAAAAACAAATCACCCCTTACATAGAACTTCCATGTCCTCATTACCTCTGAGTCATTCTATGTGCCCTCCTTCTTTGAGCCCACTCCTGTCATGTCCTCATTACCTCTGAATGGGAAGGCTCCGTCGAAGAAACCTTCATACTTGCCATGTCCTCATTACCTCTGAGTAAGTATGATGATCCCCTTTCGACCTATTATCTGTACCCACAACTGGAGTACGCCAAGGGTAATGGGTCCACAAATGTCCTCTGTTGACCACAAATATCCTCTGTTGACCACAAATATCCTCTGTTGACCACAAGTGTCCTCTGTTGACCACCAATACCCTCCGTCGAGTTCACTCCTGCCATGTACTCATTACCTCTGAGTAGGAAGACTCTACGTTTTAAAAAACTTTCCTACTTGCCATGTCCTCGTTACCTCTGAGCAAGTATGTCAGTTCCCTTTCATCCTGTTATCCGTATCCTAAACCAGGATACGCCAAGGATAATAGGCCCACAAATATCCCTTGTTAAGCTTCTTAGCATAAATCCACCATCTCATCATGCCCCAGGAGCCCAGCTGCTCTACGGCATTCCTTTTCCCAATACCAAGAGCACCCATGACCACTTTGCCATGGCTGCTTCAGGTATCCTGACCAAAGCTTGTTATCTGTACCTAAAACTAAGGTATGCCATGGGTAACAGGTCCACAAATATATCCTCTATACAGGGGAGAACATCACCACAATATCACAGGCGCAACAAGCAATACAAATGAAGGGTAGAATTGAAAGCACTCTTTATTTGAAGGAAGAAAAAAAAGTACTACATGTTTGGGACCACGTCCCTTTCAAAAAGAAAAAGAGAGAAGAGAAAACAAAAGAAAGAAAGGCCGACTACAGCTCAGCATTACACAATTCCAGGAGCCAGTTTCTCACTGAGGTGGTCCCCCGCTCAATCCGTTGCCGAGCACGAAGCTCGGCCTCCTGGAGTTACCGCTCCTCATTGTCCAAGCCCAGGAGCGCCTGGCAGTCATCTTCTAATTTCTTCAGGGCAGTCTCCAGGTCAGTCGAAGCTTGAGTAACCCTGTCAGCCTCCTGAACGATTAGCCCCCTGTCATTGCGGGCAGCCTCGAGTTCAGACTCCAAGAAAGTCAACTTCTTCTGAAGTGCAAGGAGCTGCTCCCGCGTCTCAGTAATCTCACGAGAGACAGATTCCTCCCGAGCAGTGACGTTTTCATTCGCGTAACTCAATTGATCATACCGATCTGATAAGTCGCTAAGATCCTTCAGTATGGCCGGTCTGGTCTTATCCCGAGCAGCTCTGGTCCTCTCTATAACAGCGATAAGGGAATCCCGCTCCTCGTTTATAACAGCAGACAGATCAGCCTGCCGCAATACTCGAAGCTCGGCCACCAGCTGATCAGCCTCCAACAATTTCGCCTCCAGAAGCGAAGCCATCCCTGCATCACCAGAAAGATCCCTAAGGATATTTACTTGACCCTGGGCTCATTGTCGGGCCAAGGTGAAGGAGGTCCCTCTTTCCACAGCAGCCTCGATTCCCCTATTCAAATGACGATGAAAACTGGCAACCACGTCCTGTAACGCGTCGTCCAGAACTTCAGCAGAGGAGGGCGTCAGGGGAAGCAGGGACGGCAACGTCGGAGAAATAATGCTAGAGCTTGCCATCGGGGGAACGGAGTTCGAGTAGTACGATGCATGAATGGCGACCAACTCGTCCTCCGCTGCCCGGAGAGCCTGGATACTCGGTAGGACAGAAAGGTCGATTCTCGGAGCCACCGGAGCAGAGGATGACGCAGGGACCATCGTTCCCTGCCCCGACTGCCCCAGTAACTGGCCTACTAAACTCGAACCACCAGAAAGCCCATCAAGACAAGTCGGACGGTGAGGGGGTACACCCTCCTCCACCAGTGCCCTTTCGGCCGGATTTGTCTCAACAATGTCCATCCCGGCACTGGAAAGGCAGGACCTGTATGTCCAGAATAATAATCAATCGACGTGACCCGAAGGATGTAATGATAGAGCAGATAGGCTTCCTCACAGGTTAAGATTCGGCTAATCTTACCAGGAGAGGGGCATGAAGGCTGTAGCTCATCCACAACTGGCATGGTCCCCTCACCCGCGATCCCCGAGTTAAACTCAGTCACGTCCTCTGTCCCCGTCACCTTGAAGGGGGATACAGATTGATCCGCCTCATCTTGAAAAGGAATAGGCTCACGGGAGTCCCCGCCATCCTGGGTCACCGCCTCGACATCTTGAAACTCTTCTTCTTCTCCTGACACCTAAAAGAGGGAATGAAGACGATTAGAATTGAAGCTTGAAGGAAAGAAGGAAGAAGGAATCGAGAGCAGTTTTGTTACCTCTGACGCAGGGTTGACTTCTTCTCCACTTTATTTTATGGCTAGCGGGCGGTGCCTAGTCGCAACCAGCTTCCGGGATCGAGAAACACCGCCAACAGGAGAAACTTGCCTGCTATGTTTCGGAGTAGGACCAGGCGCAACGAGGGACTGATCCCCCAACATCTCATCTGACGAAACAGGCGGTTGACCCACCTCTGCATCTGCCACTGGAAGGATAGAGTCATCTTTATCATGCTCGTTGCCTTCATCACCCTCAGCAGCGGAGTCCAAATCTGGCACTTCGGCTCTAGTCTTTCTTTTCTTGGCCCCTTGAGAGCCTTCCTCCAGACCGGTACCAACAATAAAATTGGTACCTGGGTTAAAACCGACCGGGGGTTTGTTCGCCATAACATGATACAAAGCCGCCATATACAAGATCTCCACTGACTCCTTAATGGCAGGGACCAAGAAAATGGTACGAGTATGGAACGAATCATAATATTGCCAAGCCCTGATACCATCAAGAAGTCTACCTTCATAACCCAGACAAGAACTGGGGCTGTCCAGACAAAGTTGGCTGTATCCAAACTGCCGGGCAAACCTGCTAGGCAGATAAGGCTCCAGAAAGACAGTATTGCGATTACGATACACCAGATGTGCGGGACGAATGTTACGCAGCCATAGGAGCATCTGGCCATCCAGAAGCTGAGGGGGTGCGATACCGTCAATATGTACAGCCTCTATGTCCCTGGCAGTAAAGCGAGGGACAGATACGAAAATATGATACTTATCTGCCCTCGCCAATGCTATCCGGCAAGCCTGCATGGTCTCACATTCCCAAGGCTTGTCACGATAGCGGAAGATAAATGCGTCATCATCAGTCACACCGTCTTCAGATCCCGGCCTCATCAAAGACGGGTAATGTATCAGCAGCCACCCCATCAAATAGTGATAGGGCAACTCAGTTCATTCAAAATCCTTGGTCACATCGCGAGCAATAACTTTGGATGTGAAGGTATGAAGGCCACGGTGTATACTGCATACCATGGCCGGGAGAAGAGCTAGCCTGATTCGTAAAACTAACTTCACAGCTGGAAGGATAAAGTTACGACTAATTCTCTCAATAGAACCGGCTCCTCCCGAGACTACACAATTTCGTAGCCAGATCATCAAAAATCCCGCCAGAAGCGCTTTCTCGGACAGCTCTTGAGTATCCTGGTAAAAGTAACCAAAAGTGTCAGTCTTGCTCCCGAATCTGTCACTGGTAGTAGCCATTCTCTTAGCCGACGACACCAAGTCCTTAACCGCTTCCCGAGATCGAGGGCGACGATAGGTGACTTGACCTGAGGCATCTGTCGGGAAGAGATAGTGCACCCAATCCTTGGTATGGGGAGCATTCCCTTCCGAGTTACTATCCTTTCGGGTTATTTGATGACATGTGCTATAATGGCACAATATCTCTTGGTAAATAGCCACGAAGCCAGGATACCGTCGTTCCAAATCTTCGAGTTCCTCATTAGTGTGAGTATATGCTTCAAAAGCTTCGTCCCTCCAAGGAAGTTTGGAGACCGCGTGCATTTCATGGAGCGTGAGTCCCATTTCCCCTACAGGTGTGTAAAAGGTCCCTGTACGGCAATTATACATCTCCAGCAGAGATATGAACAGTTTCTTGTTTATGGACAAGCCATAACTGGTGCCTCGGATAGCATGGTAAAGGCCAATCTCACACAAGAAGGCCTCATACTTCTGCAAGATCCAAGTAGACAAATTAGTCCACGAGGAAATAGGGTGTACCCAACCAGGGAACATCAACATGCCAACGGGATAGGAGCCCTTCCGAGCAAGTTGATTTATAAAAGTATCGGCGATAGAAAATGTGAAGTTAGGGCCCGCCACATTCAGGAAAGAACCAGGGACCAACCCCGTCACAGAACAGCTAGTATGCACCTTGCCGGCAGTTACGGACTTCAGATTGTTATTATAATGGATGTTTCCCATGAACAGCCCACTTCTGGTAGGGGTTAAAGTCTCCTCCATCTTCCGGTCCAATGGGAGCATATTGAACCAAGATAATGAGAAGTGTCGCTCCATCTGGGGGATGCGGATCGCCATCTCGTTAGAGACAAAACTCCAGTTCTCCGACACCTCCAGAACATGATTGTTTTCTACGGTCAAGGCGTCTCCAAAAAAGAACGCAGGCTTCAAATACTCCCCTTCAAACTTCCCGGAGTTCATCATAGCATTAAGGAAATGGAAAGACTGATTCTTAATGGCATTCAATCTAGCCAGAGGCTCATCGCTCGAAAACTGGTCCGTCATATGCTGAACAATATGGTCATACCTATAGCCGAGAGTAGCTTGGGCGCTACCCACCAAGAGTTCTCCAGCAGCATTAACCGGCAGATTCACTGAAGAAAAGACAGGGAAAGTGTAAGCTAACGGATGGATAAAGAGAGCTGATTAGGTGCTTTCAAGCCTCATGCGGCTCAAGAAAACATCCATGTAGCTCCATGAAGCCTTATGCGGCTCCGAAGTCTTATGCGGCTCCAAAAAAGCCTCATGCGGCTCAAGCTCAGAAGAACACTTAGGCGGCTCCGTGCGAAAAAAGTCTATGCGATTTAGCGTCGCTTATGCAGCCTCGCCAATGAAGCGCGTATGCAGACACGGTGGTTTTCTTATGCGGCTCGCAGCTCAGCCGTAGGGCGAACATGCGATTTGCAAAGACTCGTACATAAAGTATACGACGTAGCCATGGCAGTTAGGGTTCTTTAACTCATACATTGTCCTTACTAGTAAGGGGGGGTGAACGTCAGGATGAACATCAGGTACGACGAGCGGCGGAGTAGCAGCTGCAGTCGAGGCGGAAGTAGAGGCCGCCTTCTTGCCCTTTGCTGCCACGGTCTTCTTGGGAGCCATTAATTGTCGAAGAAAGGAAGGGCAATTGAGATAGGGAAGATTCGAGGAAAAAGAAAGAAAGTAAAGAAGCCCTTTCTCTATTCAAACTCCCCCTATTTATAGGAGGACGAGAGAAGGAGGACACGTGGACCAATGACCGCCTCATAAAAAACAAAACCGACTCCTCGAATTTCGTCTCCAAGATTCGCCCAGGGCGTAAAAATCTGAAAGATTTAATGAGCTGACCCTTGGGATTCCCCCTAAAAAATGGCGCTGAAGTGAATTTGAGGCAATTAAAGACCCGCACACGTGGTAAGAAGCTATGTGGCTGAACAGTCCTATACGGATGAGACATTCCTACGGCTGAACAATCTATGCGGCCAAGAACTCTATGCGGTCAGGGTTTCATATACGGCCAGAAGAATACGACCATGCTTCTTATTCAAAGTATTTTAATTTTATAAATTGAAAACTTTGAAGGGGGTCTTGTAGAAGCATGGAAAATATTAAAGAAAATGACCCATACGGCCAAAAGAACCCCATGCGGCTCAGAAAGCCCATGCGGCTTAAAGAGTCATGCGGCATGAGGGACTATACGGCTCCGAAGACACGTGGCATGATAGTCCAATTCTTTGCCCCCGCGCATTAATTGTTTGACGGCTGACAACTCTGAAAAAGTGACAGCCCTGACACAAAAAGAAGAAATTATGACGCTGTCATAATGACAGACTTCTAGGGGAGAGAGAGAGACCTCTGACACAAATCCCCCAAGAGCCATAAAAGGCCACGTGGCCTTGCCACGTGGGCGTTCGTATGCGACTCAAGTAAAGGCTTCTCATGCGGTTCCGAATGAATCCGTCCTATGCGGCTCAGGCTAAGACAGCCTCATGCAAAGACTTCTTATGCGGTTCCGAATGAATCCGTCCTATACGGCTCAGGCCAAGACAGCCTCATGCGGCTCGAGCAAAGACTTCTCATACGGTTCCGAATGAATCCGTCCTATGCGGCTCAGGCCAAGACAGCCTCATGCGGCTCGAGCAAAGACTTTTCATGCGGTTCAGGATGAATCCGTCCTATGCGGCTCAGGCTAAGACAGCCTCATGCGGCTCGAGCAAAGACTTCTCGTACGATTCAAGAGGACGATTTCTATGCGGCTCAGGCGGATGTATCCCTATGCGGCTCACAATGATTACCTCCCTGTGGTTCAAAGGCTCAAGGGAGGGCCACTACCCAGGCAGCCCTGACACGTGGCCCTAACTATATGCGGCCCAAAATCATATGCGGTTCACTCGTCATGTGGTTCAGATCCCCACAGTGGCTCCTAGGATACGTGTCCTAAGCCGATCAATTTCTCAGATTTACTGCAATCAAAGATAGGATCAAATCCCCATAATCTGGGATACGTAGCAGGAGAATAAATTTAATTTATTCACTGACATCAGAAGATCATTATGAGGAAGATTTATTCCAATCAGCATTAATTTCTGATGGAATTTGGTGTAATCTACACTCAATGGCTCGGATTCGTCACAATCAAAAAACGAACGGCCTAGATTGACCAATCCACAGGCTGCCGCCATCTCCAATATATAATTATTGGCAACCCTAATGATGACATCCCACTATTATAAACAGCAAGGTGCCATTCCCTTGTAAAGATATACATTATCAGAGAAAGATATACAGAGGGACTCCCCCAATAATCAGAGCAAAAAAATACACACAAAGAGAAGCCAGAAGAGTAATAGAGGGAGAGTAAGAAGAGCATTTCTTCATCAACGCCAACCATCTCTTCACAGGAGCCAAGGCTGCATACCGATCGTCCAAGGAGTAAGGCAGGGCTGCCGTCGCCTTCCCGAGCCTCTATCGTCAACCCCCAGAATCTAAAATAAACAATTGTACTTAGACTGCTGTACCTTGGTTTTCGTCCCTAGGCTTTCTTTGTACAAGCGAGTTTGTAACGTGAAGTAAAAGTCCGGTCCTCCGATAATTATTTTGTTCTTTTATATTTCATGGCAAACAACTGCTAGTCTCTATTTATAATAGATATTTCTATTACAGCTCTCTCTCTCTCTGTTTACATACTGTACTTCTTTCAGTACTTGTATCTTACTTTACTGCATGTTTATATTTTCTAACTTACTATGATCTGTTGAGATGTACTGTACTCGCTCATGTCCTGACTGGACCTGTTGAAAATATTACAGAGGACGAGGAGAAGGCTTGCCTGGACACTTACTACGGGGCAGCCTTAGATGACACCTGCGAGCTGGACCCTCAGGAGGACCCAGCTCTAGCTGAGGATATCATCCCGATTGCCTAGACTAGATTAGTTAGGCTTATCTTACTTTATGCAGTCTTGAGACATGTTTTAGCTAGACTTTATTTGGAGTTCAGAGTTGTATATATTCTTTCATCTGAGACCTTGTACTGTTGGATATTGCTGGGATTATCTTAGATTACTTTCATCTATTTATTTCCTTGAGTTCTGTTTCATATCGTGCTATCTCTTCCTTAGTTGTGATTGAGTTTATTATTGCTATGTCACCCCCATTCGGGAAGTATAAACTGTTATAGATATATTGTTAGATGTTGTGACCTAGGACAGCATTCTACCGCCGACACTGCGGCGTAGGCTGGGCGTTGTTACATTCTCGTACCCTCACAGTGGGTGCGGGTCGTGACACGTTTTTAGTGGTGGCCCATCCAGGTCTAGAATAGAAGTGTAGTGGTATTCGAATTAGAGTATCACTACAACCTGCAGTAGGATATAGGAAATTAATTTTAAGGTACTCAATCACTTTAGGAAAAATTTCTTTTATTGCCATCTAAATCCTTTTGTCAGCTGATCCTTTGAATTATAATTGTCTACCTTTGTTATTTCGCTTCTTTTTCAGAAATTGATACTCTTGTTTGTCTATCTTCAGGATGGTAGAGACTAGATCGCAGCGTGCCATTCATGAGGATGCTATAGAGGGGACTGCTACCTCTCAGCCAGCACGACGAGGCCAGGGGACTGCAGCTTCTGCCACCTCAGCTCGTGTTGAGACCTCGGCAGCCGCAGCACGGGGTATGCATCCACCGACTGGGAGGCAGGACCGGGTCATTCCAGAGGATCCCTTCCAGCCGCCACCGCCTCCAGGACATGTGGACACAGCTCAGATGTTCGTATATTTCCAGCAGTTAATGGACCGACAGCAGGCTCGGCAGGACAGAGGCATGGAGTTGGCCGTCACGACAGCCGCAGCTCGACCAGTGCTACAGCAGCCGAGGATACCGGGGATCGAGCAGTTTCAGAAGATGAACCCTAGAGACTTTCTAGGGACAGAGGGGATCCTATATGCCGATGAGTGGATCGAGCATATAGAGAAGATCTTTCGCTTGGCCAGGATTTCAGCAGACCTTCAGATCGAGGCCGCAGCTAGCCGAATGCGAGATCTTGCTCGCACCTGGTATCAGTCAGACCCCAGGATGGGGGTACCAGGGCAGACTTGGAAGCAGTTCAGGGGCTTTTTCAAGAACAAGTTCTTCCCAGATTCAGCAGTCAGAGCCTTAGAGTCGCAGTTTGAGAGCTTGGTCCAGGGGAGCCTCTCAGTAGAGGAGTATGCTGGAGAGTTTGGTCGTCTCGGCAGGTTCATGGAGGGCTTGAGCGAGACGGCGAAGGCCCAGAGGTTTCGAAAGGGTCTGGTAAAGGAGGTCAAGTTCCTGACCAAGGACAGCAGAGATGCTATATTTGAAGAGATCTTGACGGGGGCCCTGTTGACTGAGGATGATCTTGAGCTTGGGCTCAAGAGGGGGCGAGACCCAGTTGGGGGCAGTAGCAACAGCGGAGGCCAGGCCAAGAGGCCTCACTTTCAGTTTCAACAGCCGAGGCAGTTCCAGCCTCAGCCGATCCAGCAGAGGCCAGTTCATCATCAGCAGCAGCCGAGGCAGCAGCAGCAGGGCCAGGGGCAGGTTACCATTTGTGTCTACTGTAGGAAGCCCGGGCATATCGCCAGTGAGTGCAGGAAGAGGCTGGGCCAGTGCCTATTGTGTGGTTCAGCAGACCACTAGATGAGGGAGTGCCATATAGCACGAACAGCTCCGGGAGGAGGAGGAGGAGGAGCCAGAGCTCCAGTGGGCCACCAGCGGGGACCAGCCCTGCCGACGCAGCAGCAGAGGTTCGTACAGCACCAGCAGCAGGCCAGGGGAGGCCAGCAGGGGCGAGCTTTCGCCATGGCAGCTGGAGATGCAGAGGTGACTGAAGAGCTGATTGTAGGTTCGATTCTTCTCGACTCCAGTCCAGCATTTGCATTATTCGATTCTGGTGCTTCGCATAGCTTCATATCAGTATCTTTTGCGATTAGACACGGTATCATAGCTGAATCGTTGCCTAGGACTTACAAGATCACGACCGGGGGTAGCATTATCCTCGTGAGTGATGTTTGTAAGGGTCGAAGAGTAGTTTTGGGAGGCCGTGAGTTGGAGGTGAGCCTGCTCATAATGTCGCTGCCGAACTACGATATAGTACTAGGCATGGATTGGTTGAGCAGGCACCACACCAGCATTGATTGAAGAGGGGGTAGAGTTCTGTTCAGAGCGCCGGGGGAGCCAGAGTTCGAGTACTCCAGACGTCAGGCAGAGCAGAGCAGCGGAGTCTTCTGTGGAGTCTCGGTCGAGGAGCAGACGCTTCTACACCCCTTAATAGCAGATTATATGGATGTTTTCCTAGAGGAGTTGCTGGGACTTCCACCAGACAGGGACATAGAGTTCTCGATAGAGTTGGTTCCAGGAGTGGAACCCATCTCTCAGCATGTCTATCGGGTGAACAACAGCAAGCTGGTGGAGCTGAAGAAGCAGGTAGATGAGCTACAGGACAATGGCTTCATCCGCTCGAGTTCATCGCCATGGGGTGCACCAGTATTGTTCGTGCCGAAGAAGGATGGGTCAGTACGCATGTGTATTGACTATAGGGCACTCAACAACCTCACGATCAAGAACAAATACCCACTGCCGCGGATCGATAATCTATTTGACCAGTTGAGCGGAGCTCGGGTATTTTCGAAGATTGATCTGAGGTCGGGATATTACCAGGTAAAGGTAAAGAGGGAGGATATTCCCAAGACCGCTTTCAGGACGCGGTATGGACAGTTCGAGTTTTCGGTTATGCAGTTTGGGCTAACCAATACACCAGCAGTGTTTATGAACCTTATGAACAAGGTGTTCCACCAGTATCTGGATCAGTTTGTGGTAGTGTTTATTGATGACATCTTGGTATATTCCAAGACTGAGGAGGAGCACGTGGAGCATTTGAGGATCATGCTGGAGACTCTCAGGAAGGAGCAGCTTTACGGGAAGATCTCCAAGTGTGAGTTCTTCTTGGATCGGGTGGACTTCTTGGGGCATGTGGTAACTGGAGATGGTATCTCAGTTGACCCCAAGAAGACTGTAGCAGTTGAGGCATGGGCAGCGCCGACTTCAGTTGCAGAGATCAGGAGTTTCCTGGGGCTGGCAGGGTATTATCGGAGATTCGTACAGGATTTCTCCCGGATTGCAGAGCCGTTGACACGGTTGACCCGGAAGGATGCTGAGTATGTTTGGTCAGAGGAGTGTCAGGCAGCTTTTGATGAGTTGAAGAAGCGGCTGACGACAGCTCCGATTCTGACGTTGCCTTCAGGATCAGGTAGATTTACTATTTATAGTGATACTTCAGGGAAGGGACTGGGTTGTGTATTGCAGCAGCATGGGAAGGTGATTGCCTATGCTTCCAGGCAATTGTGTTCCCACAAGAAGAACTACCCTACCCACGACCTGGAGCTGGCAGCAGTGATATTTGCTCTGAAGCTGTGGAAGCATTATCTGTATGGTGAGAGGGTGGAGATCTTCACAGATCACAAGAGTTTAAAGTATGTGTTCACTCAGAAGGAGTTGAACATGAGACAACACAGATGGTTGGAGTTGATGAAGGACTTCGACATTGCACTACAGTATCATCCAGGGAAGGCCAACGTGGTTGCCGATGCCTTGAGTAGGTATCCGACAGCCATGTGTTTGACCATGGATCGGTATTTTCTTGCCGACTTGGAGAGCCTTGGGATTGAGGTGATCGTGCCGGAAGTGCAGATGCAGCTATGGGGGATGCAGATTCAGTCAGACTTGGTGGAGAGGATCAAGTCGGCACAATTTGAGGACATTGCTCTGCGGTGTCTCCGAGAGTAGGTTCGAGCAGGATTGCTGGAGGGCGAGTTTTCTTTTACAAAGGATGGTGCCTTGAGGCACGGTTCCAGGTTATGTGTGCCCAGTGGAGATCTCAGGGAGCAGGTTATGCAGGAGGCCCACAGATCTCAGTACTCTATACACCCGGGTGCCAACAAGATGTACCGAGATCTGCGGGAGCATGTATGGTGGTCAGGAATGAAGCGGGAGGTGGCTCGCTTCGTGGCTAGGTGTTTGGTCTGTCAGCAGGTCAAGGCAGAGAGACAGAGGCCCGGTGGATTATTGCAGCCGCTGTCCATTCTCGAGTGGAAATGTGAGCATATCACGATGGACTTCGTTTCAAGATTGCCGCGTACTCCAGGAGGAAAAGATGCGATTTGGGTCATCGTTGACAGGTTGACCAAATCGGCCCACTTCTTGCCATTCAAGGTAGGTACGTCTACAGAGAGGCTGGCGGAGATGTATATGCGGCAGATAGTTAGGATCCACGGAGTTCCGGTCAGCATCGTCTCAGATCGGGATAGCCGTTTTACTTCCCATTTCTGGAGGACTCTACAGACCAGCTTGGGCACTCAGCTCAAGTTTAGTACTGCATACCACCCCCAGACGGACGGACAGTCAGAGCGGACTATTCAGACCCTTGAGGATATGTTACGGACGTGCGTCCTAGACTTTGGAGGTTCCTGGGAGGATCATCTTCATTTGGTGGAGTTTGCCTACAACAATAGTTACCAGGCCAGCATTGAGATGTCATCTTTCGAGGCTCTGTACGGGCGTAGGTGCCGTACACCCTTATCCTGGGATGATGTTGGTGAGCGAGCTTTACTGGGGCCAGAGATGGTTGTTGATGCGGCCGAGAAGGTGAAGCTCATCAGGGACAGACTTCGTATGGCACAGGACAGACATCGGCACTGGGCCGATAGCCACCGGAGGCCCTTGGAGTTTGAGGTACAGATTAGAGTAGGATTAGATTTAGGTTGTTGTTTGTGATTTTGATCTTGTTTGTTATTTATATTAATTGAGACCTTGCTTGTGATTAGGTCGGAGACCAAGTTTTCTTGAGGATATCTCCTAATCGTGGTACGATACGTTTTGGTGGAGGCGGAAAGCTTAGCATGCACTTCATCGGCCCTTTCGTTATCAGCGGGAGAGTCGGTGACGTGGCTTACAGGCTAGACATGCCGCATGTACTTGTGGGGGTCTAAAACGTATTTCATGTATCACAGTTGAGATGGTACGTAGCTGACCCTAGTCATGTGCTCGATCATTCAGAGATAGAGGTTGGGCCTTCTCTCAGCTATCCAGAGCAGCCAGTAGAGATTCTGGATCGACAGGAGAAGGTTCTGAGGAACCAGGTGATATATTTGGTGCACGTCGCATGGAGGCATCATTCTCCAGAAGAGTCTACCTGGGAGCGGGAGGATGAGATGCGCGAGCGCTATCCTTATCTTTTTGGACCGTGAGGTATGCTTTCTATCCTTCTCATCAGTTGTATTTCGCCTTTCAATTTCGAGGACAAAATTCTTTTAAGGAGGGTAGATTTGTCACTACCACATTCTAGTGTGAGGGTATTTTTGTCATTTTTGGGATAATTTAAATTTATTAGAATTTATTAGAATTTATGGGAATTTTTAGGAATTATTTTGGAATTGTTTGGACTAGATTGATTTTTGGCTAGTTTGGACTCATGTAGACCAACCTAGGAGCTAACCCTAGTTAGTTGGACTTGGTTAGGATTTGTGACTCTAGTCTAACCTAGCCTAATCTATGGTTTGGTCATTAGAACCTATTTAGCTATAGGAATTAGAAAGCCATAAGCCATGACTTATGATTTTAGAGCCTTTAATTAATTAAATCAACCATGGCCTATGTAACTTGGCCCAAGGCCCAAAGTTTTGACCAAACACTAACCCTAAGAAGTAGTGGCCGGCCACCTATCCTCATAGGGATCCTCACCATATAAAACCCCTCCTAAAATCTAGGGTTGCCTCTTTCTTAGGAAAAGCCCTAAGTTCAAGGAGGTTAGTTTCTATTGCATTTTAATTTCTAGAACTCTTTTCCTCTTCCTTTTTCTTTCTAATTTGTTCCTTTAGGTCCTAATATGACTAATCTTACTGTTGCTAAGGTCCCATCTCAGTTTGAGGTTGTTTTGAATTGATTGGGTCATCAAGAGGAGAGCATTTGAATAGGGATTTTTTTATTGAAGTTCATCAAGAGGTAACTCTCTCAATACTCCATGAAATTTCATTTTGTCTTCATATATAGGAAGCCCTAAGGGTCCTCTAAGAACCTGGATAGAATTCGTATCGGGTGTCATGGGTTTCATGTCCATTTGGACACGTATCAGTAGCATAGTCTGGGTGTTTGTAGAAATGCCCCAATGAACCCTTCGACCTAGTTTCTAGGATGCTTTTGAATAGGAAATTTAGTTTCATGATTGCTTATGCATTTTTGATCTGCTGTGGTTGTATCAGTGTCGTTTCGTGTCGAATTTATGGCTTGGACACGCGCGAGCACACGCTCGTGCGCGTGCTACAGGGATCCCCTGCTACTCGGGCCCTGTAGCGGACACGACACGTATTTGTTTGACACGAAACTCGACACGAGCCATGGGGCACTGGCTGACACGCCATGTGTCGAGTCCCACGTGTCCCCGCGTCGTGTCGAGGGAGATATCAGCAGTGCACGTGTTTTGCACTGTTCTGTGCACTGTTTAATATTTGCCACTGATACGCGTGTGTAAATCGGACACGCGGATACTGGGACACAGGACAGGTCGACCTAGACCTAGCCCTAGTATAGGGGTACACATGTGCACGAGCACGTGGCCTAACATGTGCTGTGTCGTGTGCACGACACGCGTACACACACGCACGAGCTGTGGTCTGCACAGTGTCTGCGTGTGCACTGGGTTGTGTCATTCATGTTTGGACACGTTTATGTCCATCTTGGTAGACACGAACAGGTTGTGGGACACATTTGGGTTGTGTATGTGCATTACCAACTTTTTAAATTGAATTTTGTTATGTTTCTTTGGGTTTTAAGCAAGTTGCAAATTCTAAAATCTATGTATCAGTTTCCTGTTCCCAGTTTTGAAAACTTGAACTTGTTACCAGTTTAAATCATTTAAGCACTGTTAAATGTTGGGTTTTATTTCCTGGACATGTACTCCTATATCTAAACTGTTAGTGTGTCAATTTGGGAGTTGTTTCGTGGAGTTTATGTATTGTTTTGGAGCTTGCAACTATGGGACTGAAAACTGGACCTGTTGAATGCTATGAACTGATTTCCTTTTTTCCTTGTTTAAATGTGTTGTTCAATTTATGAAGTGAAACATGGGTTTGAAGTTAAACTAAGATTGATGGGTTTTTGGACTGTTATTTTGAATTAAGTTCAATATGTCACTGTTGTTGATATCCTTTAAACCTGAATTTGTATATAAGACCAAAATCTGAAATGGGGTTTATGGGTGAAACTGAGATTAAACTGAGGAATTGAAATCTGGACTGACCAAGGAGAGTTAAGGGCTAGTTTTCAATGTTTTTATGTTCCTGCATACATATGTAATTACTGTATACACACACACTTTTGGTTTTCCCTAACACACATGTTCCTCTCTCCTCTTCACTGATTTCATTTCCTGCACCCACAAACTATACACACACACTTTTCCCTTTGACACATACTGCCCTCTCTTCCTTTCACTGTCTTGTGTATATTCCTGTGCATTGAATGCCTTTCCACACCCACACAGCTACACTTATACACACCCACAATCTCATGTTGCACACACATACATTTATTCATGTTTCCCTATATGCCTACCTGATGCACAGTCTACATATGTGACTATATATATGTAATGCAAATGTATTTATATATATGTAAGTTAATATATGCATTATGATATACATGTTCCTATATATATGAGTGTGGTTTTATATATAGATATATAGAGTATGAGGGGATGCTATGATAGTATGCATATGGGGTTGTATGGGATATGCAAGTTCATGTATATGCCATATGTGTATACTTGGGTATTTACTATAATAGGTAATGTGTATACTTGTGTTGAGAATAGGCCTAGGTAGTTTGGTATAGCTTGGTGAGACTAGATAGGGCTTGTACAACATTATTAGACTTAGTATAGGCTAGTTTAGACTTGGTTGACCTAGTTTGACTTCTAGGGTTGACCAGAGTTGACCAAGAGTTGACTTTGGCCTAGATTGACCTAGAATCATGTAGAATGCATAGTAGGACTTTATTTTACCATTTTAGACTTGTTGTGACTTGTGCTGTTCTGATTAGGAGCTAGACACCACTCCTCGGACGGTACTTTTCATATTGGATACTCAGATACAGGCGAGTACATTCTCTGATCATTTCATATCCTGCTTAAAATTATTTTCTGCAGTAGATTACTTTACTTGTACTGTCACGATGGTCACACGGATTGGTACTATATGGATCCTTTCTTGAGATGTTATCCTTAGGGAGCATCGGGTACTACGTGTTCTGTGCGTTTCACTCACATGGCGTATCACTATGCTTCTTGGTTCATTTGATCACTTGTGATATGTACCCTCATGATCACAGAGTCTCTTGAATCTTACACTTTTGGGTAACCCCCAGAATTCTTATTTATAGGACATCCATGTATCACCCTTCGGGGGCCGTGCATGGAATCATATAACATAACCTGGCTGGATCCTTGTGTATTGATTGGGGGTACGGGGGAGTAGAATTGGACATGTGAATATTACACCAGTAGTATCTTATCAGAATCATTCCTTACTGTCTTATCAAAATTATCCCAGGCCATTTACATGTCTATATTGTACTCTGAATCGCTAATCACTGCTAGTCTCTATCTATAGTAGATATTTCTATTACAGCTTTCTCTTTCTGTTTACATATTGCACTTCTTTCAGTACTTGTATCTTACTTTACTGCATGTTTATATTTTCTAACCTGCTATGATCTGTTGAGATGTACTGTACTCGCTCCTGTCCTGACTGGACCTGTTGAAAATATTACAGAGGACGAGAAGGAGGCTTGCCTGGACACTTACTACGGGGTAGCCTTAGATGACACCTGCGAGCTGGACCCTCAGGAGGACCCAGCTCTAGCTGAGGATATCATCCCGATTGCCTAGACTAGATTAGTTAGGCTTATCTTACTTTATGCAGTCTCGAGACATATTTTAGCTAGACTTTATTTGGAGTTCAGAGTTGTATATATTCTTTCATCTGAGACCTTGTACTGTTGGATATTGCTGGGATTATCTTAGATTACTTTCATCTATTTATTTCCTTGAGTTCTGTTTCATATCGTGCTATCTCTTCCTTAGTTGTGATTGAGTTTATTATTGCTATGTCACCCCCATTCGGGGAGTATAAACTGTTATAGATATATTGTTAGATGTTGTGACCTAGGACAGCGTTCTACCGCCGACACTGCGGCGTAGGCTGGGTGTTGTTACGTTCTCGTACCCTCACAGTGGGTGCGGGTCGTGACAATTACCTACTTATGAGGTTGTCCCTTTTAAGGTTAATGTTAAGGTTGATTGAGTTTAGTCATTGATTGATTGTCATGTGCATGATCGTAATCTAAAACCATCAAAAATTTTAGTCACTCAAATGACATATTGCCATTAAATTTTCGCTCGCCTCATCGACGAATATTTTGTTTGCATCCTCGTTCCAAGAAGATCTCGTAAATCTGTTCGAATAAACCCGCTCCATTCCCTTCGCCCTACCTATCCTAATTGTTCCTAAATTTCGAGGACGAAATTCTTTTAAGTTGGGTAGGATATAAAACCCCTAAATTCCCACTGTATATTTTTTTTGTACTATTTTAATTTTTGTACGCCGCGTAGTCGTATTGTACAGTGCGCGCAAATTTCGTTTATTCGTGAATGCTCGACGAGTACGAATATGTGCGAGCGTACATATTTTTGGATAACATTTATTTTATTTTTTATATATAATAATTATTGGTATTTATATATTCTTAAATTATGAAAAATATCCTATCGGGATGGCCAAATCTTATTATTGTTTTTATTTAATTGTAAAAGGCTAACTTATTTAATAGTGGCCATTTTGAATTACTATTTTATGCAAATATTCTTAACATAAGGTGCATGAATTTTTATTCATAAATATAATTTCATTTTCAAAATTATTATATTAATATTTTATTATTCAAAGGATATTTAAAAATATTATTATTTTCAAAATTATTATTATTGGTATTTTTGGAAAATATAATTGAAATTTATTGTGGCCATTTTCAATCTCGAATTAGTTTTATGGTTTTAATTTAAATAGTTAAAGGATAGAATTGATACATAAATTGAGTATAGATTATCTAGTTTTAAATTTGATTTTAATTTGAATTTGGATTTAAATTGGGTTTTAAATTAATCCTAATGTTTATCTAACTGGGTATTCCCACCTCCTATAAAAGGAGAGGTACTCCTCCATAAATCTCAACCCACAAACCACAAATTTTTCAAACACAGCGTGCATCGTGTCGGTGTCCTTTCCCAATCCACTATATTCTATATAGTACAAATACATCGTTCTCCATCCCGGGTTCGACAAGTCCGAACCTCCTCGCGTAACCTCGACTATCTGCCATCGTCCCCGACACCACCATCATCCTCCCTTCAACCAAGATCCGACCACCACGGTGATCCCCGACAGCCTTCACCGTGCCCCCCCCCCCCCTTCACCACGCTACCCCAATCACCACAACAACTCCCGACACTGCCGTCTCCGCCATGATATCCCGACTCGAATCACCGGCACCGTCACCACCTACCATGACTCACCACCACCATCTCCGAGAACATCACCGCCCTAACCACCATCAACAGAAGGAAAGAAGGAGGAGGGAAAGAAACTCTCACCGAGCCAAGCCGGAACTCCGCCGCCCAAACCCCGGCGCTGGACCGCCGACGTCCGTCCTCTGCCCCACTCACGCCGAGCAACCACTTCCCGATCCGCCATCATGACTGCTGTCACCCTCATTTCCCGTATTTTCGTATTTATACTCGTAGATTGGATTTTGGCTTGTATTTTTTTTATTTTTTCGACTTGCAAGAATTTTTGGGTTTTCTCGTATTTCGGGTTTTGGTTCGGCTCGGTTTTAATTGGTTTGGTTTGGTTATTTTGCATTGGAACCCCTTAACCTACTCTACACCCTCAAGAACACCACAACCACCCTCATTATATCCCACCTAACTTTTCTCTCTCCTCTTTATTTTCATTTACTTCTCCATCTTCTTTTTCTTCCTTCTTCCACACAACTCCTCAACCCATAGGCAAGTGCTTTTTGGCCACCACATGAGAACCCCTTTTATTTGTCCATTAGATAGCTTAGTTCACCATGAACAACATTAGAACTTGGAGTTTCTGGATTTGAAGCATGGGTCTCCTTAGATCTGAACTTTCATGAATCTCAGTTTTCCTCGAATTTATTTCATAAACTTTGATTTTTGGCGTCTTTGAGGTTTCCATGTTGAGGAGAATCAAGTTTTACACAACTTTGGTCTTTACAAAACCTGATTTCGTTTTTAATTGAAGGAGTTATGGATTTTGCAAGTTTTTGGGTTGGGTGTTCTTCCTCTCGGACAGAGGTAGGAGAAGAACCCAGCCCTTCCCTCTTGTTGGCCACGCGGCTCCCGCGTACGGCCTCTGCGTAGAGCTCCTGCGTAGTGTTGCTTGCGTAGAGCCCTTGCTTAGGGTCTTCTGCGTATTGCACCCTGCGTATGGCACTCTGCGTAGCCTCCCCTGCGTAGTGCCCCTCTACGCAGCCAGCACGTGGCCTCCTCTCCCTTGTCCCCATCATGAGCCTTTGAGCCCCTATACGCACGCCCACGTGCGTGGGGGCCCGCTGTTTTGGTTTTCGCGCAAGCCTGGCCTGCGTATAGCCCCTGCGTATGCTGGCCTGCGTATAGCCCCTGCGTATGCTGGCCTGCGTATAGCCCCTGCGTATGCTGGCCTGCGTATTGCCCCTGCGTATGCTGGCCTGCGTATAGCCCCTGCTTATGCTGGCCTGCGTATAGCCCCTGCTTATGCTGGCCTGCGTATAGCCCTGCGTATGCTGGCCTGCGTATAGCCCTGCGTATGCTGGCCTGCGTATAGCCCCCTGCGTATGCTGGCCTGCGTATAGCCCCCTGCGTATGCTGGCCTGCGTACAGGACCTCTGGTGCCCATTTGACTTTCAATAGCCCTCTCGTTTTATTATGAATTGGAGCTTCTGATATTTTGTAACTCACAACACTACCTGGCCCGACTTGATACACTTTGGACACAACTTGGAGTTGATTTCCGTATTAATGGTCTTGGCTTATTCTGGCAGGTTCCTTATGAATTGCAGATTTTAGCTTATCTTTTATAACTATCACCTGTAACCTGTAGTTCATCTTGCAATCTAGTAATCCTTAATATTAGTAACTTGTAACTTGTAACCTGTTAATCTTCAACCTGTACTTGTAACTGGATATTTGTAGCTTGCACTTGTATTTTCATACTGTATCTGCATACGAACCAACCAGACCTGGGCATGAAGTTCCCTTGACTTGACTTGATCATGGCCCGTAGCGGCGCACTCCCGACTTGGCATGACTTGATAACTTAACTTGACTTGACTGGTATGACTTGGCTTCACTTGACAGTGGCCCGTGGCGGCGCACTCTTGACTCGACTTGACTTGTCTTGACACCGTGGGTGTACTACCTGTTGCTCTGTGCAAATCACTTGTCTTGTCTTGCATCATGTCTAAGGGGTGACTCCCTGGGTACCACGGCCAGGGACTCACACTAAAATTGGACTAGGTAATGAATAGACCAAATTAGAACATAGAGAATTTCCAGTCACAGGCAGTCTCGTTATCTGGAGGCATTAATGGACTTGTAGCTTGCCGACGAGTAGAGCACATTTCCAGCACACTGTCATGTGTTGCACCCTCTAAGTCACCTAAGGGTACATTTGTCTCCCGGGCGATGTACCCACCTATAACTCTCAACCCGCGGAAGGATAACTGGATGGTCTGCAGGGCTTGGGACTGGGAGTTTCTCACTTGCATCTTGTTAGTAATTAGGCTTGTGATAACCCTAGTTAGTTAAAGTAGTAAGCCGTAGTACTTGCTTGGCCGATTGTGAATAAATGGTGTCCAGCCCTGTCTAGAGTCTTGTCTAGCCCCTGTACCTGGAACTCTTGATCATGATTGTTTTACTTATCTCTAACGATAAATGGGTAGAGACAGTGAGCTATTCAGGCGAAGGGGTACAATCCCGGTCCTTGTTTGGTTTAAGGATTGTAACCTGGCTCCCGGAATGGTTCCACGTCCCTAGTCGTTTATCGCTCTGTGTACTTTTATTTTACTTGTACTTTCCTTTTATTCTTTATGTTTTGATATGCTGGCTTTTGTTCTTATTTGTGGCCTCCCTTGTGGCACTTGCTCTTTCTGGGGTTTGACCCAGCTGGTTTTGTATGGCCAGATTTCGGAGCGGCTCTCGAGGATCTACCGAGCTTCCAGCCCAATGGTGACAACTAGACGGAACCCGGGCTACGAGTGGGCACGAGCACCTGTTAGCTCGATGCACATTTACTTACTGTCTGCCTACGGGCTGTAACATGATTAACAAATCCTAGGGTTGATCATGTATGACTGAACTCTTGCTAGTCCTATCATTTGTACGACTAGCTGCATGATCATCCAATATGTAATATTTGGGACGCCTTATATATATATATTTGATGCTCTAACATCTTGTAACTCTGTTAATTGCTCGAGATTGAGACAATAGGCTTGACCTTAAGAGACTGCTGGCTTGTAGTAAACCCTCATATCTAGACAGCCGTGACCGTATAGTTGAGATATATTCTATTTCAATATACGTAGCTGGCTGTGTCTGCCCCCGCTCTCCAGTATTCTGGTTCTGGGGCGTGACACGGTTTAAGTGGTGGCCCATGCAGGTCTTGGCATTCAAGAAATGTGAGGGTTTACCAAATAGATGTCTCAATCAATATTCGCCCTTGATCTCTGCTCGTATCTTCAAATCCCTGAGATTCTTGACCTGATCATATTGCTTGTATAATTGATCTGTCCTGGTCCTTTCCTTATTGTTCCCTATGTCATCTTCTTCAGCGGTATTACTCCCGGACCTGCCAACCAGCCAGAGGAAGCTCGACAAGCACTCCAGCGCCAGGAAGATCAAGCTCAGCACTCTGGAGTAGCCTCTCGAGTTATGCCTTCCGGAGGCCCGGAACCTCCAGTTCAGGCAGCTCCGCCCGTTCAACCAGCTAGACAGGATGAGGGACCTTTGGTGGGGCTTATCAGAGAACTGCTTGCATCCCAAGATCGTCGAGGCGATGCCTTGCACCAGGAAGTTCATGATGCACTAAACCGAGGAGGTCCCCAAGGAAATCAGGCGGCCAACAGTTTCAAGCGCTTGAACCCTCCCTTCTTTGACGGCAGTGAAGATGCGATTGCCGCGGATGCTTGGCTTCAGGATACCGAGGTGGTTCTAGAAGCAGCTAGGACACCTGATAATGATAAGGTGGCGGTGGTACGCCTACAGTTGTTAGACTTGGCTCGCGATTGGTGGGCAGCTCAGGCCATGGGGTTAGCAACACCAGTCACTTGGGCGACGTTCAGAGAGAGGTTTCAGACAAAGTACTTCGATGCGGTGGCACGGTACGACCTGCAGACCAGATTCACCAACTTGAAGCAAGGAGGCAGGACGGTCGATGGCTATGCGACCGAGTTTTCCAGGCTGAGTAGGTTCGCCCCCACCTTGGTGGCAACCGAGTTCGATAGGGCTCAGCGGTTCCAGCAAGGGCTGCACTTAGAGATATTATTAGCTGTGGAGCAGTTCGAGCACCAGACGTTCGATGCAGTATTGAAAGCAGCAAGGAGGCATGAGTATACCTCCCGGAGAATTGTGGACAGGACCGGAGGCAGGAAGCGGTCCCACAACCAGATGCACCAATCTTCAGCTCCAGCCCCGGCAGCTAGGGGTATAACCATTGGAACTCCGAGGCGGGCGGCCTCAGTGACGTCGGTTCAGTATTCGACCCCGACGTACCCGCAGCAGCAGAAGCAGAAGCAGTCTTCCGCGGTGGGATGTTCTCATTGCGGGAAGCCGGGCCATGTAGTGGCAGAGTGTCGTAGGGCACAGGGATTGTGCCTGGCTTGTGGAGGAGCAGATCATAAGATAGGGACCTGCCCGAATAGGGGAGGTCCATCCCCATCCAACCTTTCTAGTTCTTCGGTGAGGGGACCAGCCCCAGTTCCAGTCCAGCAGCAGCAGCAACAGCAGTACCCGAGGCCATTGGCGCCTCAGGCCCAGGCCTTTCAACAGCAGAACCAGCAGCAGTTCGCCCAGGCTCCAGCACAGAACCGACAGAGGGGTTTCCAGCAGAGGGGACCCGCAGCTAGAGGTCAGGCTATGATGATGACCATGGAAGAAGAAGTTGCACCAGGTGAGGTAGTGGCAGGTACTATTCTCGTCAACACCTTTCCAGCATCTGTATTATTTGATTCTGGTGCATCGCATTCATTCATGTCTGCACGATTCGCGACACGGATAGGGTTGGAGCCCGAGTCGTTATCAGTGAGGCTTAATATACTTACTGGTAATGGTCTTGTGGGAGTAGATCGAGTGTTCTCCTCGTGTCGGATCGTAGTTAGCAGTAGAGAGTTCCCCGCTAGATTCATAGAATTCCCTATGGCGGACTATGATATAGTCCTAGGCATGGATTGGTTGAGGAACCATTATGCTAGGATAGACTGCCATGTTGGCAGAGTTATCTTTAGTATTCCCGGAGAGCCAGAGTTTTCATTTTCCAGAGGCACAGTAGAGACATCTCCTCCAGTATTGCGGATGGCAGTAGCAGCAGTGCAGTTGCCCAGGATAGTAGATGAGTTTCCAGATGTCTTTCCAGAGGAGCTTCCAGGGATGCCACCAGAGCGGGAGATTGAGTTCACCATTGACTTGATTCCCGGGACAGCACCAGTATCAGAGCGAGTCTACAGAATGGCGCCTTCAGAGTTAGAAATTTTGTACAAGATGATTGAAGAACTCAGGACCAAGGGATTCATTCGCGCAAGTGGATCGCCTTGGGGAGCCCCGATGCTTCTTGTGAAAAAGAAGGATGGTACGTCCAGGCTATGTGTTGATTATCGTACCTTGAACTCAGTGACAATCAAGAACAGATACCCTCTTCCAAGGATAGATGATTTGTTTGATCAACTCAAAGGGGCTTCAGTTTTCTCAAGGATAGACTTGCGGTCAGGATACCACCAGATCAGAGTCAGAGAACAGGACATCCCGAAGACGGCGTTCAGATCTAGGTACGGGCATTGGGAGTTTCTAGTTATGCCCTTTGGAGCGACCAATGCGCCGGCAGTGTTCATGGACCTTATGAACCGTATTTTCATGCCTTACTTGGATCAGTTTGTGATAGTATTCCTTGATGACATCCTGGTCTACAGCAAGAGTGAGGCGGAGCATAAGCAGCATCTCCGTGTGGTTCTTCAGATTCTCAGAGAGCACCAGTTGTACGCCAAGTTCAGTAAATGCGAGTTCTGGCTCGATCGTATTTCATACTTGGGTCACATCATTACCAGAGGAGGAGTGGAAGTGGATCCCCAGAAGATTGTGGCTATCGAGGCATGGCCAGTACCCAGCTCAGTGGCAGAAGTTCGCAGCTTTCTAGGATTGGCCGGCTACTACCGGCGGTTCGTCTCTGATTTTGCAAGGATTTCAGCGCCGATGACCCAGTTGACCCGCAAGGATGTGTCATTCGTTTGGACAGCAGAATGTCAGGAATCATTTGAGAAGTTGAAGCGAGGTTTGATAACGACTCCCATTCTCACCCTTCCAGATGGGACCGGAGGATTCACAGTTTATTGCGACGCTTCAGGCAGAGGATTGGGATGTGTTTTGATGCAGCATGGGAAGGTAATTGCTTATGCGTCACGTCAACTCCGTGATCATGAGAAAAATTACCCGACCCACGACTTGGAGCTAGCAGCAGTAGTGTTTGCACTTAAGTTGTGGAGGCACTACTTGTACGGAGACAGAGTGGAGATATTTACTGATCATAAGAGCCTGAAGTATGTTTTCACCCAGAAGGATCTTAATATGCGGCAGAGAAGATGGCTCGAGCTACTGGTGGACTATGATGTGGACTTACAGTATCATCCGGGGAAGGCCAACGTGGTAGCAGATGCATTGAGCAGGAGAGCCGGAGTCTACCTTCTAACAGCGCAACCAGAGCTGTTGGCAGATCTTCAGAAGATGGGAATTGAAGTGATTCTCCCTTCCAATGTGGCCTTGATGGCCAGCCTACAGATACAGTCCACCATAGTTGAGAGGATCCGGACAGCACAGTTAACAGATTCCAAGATTCAGCGGCTCAGAGCAGAGTGCGAGGCAGGGAGAAGGCCAGAGTTATGTATTCATGAGGATGGTACACTTCGACACGGCACGCGTCTTTGTGTACCCAGCGGAGATATCAGACAGGAAGTCATGGCAGAGGCTCACAGTTCGCAGTATTCCATTCACCCAGGCGGCACGAAGATGTACAGAGATATTCGTCAGCACTTTTGGTGGAATGGTATGAAGAGGGAGATAGCCCGGTATGTCTCTCGATGTTTGGTTTGCCAACAAGTAAAGGCTGAACATCAGAGGCCAGCTGGACTTCTTCAACCTTTACCGATCCCAGAATGGAAATGGGAACACATAACCATGGATTTCGTGACTGGGTTACCCAGATCTCCGGCAGGCAGAGATGCTATTTGGGTCATTGTGGACAGGCTTACCAAGGTGGCACACTTTCTTCCCTTTAGAGTTGGACAGTCGACGGCACAGCTAGCAGAGATGTATCTCAGGCAGATCGTCCGACTTCACGGGGTGCCAGTCAGCATAGTATCAGACAGGGATACGAGATTCACATCACACTTCTGGCGCAGTCTTCATCAAAGTTTGGGGACTCGTCTCAAGTTCAGCTCAGCGTATCATCCGCAGACAGATGGGCAATCAGAGCGTACTATACAAACTCTCGAAGATATGTTGCGGTCGTGTACTCTTGACTTCGGTGGTTCGTGGGAGGATCACCTACACCTGGTGGAATTCTCGTACAACAATAGTTTCCAGGCCAGTATCCAGATGGCACCCTTCGAGGCTCTATATGGCAGGAAGTGCAGATCCCCGTTAGCATGGGACGATGTCGGAGAGAGGCAGATGCTCGGTCCAGAACTGATTTCTCAGACGGTTGAAGTGGTCAGAAGAGTCAGAGATCACATCCGAGTTGCTCAGGACCGCCAGCGCCATTGGGCCGATGCTCATCGGCGTCCCTTAGAATTTGCCGTCGGCGACCATGTATTCCTTAGGATCTCGCCTACCCACGGCGTCATTCGTTTTGGCGTACGGGGAAAGCTTAGTCCTAGGTATATAGGGCCGTTTGATATTCTGGAGCGAGTAGGCGATGTGTCCTATCGTCTCGCTCTTCCGCCGTCACTAAGTGAGGTACATGATGTATTCCATGTATCCCAATTAAGACGGTACATCCCGGACCCGAGCCATATCCTAGATCATTCGGAATTGGTTGTTGGTACCAACCTTTCATATGAGGAGAGGCCCGTGTCTATTTTGGACCGGAGAGAAAAGACGCTCAAGAACAAGACTATTAACTTAGTCCGTGTTGCTTGGGGTCATCACTCTCTAGGTGAGTCAACGTGGGAGCGTGAGGACGACATCCGATCGCGATATCCCTACCTGTTTGACTCGTAAGGTATAATGTCTTTCTTATGCCTTACGCTTTCCCTTTTCTTGCTTGCATTGTATGATTGTATGATTGAACTGCTTAGTGTAGCTTGTCTGTGCTTAGTATAGCATGTCGTGGCAATCTCTAGCTCCTTGATTAAATTCCGAGGACGGAATTCTTTGAAGGTGGGTAGAGTTGTCACCCTCATTTCCCGTATTTTCGTATTTATACTCGTAGATTGGATTTTGGCTTGTATTTTTTTTATTTTTTCGACTTGCAAGAATTTTTGGGTTTTCTCGTATTTCGGGTTTTGGTTCGGCTCGGTTTTAATTGGTTTGGTTTGGTTATTTTGCATTGGAACCCCTTAACCTACTCTACACCCTCAAGAACACCACAACCACCCTCATTATATCCCACCTAACTTTTCTCTCTCCTCTTTATTTTCATTTACTTCTCCATCTTCTTTTTCTTCCTTCTTCCACACAACTCCTCAACCCATAGGCAAGTGCTTTTTGGACACCACATGAGAACCCCTTTTATTTGTCCATTAGATAGCTTAGTTCACCATGAACAACATTAGAACTTGGAGTTTCTGGATTTGAAGCATGGGTCTCCTTAGATCTGAACTTTCATGAATCTCAGTTTTCCTCGAATTTATTTCATAAACTTTGATTTTTGGCGTCTTTGAGGTTTCCATGTTGAGGAGAATCAAGTTTTACACAACTTTGGTCTTTACAAAACCTGATTTCGTTTTTAATTGAAGGAGTTATGGATTTTGCAAGTTTTTAGGTTGGGTGTTCTTCCTCTCGGACAGAGGTAGGAGAAGAACCCAGCCCTTCCCTCTTGTTGGCCACGCGGCTCCCGCGTACGGCCTCTGCGTAGAGCTCCTGCGTAGTGTTGCTTGCGTAGAGCCCTTGCTTAGGGTCTTCTGCGTATTGCACCCTGCGTATGGCACTCTGCGTAGCCTCCCCTGCGTAGTGCCCCTCTACGCAGCCAGCACGTGGCCTCCTCTCCCTTGTCCCCATCATGAGCCTTTGAGCCCCTATACGCACGCCCACGTGCGTGGGGGCCCGCTGTTTTGGTTTTCGCGCAAGCCTGGCCTGCGTATAGCCCCTGCGTATGCTGGCCTGCGTATAGCCCCTGCGTATGCTGGCCTGCGTATAGCCCCTGCGTATGCTGGCCTGCGTATAGCCCCTGCTTATGCTGGCCTGCGTATAGACCCTGCTTATGCTGGCCTGCGTATAGCCCTGCGTATGCTGGCCTGCGTATAGCCCTGCGTATGCTGGCCTGCGTATAGCCCCCTGCGTATGCTGGCCTGCGTATAGCCCCCTGCGTATGCTGGCCTGCGTACAGGACCTCTGGTGCCCATTTGACTTTCAATAGCCCTCTCGTTTTATTATGAATTGGAGCTTCTGATATTTTGTAACTCACAACACTACCTGGCCCGACTTGATACACTTTGGACACAACTTGGAGTTGATTTCCGTATTAATGGTCTTGGCTTATTCTGGCAGGTTCCTTATGAATTGCAGATTTTAGCTTATCTTTTATAACTATCACCTGTAACCTGTAGTTCATCTTGCAATCTAGTAATCCTTAATATTAGTAACTTGTAACTTGTAACCTGTTAATCTTCAACCTGTACTTGTAACTGGATATTTGTAGCTTGCACTTGTATTTTCATACTGTATCTGCATACGAACCAACCAGACCTGGGCATGAAGTTCCCTTGACTTGACTTGATCATGGCCCGTAGCGGCGCACTCCCGACTTGGCATGACTTGATAACTTAACTTGACTTGACTGGTATGACTTGGCTTCACTTGACAGTGGCCCGTGGCGGCGCACTCTTGACTCGACTTGACTTGTCTTGACACCGTGGGTGTACTACCTGTTGCTCTGTGCAAATCACTTGTCTTGTCTTGCATCATGTCTAAGGGGTGACTCCCTGGGTACCACGGCCAGGGACTCACACTAAAATTGGACTAGGTAATGAATAGACCAAATTAGAACATAGAGAATTTCCAGTCACAGGCAGTCTCGTTATCTGGAGGCATTAATGGACTTGTAGCTTGCCGACGAGTAGAGCACATTTCCAGCACACTGTCATGTGTTGCACCCTCTAAGTCACCTAAGGGTACATTTGTCTCCCGGGCGATGTACCCACCTATAACTCTCAACCCGCGGAAGGATAACTGGATGGTCTGCAGGGCTTGGGACTGGGAGTTTCTCACTTGCATCTTGTTAGTAATTAGGCTTGTGATAACCCTAGTTAGTTAAAGTAGTAAGCCGTAGTACTTGCTTGGCCGATTGTGAATGAATGGTGTCCAGCCCTGTCTAGAGTCTTGTCTAGCCCCTGTACCTGGAACTCTTGATCATGATTGTTTTACTTATCTCTAACGATAAATGGGTAGAGACAGTGAGCTATTCAGGCGAAGGGGTACAATCCCGGTCCTTGTTTGGTTTAAGGATTGTAACCTGGCTCCCGGAATGGTTCCACGTCCCTAGTCGTTTATCGCTCTGTGTACTTTTATTTTACTTGTACTTTCCTTTTATTCTTTATGTTTTGATATGCTGGCTTTTGTTCTTATTTGTGGCCTCCCTTGTGGCACTTGCTCTTTCTGGGGTTTGACCCAGCTGGTTTTGTATGGCCAGATTTCGGAGCGGCTCCCGAGGATCTACCGAGCTTCCAGCCCAATGGTGACAACTAGACGGAACCCGGGCTACGAGTGGGTCTTCCCTTTTTGTTTCACCCACTTATATGTAAATTTATTCTTTTGAGGCGTTTGCCGACGAGCACCTGTTAGCTCGATGCACATTTACTTACTGTCTGCCTACGGACTGTAACATGATTAACAAATCCTAGGGTTGATCATGTATGACTGAACTCTTGCTAGTCCTATCATTTGTACGACTAGCTGCATGATCATCCAATATGTAATATTTGGGACGCCTTATATATATATATTTGATGCTCTAACATCTTGTAACTCTGTTAATTGCTCGAGATTGAGACAATAGGCTTGACCTTAAGAGACTGCTGGCTTGTAGTAAACCCTCATATCTAGACAGCCGTGACCGTATAGTTGAGATATATTCTATTTCAATATACGTAGCTGGCTGTGTCTGCCCCCGCTCTCCAGTATTCTGGTTCTGGGGCGTGACAACTGCCGCTCCGCTCTCGGCCGTGGATGCGCCCCGCCGAGCCGAAAAACCCCCATCGCCACTGCACGCGCAGATCCGCGAACCCCTCTGCCCTCCGTCGTCGACTGCGGCGAGCACCACCCGTTCCGCCAATTCCTCCTCCAGATCGGCCGACTCCTCCCCGCCGGCGCCAGCGCACCAATCGCCGCGCCACCAGCTCCCGACCACGATGGCCGGCCGGACCTCCCCTCCGCAACGCCATCACCACTTAGGAATCCAGCGTCGGCGGCCAAAGCCAACCGCCGCCGCCCAGATCTGACCCCGTCTCCATCAGAACCCCGGCACGCGACCGCCGCCGCCGAGCATCCGCGAGCCCCGATCTCCTCGCCGGATCCGCCAACTCCGCCTCCGCTGCGAGGGTCCTCCGCCGTGGATCGGCCGCCGCCGAACTCCGAAGCCGCCGTTCGCCGCCGGGCCACCGAGGTGAGCCCCTCCCCTTTTTCATTTCTCTTCCCCTCGTTGTGACTCAATTTAGGGAAGGAAATGTATGCTTATGTTTTTTTAGTTAGTTACTTTTATCATTGTTATGGTTATTATTATATTTACTATATTTTATTATTATTATTATTATTATTATTATAATTATTATTATTATTATTATATGTTTATTATTATTATTATCATTATTATTATGATTATCATTGTCATTTCTTACTTATAGTAATAATTAGTTGTTTTATATAAATATTATATAATTATAGCCATTTAAAATAAAATTCATTTTGACCAACACAAATATATATATTTGACAAAAAGTAGGTTTTAAACCTAAATTATTATTTTTTCGAGATTCTAGTTATTTACATAAAAAAATATTTTTGACTAATGATAATTTCTGGACTATGAGAAGTTACTTTGTCTTAAAGAAAAATATTTATAATTATCTATGGTCTACTAATTCTAATTGTCTAATAAGGTTATAAATATGTTTTAATATATATTTTCAAATAGTTTATAAACGTTTTCTAAAACAGTTCTTTATATATATATATTTAACTAAGGAATAATTTATCTAAATTAAATTCTCCCTTAGTTAGATTGTTCCGATCATGACTAATCATACTTGCCTATTTTCTCGCGACCTCGGACCCTACACGTCGACCATGGCTATTGGATTATTGGAACATCGCAGCATCAGGCGACACACCAGGCAAGATACCTTGCCACAATTTACTGTTTATAAATTAGTTGCATTTTATTTATTACATATCACTGTTCATTTATTTCTAGTTCTTGATTACTGCCTGCTCAGTGATATTAGTTGTACCTTGTTATTTACCTTTGAATGCATATGGACTTAGAGTTAAGGGACTACCACTAGCTTAGTGCATTGCATAGACTTTGGCACTGTTGTGCCACGAGATGTGTGAGTTATGAGTAGCATATAGCCTACGGACTTGCGTGTTGGCTGATCACTGATGCGTGCAGGACGTGCGTTAGGTCTAAATGTCAATAGTTGTGTGTTATTAGACTTGACGGTTAGTAGTGTTACATGGTCGTGGATGCGACATGATAGGTGCATTGGATGGGGAGAACATTTTCCTTATCGTATGGGCTTCGATTGTACTTTCCTTGTAACCCGGAAGCTCCGCTGGAGATACGGGTATGAGCCTCTCAGGTTGGCCACTATCGTTTTTGAACGTCATACTCTCGGTCACTGGTGCCCAAGTGGGGACCATATCAGATCCCATTACAGCCAGGGCTCATGCGACGAAAGGTTTGTTCTTACTGCATGTTCACTTTAGTTTGGTTAGATTACCTTGTTGTGTCTTGTCACTTTCTTTATTGTGGCATATTTTATATTCAGTATTATATGGCATATTGATGTATCTTGTTACGTCCCTCTGAGGACCTGGTTATTGCAACACGACATGTTCTTCTGGTACTCTTGTTCTCTTGTGCTTATTACTTGTATCTGGGGAGGGGAAATATGCTATCTATGTGACCAATCCCAAGTAACAACTCAGGTGTGTTTTAGCTTAGACCCCGCATCGTGCACGCGGGTCCTAAGTCACCATTCATGTGCTTTCAGGTGCTTTCAGGTTCTTACCCTAGCCGGTCACATATTTAGTTATATTTCAAATGCATTACACATATGTTCAGGAGATTACCTTGTACTTATTTCCTGTGATATCATGTTCTTTCAGGTGCTTACATATCATGTTCTTTCATGTTCTTACATTCATGTTCTTTCATGTACTTTATCCTGTTCTTCATGTACTTATTCACTTGTATTTTCCTGTACTTTCTATGTTCCCTTGTACTTCATTTCATGATGTCTTGTTCATTACCTAGAATTGTATTTGCTCCGCTCCTGACTGGATAAGTTGCAGGTATACTTGCAGGATATCATCCTACTCTATGGGCCAGAGCCCAGGATTTAGCTGAGCAGGATGAGGCTTAGCTTGAGGTTTCAGGTTTAGACTGTTAGCTTTACTCTTAGATATTGTCTTTAGAATTCATGTACATTTCATTCTTGATGATTCGTACATTTATAGAATTGTGGATTATGGTGATCATTCTGGGATACGTTTTTAGATGCTGTGATTATATACCTTCATGTTTATCTGGTTAGTTTTCCCTAGCTTGGTACAGCTTACTTCGTCGTGTCTAACGACGAAGGCTGGGCGTGTCCGACTCGTGTCCGATTATTCGGGAGCGGGTCGTGACAGTTATCTTGCCAGGTGTGTGTTCTTTTGATTTCTGCAGGTGCTATAGCTAAGGCCATGACTTGCGCTCTGTTCATTGAGATGTTGCTCTTGGATCGTCAACTCCTTGCTCTACTAAATTCCTTTCCTTGTATATTTCGTTCTTATTAAAATTAGTTGGTAGTGGACTTTGTCTCCGCCCAACGATTGTATACATGACAAATTTAAAGTTGCTTTTATATCATTATTTATCTTTGTGGATGAGATTTAGTACCTTGGTTACTGCATATTACAGCTTATGTATAAATACGAGGGTCCATATACTTCGTATGTATACAGCTGGCATGATTACGTTCTAGTCCTACGTATTTTGGGACTGGGGCATTACAATATGACCATGGCATTCTTAACATGGCTAGCATACTAGTTAAAGCACGCGACTACGCTAGGTATGCCATACTTTCTAATCGTCTTGCATATTCAAACTCAACCATGGCTATAGTCCATTTATATAATATAAATAAGATAAAAATAAATTAGAATTAAATAAAGTTCAAAAATAATTTAAATATTCCTTTAAATTATAAGGGATTTTACATCCTACACAACTTATGACAATTTTGTCCTCGAAATTAAAAATAATCATAATATCAAGAATTGCGAGATTTTGTACGGAGGGAGAGTAGGTACGTCAAATCTTAGCTCAATTTTTGAAAGGATGGAGGGGTGGTTGTCATTGTTAGCCCAATGATTATATCATATTTTTGAATATGGCTAATCAATTAAGTTTAACTAGTGAACAATTGGGATCAGAATATAATACCTCTAGATGCAGCACTGGCTCTGATACCAATTGTAGGAACGTTGAGCACCTCTAGAGGTGCTCAACGATCCCACAGTCATAGGAATCCCAATTGATCTCATATTCTACAAGATGGGGTATGCTTCCTTCCTGACTCTACCCAACTTATAGAAGTTGGCCACCCGTAAAGATCGTCGTCATTACTAGACCTTGAGGAGGACAATTTCTAGGGAGGGACACGAGAATAATGGACACTTATGACCGCAGTCTTGGATTCTAAGTGAGCCTCGATAACACCATAACGTTATTGGTCAATAACAACTATAAGAAAGTTACTACAATCAAACATTGTCACTCTAGGGGTCATGCTTCTGACAAGCTGGTAGCGACCTCTTGTTGGAATATACTAAGGTGTGTCGGTTCAGAAGGATTCATTCTATGTCTAACATGGGAAACTAAGAAGTGAGCTTGAAAACTTTGGAAAGAAGAATTTATGGCCAAGTGATAAGAATCGATGATAATTAAAGAACCCAGGCTATAGAATATGATTAGGCAAGTGTTTTGAAAACTCTAAGTCAAAATGACTAATATGTGTGGGCTGATGTTTGGTATTGTATAGGAGGCATGCGCTTGCTTGTTGGAAGGCATACGTCATAGGTGTGCGTCTTGCATAGATCTTGAGTATTCAGTTTAGTTAAGGGAATGGGTCAATATTTGCATGGGTGAAATCGAATAGGTCGAATTTGGGTCTCTATGGTTTGTTTTGAGGAAACAATGTGTCATACACGTGGTGTAATTTTTAAATGGAGCACTGAAAAGTTCGTTTGCGTGGGACATGTATGTCATGTGAGTAGCATGACTAGTCTAGTTCGTGAGTGTGAACTTTGTCGAAAGGAAAAGGCTAGCGTTGTGCTTCAATTATCAAAATCACGGTCGAGGGTATCACATGATACGAATATGGGTCGACGTTATGAACCATTGAATTATTAGTCTAATTAGAACCAATCATTTCCAACCACTTGTTAATTCCAAAATCTTATATTCCTTAGAGAGGCTTGTGATCTATTTGCCTCAAAAAAAATTTGCAATTGATTTAAACAAAAATGATTCTATGATTGAATTGAAGAATCTAGGTTGTAATCTGTTACCGTAGTTATCTAAACGCACGAGCAAATGGATATAAAATGCAAAATAAAAGATCGTTTCATAAATTCTATACAGATGGAAGAACGGTCACGATTGTAATCCTATTCTGAGAGGTTGAGTATAATAAGTTTAATATTCTACCCAACTTATAGAAGTTGGTTAATCGGGGAAAGCACAGTAATAGGGCTTCTAAGAAGGTCAAATTTTAAGGAGGTATAGGAAGTATGAGGTATTTCCAATCATAGTCACAGACTCTATAGGAAGTCTAGGTATTATCTATTTAATATGGCTCATATATTAATTATATTTGGTCAAGACAGTATGAGAGGTCTTGGTCAAGTATATCCGGAAGCAAGTTGGAACCGAGAGATGCATAACATAGGCTACGAAGAGATGCAGTTACGAAATCTATGGAAGAAGAATTAGTGAGCCAAGAGGTGGGACCTACATAATAGGGGTGAGGGCCTATTTCATCAAGTTTGGTTTTATAGTCCCAATATGGCGATGAGCTATGAAGGGTTTAACTGAGTCTCAATAGGTTCCCTAATTGGACTTCAATCTTTGATTGCATGAACTTTAAATTTTAATCTATAGTGGTTGGACAAAATTTTGTAGAATTTTAAACCATCCCTATTAGGTTAGGGTAATGTAGAATAGGTTCAAATACAAGTGGTTTGGCAAATTTCTCGTCGGGTTGGTAGAATAGGTTCTGTAAGTCGTGAGATGCGCCTTCCGTGACTTTTGTGTTTAAGTAGCACACAAGGCCTCTATTGAGTGGCATACTAGTGACATGTGCGTAGAGGGCTTCGAGTAAATCACAACCATATATTGGGCCAAAAGATTTGAGTCAAGGTTGGATCTCTAACTGCAGTCCGAAAGTACATCGACGTTATGGTAAGGGTTATCGCTACTCCCTTTTGACCTGAAAGTCGTATCATAATAATAGAGTCCAAGGAGATGTGTTTGTGTGGGACATGATAAGTCTACTTGAAGGTGGACTCGTTTAAGTTTTGCATATAAATTTTGTTGGAAGGTAACAGCTAATATTATACTTCAAATATCAAAGTCACGGTAAGGGACACCAAAAGATCTAAAAGAAAGTGGGAGTTCATGAATCACTAATTTTTCATCCTAGTGAGAACCAATTTACCTCAATCAATCGGTGATCCCCAAATTTCTAAAAGTAAGAATGGCTTACAATCTATTCACTCTAGAGACTAGGATATGGTTTTTGGAATAATGAGGTTAGGAATATTTGAGTCGCGATATCGTACCTTAAAATTTGGTAATAATAAGTCACGATGTGATCGATAACATGATATGGTAGTTGTGAATCAGTTTCAAGGATTGTACCCCGAGTCCTAATAAACGAAAATGATCGCGTATAATGGTACCTGAGTCGATAAGATGGAATGACCCGCTTGTCCATGGTATACGGGAGTCTATCGGTGGAATAACGAACTCTAAAGCACGTCATGGGAAAGATCCCTAACTACTAAGTCTTGAATTTCTATTTGTGTCAAACCTGTCAGACTATAGTCACAAGCGTTCTAGAGGTATTAAATGTAGTGCTCATGTATCACTTGTTGATTACTAATACAACATAATAACGAGGCATCATGCTACAGATTTTGGTTAAGCTGGTGAATGTGTTGTTCTAATATTATGTCACTTCTTTGATAATAGAATTTTGTACCTAGAGTAACATCTGCTAAATCTCTAATCTTGGAATGGGTGTCTACCATGGTCCTTGCAATGCTTGTCCTTATTTTGGTCTATTCTTCTCTATCTAAACTGTGGGGGCCTAGTCGAGTAAGGTTTGAGTTAAGGCATACAGGTTGCTAGTTATGCCAAGAATCAAGATGAATATTTGGAGACTCACAATAAATGATTCCTAGAGATTAGATAGTCTCATAGGTTTGTGGTTTACCCAAGGATAAGATCTTACTCATCTTTCAAGCTCAAATGACTAGAAGGTCACGATATTACTATTAGGGTTGAGGGAAGGACGAGTACTTTAGGCAAGGTTATAGTTATATGGCTTAGCCGATGGTTGCTATACTTGTGCATATAACTACCATGGCTATGGGGATACTCTGTATTTATCTATCAAATACGAGCGTTCATCTTTCTAATCAGTGAAAGACAAAAGCAATAAAGAGTTCAAGAAAGATGTCATTGAATACAATTACGTAATTCAAAGGCGAATATGTAATTCAAGAGGAATTGTCAATGCAGTCGCGGATGAGATCCTAGATACCTCTATATCTCAATCCACGTGGGATAATCATATGAAGAGCGAAACAAGTACACTATGGTTGATCATACCATAATACATTGATTCTAATTAGACAATATGCTTGTGGGCGTCCCCAGTATACGTATGTTTTTTTTTCCTGAACAAGCTCGACAAAGAATAAGCTTGCAAAACTAGGCTATAAATAGCATCGTTATTCATGGTAGTTTAAAGTATAAGTACGGAAGAATACGTTGAAAGCAGTAATAAATAGTTCAAGTTTACAAGGATCTAAGTCTTATCCGGTGTGCTTGCGTATAGAGTCGTCCTACTGGTTCTTGTATCAGGCCTTAGTTGACCAATGGGTATGGGCTACGAAATCTCTATATTCTAGGTAAACATCTCTCCTACACTAGCATATATTCATTATCACTCTGTTACACTTTAATAATAGGTTAAAAGGATACGGGTGGTAGACTGTAGTCATACTACTCAACTTATAAAGTCAACTAATAGAGTAATTATGGAATATAACACGTATACTCATATGAGTTATCTCCTAACCTCCCTATTCAGCACGAAAGAAGATAAGATTTGTAGTGAAAGGAATCAAGCAGAAGAAAGTCAAGATAATCGAACGAGAGTTCGAGATTTGGAATTGAGGGAGGAAGTCAAGCTTGTGGATGAGATTCCTATATCCTAATCCTATATGCAGGTTCACATCGGTACAGTAGCGTAACCGATGTTACAAACTCGACCTGCATGGGCCACTACAAAAACATGTAACGCTCCAGTCCCAAAATACGTAGGACTAAAAACGTATCATGCCAGCTGTCTACATACGAAGTATACTCCAATATATGGATATCTCGTATGTACACATAAGTTGTAAAATGTAGTAACCATGAAGCTAATCTCATCCACAAACCAATATATCATAAAATTAACTTATTAAAGTCATTTGTACAAACGTTGGGCGAGACAAAGTCCACGACCAACTATCTCAAAATAAAATGTACAAGAAGTGAATCGATAAAATATCAAACGAACCAAGCGCAATTCTTTTCGAAGGAAGGGAGAAGATCACGGCCTTGGCTAGAACACCTGCAGTAAATCATGAAAGCATACACCTGAGAGATAACCATGTCCTCAGAGCGATGTAACAAGATACGGGAAGAATATGCCATGTAACTGCATAAGTAAAAAAAATATAAACTACAACACAACAGGATACCTAACCATCTATGTGATATGTACTTTGGGGACAGCGTTCTACGCATGGGCTGTAACGGATTCATGCAAGCAAGTAATAAAGAGTGGCCGTCAAGTAGCGCTCATCCGAGACACTATCGACCGGGCAGCACGTAGTGCTCATCCGAGTCAATATCACCCATAATGTGCGTAAAAAGTAAATGTAGCCCCTACGCTAGTAGCTGTCCCCTCCCTCCAATGATACTATACATGCATCATAACCACGACACACCAACACGTGTCGTTTCCACAACACTGTTTATATTCAATAACTGTCAACTCTTCTAACATGCATCTGTTGACATTTATTCCTACGCATGCGCACGGGTGATCAGCCAACACGCAAGTGACCACTACATGATACTCACAACTCACACACAACTCGTGATACAATCGTGACAAAGTCAATGACATGCATTCTATTGACGAAAGTGTTTTAACTCCAGGTCCACAAGCAAGAAGAAAAATAAATAACTAAAAATAAAAGTGCAAAAAATAATAACAAAATAATAAAATGCAACTAAATGTAAGCAGTAATTATGGCAAGGTATCTTGTTTGATTCTATACCGTAAATATGAAACGCTGCTCCCGCGTCTACGCCTTCGGAACCCGACGCTCCTAGATAATTAATTAACTAAATTAAGTCACTACTTATGAAACTTACGATACGACTTAATTAGTCAAAGTAATGTGTTAAAATTATATTCAATCTCTCGTGGAACCATTTAGATCCATACAATCACACACAGGTTCCACGAGACATCGAAACACAGTTTTAGGGTTTCTAACTTTAAATTAGTCGGTTATGCCCCTACTTTAATAACATACTTAAAAATCATATAAAAATTATAAAAATAATATTTAAACTAATTTTCTACAGATTTATCTCTGAAATTTAAGAATTAATATTTCTAAAGACATTTATGACTAGTTGATTAATAAGTCAGCTAGTCTACCCGAAACTCGCCCGGAACATAGTTAATGACTCAAAATTGCTAAAATAACCAAAAATATATTTTAAATAGAAATAAAATAATTTATTTCATAGAATAGTATCAGAGGTACAAGGGTTGAGTTATACTACAAGTTTGGGACATTCTAGGTCAGCCGGTTACCCGAAATTAGCTAGTTTTGACCTACAATTTTTTCGACCAGATTTGAGTTGGTAAAATTGTGGAAAAACACGAAAAAATCCTAATTTATTATATGAACACACGTAAAATTCAGTTTCAAAAATAGGCACCAATAACTAATAGTTCCTTTACAATGGGATTAATTTTGATCCTACCGACACATGAATATTACGCATATATCTCATGAAACCTTTATGGATGATTATACCTAACAAAAGCCATCAAAATATAATTTCTATAGAATTAATAACACATTTTCTACATAATTTTAGCAATGTTTTTTAGAAGAAAAAAATTTGGGTTCTTACCAAAGATCCTTGCTAGAAAAGGTGATGATGACTTCTCTTCACCAAAGCTCCAATCTTTTCCGCTATCCTTGCTTGATAATCCTCTAACGGTGAGTATGAGAGAGTTGATAATGGATATAGAGGATTGGATGGGGGAGATGGAGTTTTTAGGGTTTGTTTTGAGGGATTTCGGGGTTGTATGGTGGAGGAGATAAGTTTTTGTGAAGGATGGAGAGATGTGCAATGGAGGAGATGATGTATAGATTCTATGGGGAGTTTGTTGCTGCCAAAATTATGGAGAGGGAGAGGGGTTTTGGTCGGCCAAAGATAAGGGAGAGAAAGATTAGGATTTGGTTAAGGTTTGGGATAAGTTGGTATATTTAAACATATCCTTAAATAAATTTTAAGCAATCTAGGATTTAAATCCTATTCAATTTGACGCATTTGGCCACTGGAGGGTTACTTGGCCAAAATTTTCATGGTGGGGGTCCACTTGGCATGATTTGGTTGTTTGGTGAGTTGGCAAGTTGATTGGATTGAGGATTTAAAAAGGGGTTTCCTAATATAGAACTATTTAATTCTATCTACGTAATTACACTACAAAATCTGAATTAAATACAAATAAATATAATTATTAATATTTATTAATGCCTAACATGCCTACATAGGATTGGGTTTGGCTTGGAAGAGGTTTGGGAAGGTTTTGTGCAACCGGGTCTCCTAAAAAGTCATAAAGACTTTCTTAACTAATTAATTAAATAAAAATATAACTTGTGCCATAATTTGAATGGTTAACATGCAAGAGATTACAATATGACCATGGCATTCCTCACATGGCTAGCATACTAGTTAAAGCACCCGACTACGCTAGGCATGCCATACTTTCTAGTCGTCTTGCATATTCAAACTCAACCATGGCTATTGTAGGGTGTGAAAAATTATAACACGCTGACATAAGACTCAACCAAAGCCATACGCTCAGCCAAAGCCATACGCTTAGCCAAAGCCATACGCTCAGCCAAAGCCATACGCTCAAGGCCATACGCTCATTCAAAACTATACGCTCAGTGAATATTTTATTATTTCTTGAATGACAGCACAGCAGACATTTAATGAAGGATGAATCTGACACTTCGTCTTTCGTGCAAAAGACAGCTGCCCTATGAAGATTAACCGTCGTATTGGTTTTCGAAAATTGATTTTGTCTCTTACGAGGACAGCTCATCAGCCATCATAAATGCACAAGCCATCATTACTGACATTTATGACAGTCTGTCAGCCATCATATCTGCAACACGACGCTCGAGAGATATTTGTCAGTTATTAGAAGATATGGCGTATTTGAGAAGATTGAGGACAGCCACGTGTCTACTCGACTCCTTGCCAACCAAATGAGCGTATGGACTCCATACGACTCCTTGCCAATCAAGTGAGCATATGGACTCCATACGACTCCTTGCCAATTAAGTGAGCGTATGGATTCCATACGACTCCTTGCCAATCAAGTGAGCGTATGGACTCCATACGACTCCTTGCCAATCAAGTGAGCGTATGGATTCCATACGACTCCTTATTGATAAAGTGAGCGTATCAGTTTTGTATGACTCCTCCTCAACAAAGACAGCGTATCACAGCAAATGCGCTCAATATGACTTCAAACGTACAGTCAACACACGTTCTCACGTATCCTGTACTCAGTTACCCACTTACTCAGAAGTTATGCAACGTGGCATCCATGCCATCAATCTCTCCTGGATATATCCCACTACTCTCAACTGCATTCTAATGTGTCTCCATCAGAATTTGCCACGCGTCCCTGCAGTTATGCACACGTCAAGTAACTGACTAAGCGTATGCTTCATAACAGTTATCCAGAACTCTATAAAAGAGAGTTTCTTCATCTTCATCAGACACTATGGTCAATTCAGAGAGAACAGAGAGATTGCCCAGTTGCTGTCCAAGTTCTTCGAAGTTCGAGTTTTCTTCATCGCATCGTCCAAGGGATAAAGTAATCGTCTTCTAGATTAGATTCCTACAGTTGTAATTTTTCCAGAAACACAATAAAAAAGTGAATTTATTTATGGAAAACAAATTGGCGACTCTGGTGGGGAAAGTTGTCTCCTCCAATGAGATAGCAACAACTCAATACGATACTTCGTCGATCGGCTCGACGAAGAAGACGATGGTCGTACAATTCGATCAATCTGCTTACGAAGAAATGCTCAAGGCGAAGGAGGGCCGAACTGCTTCCTCCGCTCTTCCTGCTGCCAAGAAGAAGGGACACTCTGTCTATGTCCCTAAGTCTTCTTCGACGGCCCGAGACGCTTCTGTCACTCACGATGACAAGAATACGTCTTCAACTTCAATGAAGCATGCCTCGGCTTCTCTGAACACGACAACAGTGGCTTCTTCTAGTCACGCTGGCAAAATGGGTTCTTTAACCAAGTCAGCGTGTCTAAGGAAAACCATCTCTGGACATGCCAAAGTCTCTTGTCCTTCTACCCTTATGACAGCAGTCGGCTCTTTAGCCATTAAAGACTCTGTGCGTATGGAAGTCAAAGAGCAGTGTGCGGCAAAGGCAGCGTATGCTAAGCCAAAGCCAGCGTATGCTAGTAAAAAGGCAGCGTATGACCAGAATTCCAAACTGAAGTCAGCGTATGCCAACCAATATAGTCCTTTGACTATTACTCAAAAGCAGGCTGGGGGTTCTCTTCCATAGAACATACAAATGATTCCCCCACAACTTGCACATCTTGTGCCAATTAAGGAGAAAGACTCTTTAGTCAACTCCTCTACTCCTAAGGTCTTTACCTCTGGAGTTAATTTAACTAGTACTTTTACTAGATCAAACAAAGGAAAACGCCGTTTGGCTACTTCCTCTAAAGATGGATTATTACCGACTTCCAGTCGGAATAATGTCCATCTTCCTTCTCTCAAAATTTCCCGATCTGATAAAGGCAAATTACAAGTATCCAAGACTGATACTAAAGTCTTATCTCCTACGGATCTTCGTAACAAGCTTAACCGGAATCATCTCAGTTCCACTTCCGGTATAAAGAAGCCTTATCAAACTGAGACAAGTATACTAGACTCTGATGCAGAATATGCCAAGAACTATGTCGCTCAAATTAATCGGTCTTTATACACTCAAGAGCCGAGAAGACAGAAGAACAAAAGACAAGTTTCTACACAGAAACTATCTTCAAATATTTTCCAATCTGTTCCTATAGATCTCCGGGAACATTTGCAAAACAAACGGAGAATTGATACTCCATCTGGATATGACATTGCTCATATTTGCCATGAAAAGCGTGGTTGTAACTTCCAACCTCGGGTTGTGATTCAATGTTGTTGTTCACCAAAAAGACAATCTGTTTTCGAACGGATTCAATATGAACCAATACTGGACGAAGATGAACCTCTTTATGCTTCTGTCAACATGACCTCCAGAAATATTGGGGGGAGAATACGATCTGATGCTATGTCAGATTCTGAAGATGGTGTTTACCTCGGCACTCGATCCAGGACCGGAGCTTCGACCAGGGGCTCTTCTTCTTTTTATCCAAATGATAATCCAGAGATCACAGAGGACTTCCTTGGAGAGTCCAACTTCCCGGTATTGACCCCCGTAAATAGCCCCGAAAAAGAGGCTGATTCTCACAGTGATGATTCAGAACAGACTGTTTCATCGTCTATTCCTCGAACGATTACCGCTTATATGGTAGATGGCAATCACGAACCTTCGACTAGTACTGAAGCTCATGAACAGAGGATTTCTTCCTTGGAACAACAATTACGAGCTATGGCAGATACATTGACTGCTATGCATACTCTTATGCAAGCTCAACAGCAAACTCAACAAGTTCAACAAACAGCACCGCCAGTAGTATTAAATATTCCTGTTGCCCCAGACCTAGAATCTTCTACTATTCCAGGGATACAGTCTAATGTTCCTGTACAAACTACTCCAAGTCAGTCTGGAGCTGGGGGTGGTACATATGCTGCAGTTCCTCCTCCCAATTATACTCAACAAGTAACAACACCGCAATCTTCTGGAGCTGTCACTGAAGAGTTGAAAAATCTTCGGTCTCAGTTCAAAGCATTCAAGCAAAAAGATGGCTTACAAAGATTGGGTATCAAGCAGCCTTATCCCATACAATGGAAGGAAGTATCATATCCACCAAAATATAAACCACCGACCATCTCTTTCTTTGATGGGACTACTTCTCCAAGTCAGTTCATTAATCATTTTGAGGTAATGACTGATCAGTTGCAACCGAGCGATGCTCTCCTCACCCGGGTATTCGTCGGTTGTCTTAAAGGAACCGCTTATGAATGGTATCGAAGTCTCCCTGATGGGTGTATTACTTCATTTGCTGGATTCAAACAGATGTTTCTAGAACGATTCTATGAAGGCGTCAACGATATGACCATGTCAGCCCTTATAAGAATTAAACAGAATAATAATGAAAGCACAGAGAGCTTCATTGAAAGATTCAGAAGAGAAGCCCTCAAAATGCCTCTCGAAACTTCTGATGCTGTTACTATCGATACTTGCAAGTCAAATCTCTTACCAATCATCAGCATGTGGATAGGGTCCACTCAATTCCAAGATTGGCCTTCTTTCATCGTCAATGCCAAAGTCGCCGAAGTCAGTACTGAGACCTTCAAGGGCCTGGGGGTACAAATGACTCCCAAGGAGTCAAATCAGAGTACTGGTAATAATGTTCGACCCAACACTCACAAAGGAAAAGAGACTCTCGAAGTCAATCTACAAAGCAAAAATCAAGAGGTAATGTCTGCTCAAGCTACACCAGCTCCAACAAATCAACAACAGAGACCTCCTCGACCGAAGGAAGAGTATTCTTTCGACGATGACGATGTTCAGGGTATCTTTGAATGCTTGCTCAAAGGTAACAAGATTCAATTGCCAGAAATCAAAAAGCCTGATGAAGCCAACAAGACGGATCATCCAAAATACTGTCCATATCATAGAATGTTGGGTCATACAATCCGGTCTTGCTATGTATTAAAAGGAAACATCCAAGAAATGATTAAATCAGGAGCCGTGACACTGACACCTAAAGACAAGACAGTCACAGCAAATGTGATTTCAATACAGTTTGGTGACTTCCCTCCATTAATGGTAGAAAGTAGGATTGTTCCTATCCCCAAAGCAACTCTGGAAATTGTGAACATCCCACCTGCACATAATGAAGGACTTGTTCCTATCACAACTAAGAAGGGAGAGATCATGTGGATTCATCCGGATTTAATGACAGAATTCGAGACGCCTTCTTCTTCACCTCGGAAGACTCCTTTGTCTAAAAAGAAGCCTGGGAAGACTAAGTCGTGTAATGTGACTTCTAGTATCACACCCAATCTTTCTCTAACCCCTACTTTTATCTTGGCAGGAAATTTACCCCCTACGGAGATAAAAGTTGTACCTCAGTTTGAAGATAGATACAAACCTGCATTCCACCTATATAGTTCATAATCTCGTGAATTAATGGCAAAGATGGGTTATGATCTAGCCACTGCTCCTGGTTTAAACTCAGGCAAAGGACTCCAAGCACCTTTAGCCATCACTATGAGACATAATCAATCTCGTGTTGGCCTTGGTTTCTTGAATAAAACTCTCATCAAGCACAAAAGAGCCAAGAGCAAGATGAAGAATTGCAACATGGTTTCGGTAGACCCTGAACCTAAGCCTGAAGGCGAAGTTCTTGCTGGAACTCGGTCAGGAAAAATATATCTGAAAGATTATGCTGAAATTCCTGAAGAAACTCCTGATGTCCCTCCAGTTACAACTCCAACAACAATCCCTAATGAAGAACCTTCAAATGTTCCTGTTGAGACAATTCCTTCTAAACCAACAGCAGTTGACAAAGGCAAACAACAAGTCCGTTTTGACAAACCATTGAAGAAATCATTTCCTACAGGACTTGAAAGGTCTTATAATTTTGATATATTGGCCCAACTAGCCAATACACCAGCTAAATTGTCAATTTTCGAGCTCTTACGCCTCTCTAAAGAGACTCGAAAAACTCTGAGTGAAGCACTGTTGCAAGCAGAGACCTGCCTAAATTTCCTCAAGAAGTCGGAAATAGAACCAGTCTCTCGTCTTCACTGCCATAATGTATTGGAATTTATTCCAAACATTACCTTTGCGCAGGACGATATGCTGCTAGAGGATAATCGGCATGATCGTCCTTTATATTATACAGGATATGTCGATTCTATGAAGGATTGATCGTCTACTGATTGATCCAGGATCCGCTCTCAGTATTATGCCAAAGACTATGCTAGATGCATTGAAAATACCCGTGCATAGTCTTTCCAGCACTATCACTACCATCCTGAGATTTAATCAAGGAAAAAGTGAGCCTTTGGGCAAGATTCACCTCAAATTTCAAATAGGCGATCTTCGCACTAAGGTTACTTTCTACATCATCGACAATCATGGTTGCTCATATAATGCTCTATTGGGGAGACCATTCTTGCATGAACATAATATTGTTCCTTCGACTCTTCATTAATGCTTCAAATATGTTGATGATAATGGAGAGGTTCAAAAAGAAGTGGCAGATCTCTATCCATTTAGAGGAGTCGAAGCTTACTTCAATGACGCTCGTATGTACAAAGATGAATACTCAAAAGTCTTGCAAGCTATGGATGACGATGATGAGACATCAAAAGTCGACACCTTTGTTATTCCTGTAAAAGGGCGTATCACTCATCTGCAATCTCTTAAACCATCTGAAGAAGGTTCATTGATAATTCCTGTTAGTGGACGTACTACTGCATTGTCTTCTCAAGCTCCACAAAGTTCGCTGATAATTTCTGTCAGTGGACGTACTACTCACCTTCCATCTTTTCAGGCTAGACAAGATACTCTAGTCATTCCAGCCAGTGGACGTACCACTTATCCACGATCTTCTTCAAAGGAGCTCACCTCTTCTGAGCCTTTTGTTATCGATCTTAATCGAAACAGAACTTCTGATCGCTCTTCTTTTCCCCCTTTTGTCATTAATTTGACTAAGTCTGATAAGGCTCAGCCTTCTTCTGTAAATACAGCATCTAATATCAATGAAGCTTCTCCTTTGCAGTATATTGATGTCTGTAATCATGTACAAAGTTATTTACAATTGCTAGATAGCTTAGAGACATTCACCATAGGAGTTGTTCAAACTCTTCATACAGAAGTATCATTAGAGTCTATACAAAAATCATACTTCATAGTCCCTATTAGAAAGTTGGGAGAAAATCCAATATTCTTCTATAAAGGACCCCATAATCCTCCTAATCTGGAAGAAGATGATAAAAACGACGATACTGGAAGACTACAACTACGTCGCTATAGTCAGCAGTCCAAAAATATCATCAAGAATATGGGTTATGACTTCAGAACCAGCCTCAATAATGGAAAAGGAAGAAGAATGCATGTTCGAATTCCTCTATTGAAATACGGAAGGATAAAATGTGGTCTAGGTTACGTTGCTCCTATCTCTTTTATCAATATAGTCCATGAGAATTTAGAATCCGATGGAGACGAACGATCTGAGTCTTCCGATTCTCTCTCTTGGGATTCTGACACAAGTATTGGCGATCTTCATCGTTCTATTTTATCCATCAATATGGTTTCTGTCGATGGCCCGCAAGAAAATAATGAAGATGAGGATGATTTTGAAATATCACCCGAATCAGAACAATGGACTCAAAGATTAGATAACCAATGAGAATTCAGGTTCAAGCAAAGAGAACCTCCCACTGAAGATAAATTGATCCAAATTGATGTTGGTGAAGAGGGGTCCCCTAAACCAATATTCATTAGCGAAAGTCTTTCAGAAACAGATAAGCAAGACATAATCAAGCTTATTCATGATTATATCGATATTTTTGCCTGGAGCTACGAGGATATGCCAGGATTAGATCCGAAGATCGCAACGCACAAACTTAATATCATGCCAAATGCTAAACCGGTCAAACAACAACAACGACGATTTTGTCCAGACATTATGGATGCAATTGAAGTTGAAGTCAATAAGCTTATGGCTTCCAGATTTATTTGAGAGGAACAACATCCTGAATGGGTGGCTAACATCGTTCTTGTCCTCAAAAAGACCGGCAAGATCCGAGTCTGTATAGACTTTCGCGATCTCAATACGGCTTGTCCTAAAGACGAGTTTCCTCTTCCAATTACCGATGTCATGATCGACAACACGTGTGGTTTCGAACGAATGTTATTCATGGATGGGTATTCGGGGTATAATCAAATCAAAATATTTCCAGATGATGAGAAACATACTTCCTTCATAACACCAATTGGTACATACTGTTATACAGTGATGCCGTTTGGTCTCAAGAATGCAGGAGCAACATATCAGCGAGCAATGAGCACTATATTCCGTAAACATCTTCGGAAAATAGTTGAATGCTATGTTGATGATATTGCAGTTAAAAGTCGACAAAAGGAGGATCATATCCAAGATTTGAAGACTATCTTTGATTTAATGCGTCAGCATCAACTTAAAATGAACCCTACTAAGTCCTTCCTGGGCATCTCTAGTGGTAAATTTCTCGGCTTCGTCATTACCGCTAAAGGTATACACGTGGATCCCGAGAAGATCAAAGCCATTCAAGAGATGCGTCCTCCACGCACCTTAAAAGAACTACGAGGATTTCAAGGAAGAATTGCTTATATCAGGAGATTCATTTCCAACTTATCAGGACGCTGCAGACCATTCAACAAACTTCTGAAGAAAGGTGTATCTTTCGTCTGGAATGAAGAATGTCAAAAAGCATTTGACGAAATCAAACAGTATCTCATGAACCCTCCGGTTTTGGTACCTCCCGTCTCGGGAATACCATTTTTTCTATATGTTCGAGCCATGGATCATTCTCTTGGTGCATTACTTGCCCAGAAAAATAAAGATGGCCATGAACAGGCTATTTATTATCTCAGTCGCACAATGACAGGTGCTGAACCGCGTTATTCTCCAATCGAGAAAGAATGCCTAGCATTAATGTTTGTCGTTCAAAAGACGCGACATTATATTATCGGTCAAACGATTCACGTCATTTCCAGAGTGAATTCCATCAGGATCATGATGAAGAAACCCGGTATTCTCAACTCCAGACTAGCTAATTGGGGAATCTTGTTAGCTCAATACGACATGCATTATATTCCTCAAAAGTCAGTTAAAGGACAAGCTCTTGCCGATTTTCTGGCAGCTCATGCGGTTCCAGAAGATTCTAAATTATATAATGAGATTCCAGATGAAGTTCTGGATTCAAATTTGGTTTCTGAAGAAACTCCTACCTGGCGTCTATTCTTTGATGGAGCATCTAGAATAGGGCCTAATGGCGATATTATCGCCGAAGTTGGGATTGTTCTCGTATCCCCAGAAGGACTAACTATTCAGAGGGCTTATTCTCTGGATCAATCATGTTCAAATAATGTAGCCGAATACAATACATTGCTTATCGGCCTTCAACTTGCTAAACATCTGGATATTCAATATTTAGAAGTTTATGGAGATTCCAAGCTTATCATCAATCAGATCAGAGGAACGTATGAAGTCCGTCATCAAGATTTGATACCTTATCATCGAGCAGCACTCTCTATGGCCTCCTCTTTTGAAGGTTTCTTTATTGAACATGTTCGACGAGCCTGTAATGCAGAAGTCGATGCTTTGGCTAATCTTGCCGCTGTATTAGCCATACCAATCAGACGTCAATAAGTGATAGTGGTCCATAATCGAGAACTATTCTATGTTGAGAATAATTTGGCTTTGGGTTTTCCCTATAATCCAGATAAAAATTCTCTCAATCTTGATGAATTTTCATCCAACCTTAGCACTGGATTAAGGTTTGACAGAGTGTCCTCATCTTCTTCCGATTCTACTATGGAATATGTCTTTTCTAACAAAGCAGAAGCCATAACTGAAGACTGGAGACGTCCGTTTTTAGACTTTGTGTTGTATGACATACTTCCTGACAATCCGAGCGAAGCAGCATCTATCCGGCGTCGATCTCTCAGATTCTACTATAATCATACAACGAAGACACTATATCGTCGGGCCTACGACGGTCTTCTCCTTCGATGCATCGCTGGTGAAGAAGCACAACAGATTATCCGTGAGGCACATGATGGTGTCTACGGAGCCCATCAACCAGGTCCTAAACTTCAAGATCGTATCCGACGCATGGGTTATTATTGGCCCACGATGGTGGCTGACGCCATTCAATATGCTCGGAAATGTAAAGCCTATCAAATTCATGCGAACTTTATTCATCAACCATCAGAGTTCTTACATCCAACAGCGGCATCATGGCCCTTTGAGGCTTGGGGCATGGACGTTATTGGTTCTATCAATCTACCATCATCAAAAGGACATCGGTTTATTTTAGCAATAATCGATTACTTTTCCAAATGGGCTGAAGCAATCTCGTTATCTGAAGTCAAAACTTCCAATGTCATCAACTTCGTCAAACATCATGTCATATATCGATTTGGTATTCCTCGGCATATTATTCATGATAACGGACCGCAGTTCGTCAGTCAGAAATTTACTCGATTCTGTGACGACCATCGAATCAATAATTTAGCTTCCACAGCATATAATCCAGCAGCTAATGGATTAGCAGAAGCTTTCAATAAAACGATTATCAAACTCTTGAAAAAGTTCGTTTCTTCTAACAAACGTAACTGGAGCGAGAAGCTGGGTGAATGTTTATGGGCCTATCGCACCACAGTTCGAAACGCGACTGGATGTACGCCTTTTTCTTTGGTATATGGGTGTGAGGCTGTTATTCCTCTTGAGATCCAGATTCCTTCTCTGAGAATCGCAATCTCCAATGAACTTACAACAGAAAATAATGATCGTCTTCGACTTCAAGAACTGGAAGCGTTAGATGAAAAGCGATTGTATGCTCAACAAAATATCGAGCTGTATCAAGCCCGAATTTCAAAAGCTTTTAACCGGAAAGTGAAAATCAGAGCATATCAGAAGGGAGAATTGGTCCTTACTGTCAGACGTCCTATGACCATGACACATATGAGCAAAGGCAAATTTGACGCGAAATGGGAAGGCCCATTCGTAGTAAACAAAGTCTTCTCTAATGGAGCATATCAACTTGCCTCTATGGATGGAAAAGTCACGATGATGCCTATCAATGTCAAATTCTTAAAGAAATATTATGTATAAATTTCATCAATGTATAATATTTTTATTATTCCCCAGCAAATATAAGATCAGAGTTAATTCTTCCCTACAAAAAATTATATTGATATCGTTATCCCCAGCGGAAACTGATATTCTACCACGTATCATCTTCCCTGAGAATTTAATATTCTGTCTTGTTATATCCCCAGTGGGTTTAATAAAGATCTTGTATAGAAAATCACGTCCATATTACCTCTAAATTTTCTATCTCAGTATCATATTTTCTATTCTATGAAAATGATATCTAGTCTTTTGATTTCCGAGTTCAAAGATCATGGAAAATAGAGTCCAAAGATATCTTTATATCTGAATTCTATTTTCTCTAATCAGTATTAAACTAAATTATCTTTGGTTTAATATCGTCTGATAGAATTACAAAGGTTATTTGTATATTCTATTCTATCGAAATATGTTATATATTATTTACCTCTGAACATATTTTCTACAAAAATATCATCCACAGAATTGAAATAAGTCAAGATATTCATTTCTTCAAAGTCAAAATATTGATTACAAGAGGGTATCAAAAATTCAATATATGAAGAATGTAAAAGATCTATTTAGGAGGAGTAATTATCTCTTGAATACGAACAATTACATTATTCATCTTTTCTTCATGAGCTTTCTGGATTCGCTCTGCTGCTTCAACTCCAACCATCCGTTGGTCATAATCCGCGATAATAAAGCTACGACGGTTTGTTTCTTTAATCTGGCTAGCCTGCATCAGTTCCCGCTCTTGCTGTAGAAGTTGGCAGCGTTCAGATTCAGATGTACGAGCAGTGGCAATCTCCAATTGCTCCTTCTCCATGGAGGCAATTCGCTCTTGAAGACGAGCCAACTCCTCTTTCAACTCCTTAAGTTCTTCAGCTTTTGAGATTTCATCTTTCTCCAGACGCTCCATATTCTGACGAGTAGTTATTATCTCTTCATCTTTCGCCATTAACTCTTCAGAAGACAGAGCGAGGAATTCTTTCAAAGCAGTATGCTGAGCTTGAGCTTCATTTTCCAATTGGGCAATCTCAGCTGCAGTCAAAGACTTAATATCCTCCTTTTTGATCTTCCAGTATTTATGGATAGTTGCTTCTAAATCATTCAGGAGATGCTCAAAGAAGACACACTGGGTCTCATAACCAGCCTGTCTCAAAGCTAAAAGCGGGAACTTGATCGCCGCTCGAAGACTCGAAAAAGGCATAGTTTTATCCTTCATAAGCCGCCTTGAGAATGTATCCAGGTATGAATAAATAATATCGGAATACATCCCCATGACCTTTGCTATCCCTGTTTCAAAACCGGGAGTCGCTGCAACTGTAAAGGAAGGAGCAGGAGAAGCCTCTATTCTAAGAATTGAAGTGGGTGCTTTTGGGGAACTAGACAAATGTGAGCTTCCCTTACCCATATCAGTCTGGACAAGTGGGGCTTGAGTTGAGCTCATTGCCGGTGCAATTCCTACAACTGTTGGATCCAAGAAGCATGATCAAAATTAAAAGACAATAAAGTAAAGAAAAGACAAAACTTCGCTGAATAAAATATTACCTGAAGCTGGTTCATATTCTGTTTCTTTCGGATCATTCAGTCCAGCTCGTAGTTTATTCAGAGTGTTTTCCGACACTGGATTTATTTCACTGCTGTCTGTCCCAGAAGTACTCGGAACATGGACTTCTATTTCTAGAAGTTTCTCCGGCTCTGGAGTCAACCCTGAATGTTGACCAGCTGTCTTCAGTACATCAATATGAGTTTCAGTCGGTGACTCATCTTCGATCTCCATGTCCTCATCTTCAAAGGAACGAGATGAAGGTTAATAGTCAACCTGCTCTTCATCACTCTTATTGCTCTCCAAAATTTTAGCAATTGGCTTGAGAGTAGTGGCTTCCTTCACTGATTCTCTCAAAATCAGTAAGTCATTAGCTGTTTTAGTCTGATTCTCGGCCTCTACCGCGGGTTGACTAATCACCTGCACATTATCGGCCGTTGGCGGAATCAACTCCATATCAGAAGGCATGGAAGGTTCAGAAGGTGCAGGCACATCCTCTTCGATAGGTTCTATCTTTACAGTAGAAGCAAAGGTAGCTTGCTTCTCTAAAGCCAATCGCTCAGCACGATTGGTGGGACTCTCTGCATCGAGACAAATCACAGATTTAGTCTTTGAAACTATCACCTTCCTTCCTATTCTTTTTGTTAGAGGAATAGTAGGGTAATCATCTTTGGAGTCACTACCTGCTTCGTCTGCGTCTCTGATTCGGATTCCACGATTACGAGCTTCAGCCCGAGTAACCCTTTTTAGAGCAGGTCCAGAAGCATCTTTACCCCGCTTCCTTTTTGGTGTATTATCGACAGATACACTCTCTTCAGCATTTCTAATAGGTACATGTAACGGCTGATGAAGTTCGTCAGAGAAGAAAGTCTCTAGAACTTCATCATAACCTTCATCAGTAGCCAAAGGATCTTCTCTGTCAAGACAATCTCTGGACAGGGCTGATTTGGTTGATTTCTTATCAACATGGATGAAGCTTTTACCTAAGATACTGAATTTTTCATCAAAGGTATTAGCCGATACATAGAATTTGGCATAAGACGCCAGCATTCTAGCTCCTCTCCGATAACTAACCGGATCTGGCATGGAAAAGGTCGCCCCGGTACCTTTAGCAATATAATATATCCATGCTCTGGCACCATCGATTAACCCGCCTTGGTAGCCAAAACATGTCGTTGCATTTCCCATATACAACTGATCATAGCTAAATTGTCGAGCAAACCTACTCGGAAGGTATGGTTCCAGATAGGTGACATCATCGCGGCGACAGATCAAGTGAGATGGCCTGATCCTCTTCAGCCATTCATGTTGAATATCATCTAACTCATTAGCACCAATGCCATCAAGCAACTTCTCAAGCATGGTTTCATAATCAGCAGGTGGAGGAACACAAGTGAAACTCCATAATTCTCCCATGTTTAAAATGGTTCGACAATCTGTCAAAGTATCATACCTCCACTTTGGTGTGTGACGATATCTTTCCAAAAAAGTATCGTCAGGTCTGGCCATTCCGACAGTCATAAGAGATTCGAAATGGAGAAGCAGCCACCCAAATAAATATATAAAGGGCATTTCTACCCGGGGGAAGGTTGTGAGCTTCTTCTTCGCCAATTCAAACATCCTGTCTGTATATGCTCTTAAGCCAGCATTCAGACGGCATGTCATTGCTGTCAGCAAATCCATCTTATACCCGAAAGTCAGACGGACTGCCGCAAAAACAACTTCTCTGTGCATCCTGTCTGCTGAACAGGTGCCGGGTACTATAAACTTTCTCAGCCAGAGGGATATAAACCCAGCTAGATGACCTTCATCAGATAATGTTCGGCCACCTTGTTTTATATAGGTCTCTAACCTATCACCAGCTTTGTAGGTATCTTCGTCTTCTTCAATGATGATGTCGTCGTGAGTGGTGTCCTGGATTAATTTATCAATCTCAGCCTGACTCAAGGGTTTAAAGCGACCGACATATTGATCAGTCTTCTTCTTCTTCTGGACTTCTTCAGTGCGGTCTTGGAATAAATAGGCCATCCACTTGGAAGAATAGCAGTTGGAACCTCCCTCTGTACCTTGTGCCTTATAAAAAGCCTTGCATATACTGTAATGACACATTAATTCTTCAAATACATGAAGAACCAGTGGGTTGGCCTCGAAAATTTTGTTCATTTCATCAATGAAAGGAATATATTCTTCGTATGGCAAATCTCCTGTTGGCAGTTGAGAAATGTATGCCATCTCATGGAGGGCGAATCCCATCTCGCCTCTTGGAGTCATGAAAGTGCCAGTACGGTAATTATACCTTTCTGCTAATGCCAAGAACAAATCTGGGTTTGGCCTAAAACCATAAGCTGTGTACTTAATGGCATTATATAGGCCTATCGCCTTTAACTGCTCCCCAAAGTTGTTCAGAATCCATCTTACGAGAACAGTCCATCTGGTATTTTTCGGATTCACAAGACCAGTAAGCCTCATAGACTGTTTTGGGTAAACAGCATTTGCTAACTGAACAAATTTATTTACGAAGATCGGGACTCTAACTGGCTTCAGAAGTGCCGAGTCCTCAGGAGGAATGGTAGCTGGCAGCAATCCTCGCAAAACTGAGACATGTAGTTCAGTACCACAGCGGAATCTCCCTTGACTGTATCCTATCCATCCGGCTTTTGCTTGACGGAATGGAGTGATATCCCACTTCATTTGCCTTTGATGACTCGCGTGGAATAAGCGAGCTATGTTGATGCTTTTGGACAGACCAGTTAGATACATTGGCTGATTCGCATCACCATCTCTATAATATGAATATGATACTTTATCAAGGGCAGGCTGGGAGTTTATATCAATAGCATCTCCGAAAAGAAATGCTGGCTTCGAGTGGGTAGCACTATCCACACTCTGCAGAGGCAGTCCACTCATCATGTTCAACAGGGTGTCATTTTCCTGATTTGTCAGAATAGCTATCCTTGTGGAAGGCCCATCAAATTGAGGAAAACGGACATGTGATAGGTCACTGTTATAGTTGTTTCCTATACATCCTTCAAATTGTGCATCCTGAGCCAGAATATCCACTGCAAAAGAAGAATAAGAAGTTAGAAATCTTCAACACAAAGAGATGACAAAAATCAAACATACGCTCACTCTGACCTAAGCGTATGGCCGATTCAAAGATCAACATACGCTCACTCTGTCCTAAGCGTATGACGATTCAAAGATCAACATACGCTCACTCTGTCTTAAGCATATGGCAGATTCAAAGATCAATATACGCTCACTCTGTCCTAAGCGTATGACGAGTTCAGAGATCAACATACGCTCACTCTATCCTAAGCGTATGACGAGTTCAAAGATCACTTTTACGCTCAGTCTATCCTAGACGTATGATGAATTTTAAAAGCGTATTAGCGTATGGTTGACAAGATGCTCATCAAAAATACGCTAACAAAGGAGTTAGCGTATCGCAGTGAGACAATTTGACATAGCGTATTCCTTCAAAATAGCATATTTTGACATCTCTATCAAAGATACGTGTATTTTACAGAATACGCTCCAAACATATTTTTCGTATAAACAAAAAATATGGAATACGGCTAAACCCTAAAGAGGGAAGCGTATTTTCTAACGTATTGACCCTCAAAAGGGATACATTTTATGATTTTGTCCTAACCGGAGCCCTAAATAGGGGATAGTTACTGTTCATCATCCTCACCATAGAGGGGCTTCAATAGGCGTTCACTTCGTCGAAGACGCTCATCAACAATCTTCTTAGTGGCAGCGACGGCAGGCTGAGATGACTCAGCAGGAGCCTTCCCCTTTCCCTTCGCAGCAGCGTCAACTTTGGGCGCCATTGATGGAGATTGAGTCGAAGAAGAAGAAGCTTTGAGTTTTGGAGTTTTTCTCTCTCTCTTGAAAGTAGATGCAAAAGTAAAGAAATGAATTAGGTCTTGAAAGACCTATTTATAAGAAGAAAAGAGAAGTTGAAACGGCGGCCGTTCTTTAAATAGAATCCCTAAAGATTTGCACTCATATTGAGGAAATCATGCCAGCGTGTCAAGACTTATTCCCACTTTAAAGTTCAAAGTAATTTCGAACTTTTGAAATTTATAAAGTTTGAAAACTTTGAAGGGGGTCTTGTAGGGTGTGAAAAATTATGACACGCTGACATAAGACTCAACCAAAGCCATACGCTCAAGGCCATACGCTCAGCCAAAGCCATACGCTCAGCCAAAGCCATACGCTCAAGGCCATACGCTCATTCAAAACTATACGCTCAGTGAATATTTTATTATTTCTTGAATGACAGCACAGCAGACATTTAATGAAGGATGAATCTGACACTTCGTCTTTCGTGCAAAAGACAGCTGTCCTATGAAGATTAGCCGTCGTATGGGTTTTCGAGAATTGATTTTGTCTCTTACGAGGACAGCTCATCAGCCATCATAAATGCACAAGCCATCATTACTGACATTTATGACAGTCTGTCAGACATCATATCTGCAACATGACGCTCGAGAGATATTTGTCAGTTATTAGAAGATATGGCGTATTTGAGAAGATTGAGGACAGCCACGTGTCTACTCGACTCCTTGCCAACCAAATGAGCGTATGGACTCCATACGACTCCTTGCCAATCAAGTGAGCGTATGGACTCCATACGACTCCTTGCCAATCAAGTGAGCGTATGGATTCCATACGACTCCTTGCCAATCAAGTGAGCGTATACGACTCCTTGCCAATCAAGTGAGCGTATGGATTCCATACGACTCCTTGTTGATAAAGTGAGCGTATCAGTTTTGTATGACTCCTCCTCAACAAAGACAGCGTATCACAGCAAATGCGCTCAATATGACTTCAAACGTACAGTCAACACACGTTCTCACGTGTCCTGTACTCAGTTACCCACTTACTCAGAAGTTATGCAACGTGGCATCCATGCCATCAATCTCTCCTGGATATATCCCACTACTCTCAACTGCATTCTAATGTGTCTCCATCAGAATTTGCCACGCGTCCCTGCAGTTATGCACACGTCAAGTAACTGACTGAGCGTATGCTTCAGAACAGTTATCCAGAACTCTATAAAAGAGAGTTTCTTCATCTTCATCAGATACTATGGTCAATTCAGAGAGAACAGAGAGATTGCCCAGTTGCTGTCCAAGTTCTTCGAAGTTCGAGTTTTTTTCATCGCATCGTCCAAGGGATAAAGTAATTGTCTTCTAGATTAGATTCCTACAGTTGTAATTTTCCCAGAAACACAATAAATAAAGTGAATTTATTTATGGAAAACAGCTATAGTCCTTTTATATAATATAAATAAGATAAAAATAAATTAGAATTAAATAAAATCCAAAAATAATTTAAATATTCTTTTAAATTATAAGGCGTTTTACAATCCCCACTGAGGAGTTCCGAAGCGACCGACGATGACCATGACTACTTCCTTCGATAAGGAGGTGGAAGCCGTGCTGGAGAAGAGGACCATTCGTCGGCGAGGCGTGTCCCCGTATGTGGAGTACCACATCCAATGGAAGGGAATGCCACACGGCGAGTTTAGTTGGGAACGTTATGATACGCTGCATCAGTTCGAGACCGAGGTCCAGGCGTTTCTCAGCGAGCATGGTTGACGAGGGCGTCAACGCCTTAGGTGGGAGAGAATGTAACATCCTAAATGTTGTTCCCCGTCCGAGGCCAAGTTGTATAACCTTTCCACGGACCAAGGTTATGCGGGAAGCTTTTAGAATATTCCAGAAGATGGCAAAACTCTCCAGAAGACGGTAGATTTCTCCGGAAGACCCAAGATCATTCTAGATGGGCCAAGATGCTTCTAGATGGCCTGTAAAGTTTTCTTTTATGTCCATAGAGAATAATCCTAGAATATGTCATTTCAGTTTTGGCATGAAGAATAATAGCTGGAATATTTCTTCCAGAAGTTTCCATATAAAGCTCTATGAGCCATTATAAAAGGAGGAGGCCTCATTTGTTCCTCACCACCTAAAAACATATAAGCATTCTCCAAGCAATAAAGAAATTCTTACGAGTTTCATCTTTGCTCCACTCTTCTTAATTTTCTTAGCAATCTAGCTAAGTCGTTTGGGAAGGCTTGCACGAGTCTTCGAGGAGGAAGATAGTACGCCGTACTGGACGAAGTACTGATAGCAAAAACACTAAATCCGTGACACGGAGCTACTTTCTTCCTTCCTTCCTCCCACAAAACCCTACTCTAGCGGAGCTATGACGACTTCGCCTCCTCCTAATATCAGTTTAAGCAGCGATAACAATATTATAATCGAAATCCTCTGTAGACTCCTTATGCATGCTCTTCTTAGATTCAAGAAGGTATCGAAGAGCTTACGCAAGTTGACATCAGAAGCGTATTGGTTGCGGCCGAAGATATCATCGTCCTCCTCCTCGGCATCATCGGTCATTGTTCATAACTATCTCCACGAGAGCAACGTCGTGCGTCTCGGCTCCAGCAAAAATAGTGCTATCGTTACTGCAGACAACGCCTTACTACCGTCGTCAAAAGACCCGAAATATCACCTACTGCTAGCAACTTGTAATGGTATTCCTCTCTACTGCGATACGGTGGCTTGCGACGAGCACCTATGCAAGGTCTACCGTGTGTCCAGCCCAGTAACCTAGCAATGGTCCCGGATATCTCCGTATCGACTTTAATCCGCAAAGGGGGACACGACGGCATCATGTGCATCGACTTCGATCCGCAGATATCTTCGTATTTTAAAGTAGTCCAATTCATCCGCCTGGGATCCTATGCATCGTGGTCAAACTAACGCTTAGGCGTGTACGGAAGATTGATTTGGATTTTGAGGAATAGGCGAACGCGCGATTGAACATATCGAAAGTTAATCGAATGATCATTTGAGGATTTGTAGAATGACTTTACCCCGAGTGGTATATATGATAGCTTTGGAAAAGAATAAGAATGAGTGTCGACGACTAGTCGAGTGGCTCGAACCCTGAGTGGTGTATGGACGTTATAGAAATTGTTCGAGCAAAACTAAAGGATTTACAAATAGAACGAGTATGTCGGCAAGCGATGATATCACGCAAAGCCTTAGAACGAGTAACGCTTTGTTGGTTTTTGACTTTGATAGTCTCAAACGAGATATCGTTCGAACGAATTAAGAATACGTAGTGCAAATTACAAAACGATTGAATAGAGAGAGTCGGAACGAATGAAACGAATGGAGGTCTTGGTCGAGGAAACATGGAAGATCGTGTATGCGATTTTGAATTTAGTCGAAAGGATTGAAACTTGAGTTAAGGTGAAATACACATGGACGAGATCGAAGATAGCACGATCGGAAGATAGCGTGCATAGAATACGTTGATTTAGAGATACGAGAATGACTAAGGAATTGGAATTGATGTTGCTCGATGATGAGTCAGCACGAGACAATGCGAATTAAGAAATTAAGTTACACGACTCAGAATTCATTGCAAAAGGAAGATCGTCAGGTTATGTACATCATCGATGGTATTGAGGCGTATCAAAGATTAATGTATAATAACTCGAGGGTACTCTGATTCGACGAAGGATGATCGTTTTAGAAGTTATTGTTTTGAAGGATGCTATGTTGGAAATGAATGTTTGGAAGGAGGAAGGAAAGTGACTTGATTTTTCGGTGATAACCACAACGACAACGATCTTGTCTTGTACGAGCGCAACTCCAGCCTCGCACATGCGTTACGTCAGATTTGGGACGATCATTCCGCGTGAGCGTTGGCATGTGTGATTTATGTCCAGTAGGAATGATCGAACTCGAAATACCTTGACATGGCAATTTTGATCGCTTCGACTTGTGGTTTGAAGCGAAGGCGAATTTGAGGATTGATCGGACGTATAATAGACGACGAAGTAAAGTCGAGGATTGAGTAGGCCCAATTCGCGTATCAAAATTGAGTAAGTCTAGACGCAACGTAAGAGTTACGTCCCGATGAGAACAATTATCCTGCGGGAATGTCGACATGGTGATTCATGTCCGCCGTGGATAATCAGACTTGCGTGAGATCGGGGTGTGACATATTGCAAGGCTAGACGACCTTGTGATCGACTACCTGAATTTGATAGGTGAACTGTATCAAAACATACTTGAAGAGATAGACTACTATAATTTCTATTACGGATGCAAGATAATAACATGTCGAGGATTCGATTGAGTACAACCTATCGTAGGATGACTTTCCTAAACAAGCTAGGACGTGGAACGGAGAATGTGTTGATGCGAATAGGGTGAACGCTGCTTGATGTTTAGAAATTTGAGTGAAGCGAACTTGGGTAGAAACTCTCGTACAAACGAACAAATGGTTTGACCATAGGATTTGGGGCGAGCGTCGTGCAACGACCTTGCACGATGAGCCACGAACTTGACTTGTAACTATGACCCTGTGAGATGACCTAGCAGATAGGCGGACGACCCTATGCCGAGTGATTGAACTTGTGCGATTGACCTTACAGTATCGTCTGGACGGACGATAGACTTGGGCAACAAGACTTAGAGTAGGACGGGGAACTGGGAGTGTGCAAGAACGACGATGAGATTGGCCCCAAACGAGGGGAATGATAGGAATGGATGATGTGCAAGTAAAGTTAGGATAACAAATTAAATCATTGATGGGAAGACGTACTCGATGATAGTGCAATACTTGGTCTCGAATAGGAAGGGAATTACTTAGACTTGGTCGACTCCGCTAAGAAGAAATCATATTTATTTCGTGAACAAGAACACTTGAGAAGTGAATCGGATCATCTCGAGGATCGAGATAAACGATGGTGAGACGCACATGAGTTCGGTTTTAATCGAAGTTAGTAAAACGATCGGTAAATCGAAACTATCATGAGTAGCTTGTCCGACTTCGCTAGTCGCTAAGCTTGGTTGAAATGTACATATTCGGGGGACGCCTTGAATACGTGTACGATCCAAACTCAGCGATATGATGAACTCGAATTCAGCTGCAAGTAGGTGTTGAGATGCGCATGAATGAATGAGTGAGTTTACATCAGCTTACGACTCTCGAGTTTAATAAATTATAACGTACCTCGTGCGACCATTTCTGTAACGCCCCAGTCCCAAAATACGTAGGACTAAGTACGTAGACATGCCAGCTGTATACATACGAAGTACATGAGCCTTGTATGTATACATAAGCTGTAAAATATAGTAATCCAAGACAAACTAAATCTCATCCACAATAAAAAGAATAATAATATAAATATCAACTCGAATATTTATGATACAATTGTTGGGCGGAGACAAAGTTCACTACCAACTATCACAATGAGAGAAATGTACAAGAATTGATCCATAAAATGGCAAGACGAGCCAAGCGCAATTGTCTTCGAAGGAATGGAGAAGACCACGGCCTTGGCTAGGATACCTGCAGAAGACATGAACACACACCTGGGGGAAAATCGAGTCCTCAGACGGACGTAGCAAGATACAGGAAAAACAAGCTAATATGAACTGTCAGAATAAAATAATATATAGATGACTATCCTAGACACAAATATGAAAAGAAGATTCTAACCCCCTATTGTGCAATTTAGAGGACAACTTTCATGCGCATGGGTAGAATTTTAGGCTATGTGTACGTAACTGGCATCCAGTCATATGTATCCGTCCGTAACGTCTAAAACGTCAGAGGGCATCTACAAATAAATTACCACAGTTCCATCCAGAGACTGTGGTTTACCTGTTTGGATTCCCATACGCACTAGCGACTGTCCTCTCCCAATATTTCCTACACTGTTCAAGTCATGTCCATGGCTCATCCAGTTTTGTAACTGCTTGAGTCTCTAAAACCCTAGTCATAGCAGTTACGAACAACTACCGTCACACGACAATAAAGATAGCTAGTCAATAAGTCGTGCCCCTAATAAAATGCCTCAAACCGTGTAGTTTAAGTGTCATGGCCAGCGAAGATATAAAAATATCCCGCAATAGGAGGGTAGTCCACTACAACTAAGTTAACATGCATATAGTAAAAATAAAATGACTAATAAAGTCGCTTGCACCCAAGTGTGGCTTGGACGCGCAGTTTATAACAAATAAAATAAAAATATGAAACAAATAAATAAATGCTGAAAATAATAATGTGACAGTTAATTAGCAAGGTATACTTGCCTATTGTGATGTCTGGTAGGCTGTCTGGTGTGGTACAATAAAGGTGGCACAAGATTGACTTCGGTGTTACAACCACGCAAAGGCTTATGATGATGGCATGGACTTGGTTTGATTTGGAGCTGACTAGCGCGATCTGATCATATCGTATGAAGATAGTCGTAGATGTCAAAAGCAGGCAAGATAATCTCAATTGATGGGATGGACCATGCCGTTGGGTCTGGAATGATCCAATTGCTAGGGACGATATAAGGAAGTTCGAAAGTTCAGAAAAGGATAGGAGCGAATGATTTGTCATGAATAAGATTAGATAACCAAAGAGATTTGATATAGATAAATATTTATATTTATTCTAGAAAATATATATTGAAAAACTCTACGCAGTTAAAATATTTAATAAATATATTAGAAAATTACTTATAATATTCGAAAACTATATTTGGAAATCAATTGTAAATAAAGCTATGTTTTTCCTTTATTCCAAATATTAAAAATAATTACTTGTAAATATAAGAAGCAATTTAGGCTAAAACTAGTTTCTGTCAAATATAGTTTTTAAACTAAAAAGACATAACAATACAAAATAATATAACAACATTTTAGAAAAAATTTATAGTGGAAACTTTATTTTATGGATCAGACTATTTAAATAAATACTTGAAAATTCCAGAAAATTATTTCAGGCTCAAAACCTAATCCTTGTCAAAATACAAGTTTAAGTCAACACCAAATTTTATTAGGAAAATAATTTTTAGAAATGTTTGTTATACTTTAAAAAATAACAATAGCATTATTATGTAAACAAATAATAATAAATACTATAATAATGCTTACAATAATAATAATAATAATAATAATAACATTAATAAAAAATAAATCGAGTAAATAGTAAAGCTCTTTCAGCAGCAGCTACTACACTCTTCTTTTGAAGAGATGAAAAAAATTAAAATCGAAAAATGGGAGAGGAAGCAAGTGAGGAGTGGGTTTTCGAGAGTCGTAAGCGGAGAGGGGAAGAAGGAGGGAACAGAGGGTTGGTGGAGCTCCGGCAGAGTCGGGGATCGACACAGCGGAGGGAGAAGGCGGTCGGGGCTGACGGAGAAGAGGGGTTTCCGGTGGTTGGCTCGGTGCGCGACGGCGGCGGAGCGCTGGACGGCTCAGAATTCGAAGGAGGAGAAGGAGTAGAGGCCGGCGGCAAGTGGCGATTGCTCCGGCGCATGGGGGCGGACGCGCTCGCGGGCGGAGGTGGAGTGGAAGAAGGAAAGTCGGCTGGGCGGAGGGAAGAAGGAAAGTCGACGGCGTGGCTGACGTAGGGCGGTGGCCAGGGTTTGAGACGGTCGGAAGAGGAGCGGGAGGCTTGCGGTCAGCGGGTCAGGTCGGCGGAGGGCGGAGCTGCGCGCGGCGAGGGTCAGGGCTGCAAGCCGGCGCGCGGAGGCGGGTTTCACCGGCGGTTAAGCCAGCACGGGAAAACGCGGCTTGACGAAGCCGGCACGACGAGGGTCGAGGCCGAGGATGGAGTTGGGGAAGTCGATGGCTTGGCGCGGAGGCACGGCGAGATCGGCGGTGCTGGCCGCGGTCAGGTTAGGGTTTTTGTTTTATTTATTTTTGGTGTGAGGGATTTTGGGGGTGGTGGCTGTGGCGGATAGTTTTGGTAGCGGCGTGGGTTTCCGGCTAGTGGCCACGGCCGACGGTGGCGATGGCTGAGTGTGTTGGGTTATCGGTCGGTGTGGCCGGTCGTGGTGTGGTGACGGCGGTGTTGTTCAGGTCGGGATGGGACGGTCTGGTTGTCGTAAAGTCGACGGCTTGATGGTGATGGCGGCGAAGGTAGTGATGGCGGTCGACAGGGGTAGAAGCAGCGGAAACTAGGCTTGGGCTAGGATTAGGAATTTATTGAATCGTGTCGGGGTTGTCGACACGGAGGATGAAATTGTATATGTAAAATATGGAATAAGATAGTGAACACGTACACGGACACGCTGTACGGGTGGTTGGGAATTATTTATGGAGAAAATTTTTGGATGTGTGGAATTTATGGAGGAGTACCTGCCTATTTATAGGATATGGGAATTCCCAGTTGGATAAAGATTAGAATTTATTTAAAACCCAAAATAGATAATACCATATTAATTAAATTAATTTAATAAATCCAAATCCAAATCTAAATCCAATTTAAATCTAAGTAATTTACATCCTTTAGTTTAAAAATAAGATAATTCAAAGCCCAAATATTAATTTAAATAAATCTTAAATTCAAATCAAGATTTAAATCGCCACAAAAATTTTGAAATACATTTTCCAAAAATACTAATAATAATAATTTTGAAAATAATAAATATTTAAATATCTTTTTGAATAATAAAATATGAATATTAATAAATTTTGAAAATCAATTTAAATATTAATAGGAACTACTTCAAAAGTACCTTTGAAATAATTTAAGGTAATTAATAAATAATTTCGAGAATTAATTTTTACATAAATTATATTTTATGCCTTTTTTTATAATGATAAAAATAAGTAATAACTATATTTTATTTTGAAACTATAAAAATGGAAAAAAAAAATATTTTTCTAAAATATGTACGCTCGCACATATTCGCACTCGAAAAATAAAATTTCGCGCGCGACGTACAATGCAACTACGTGACGTAAAATACAAAAATTTAAATCAGTACCAAATTTAATAATAAAAAAATAGTAAAATTTTAGAGGTTTTACATCTTACCCAACTTAAAAGAATTTCGTCCTCGAAATTTAAAATTTGTAGGGGGTGAGAAGACACAAGGGGGTATCGGTGGGGAACAAACAATGACAATCATAGAATTTAACACGGGTATGGTTATGAGGGTCGCGAGTAAGACACGAGTAGAAGATTAAGGGTTTAAGGTTAGTCAGGATATCATGCAATAGGGAATGATATGGTATGAAGAGAAAATAAGTTAGAGACCTAGTAGATATGGGTTCTTGAGAGTAGGTTGAAGCACGAATAAGAGATCGATTAGGTTCACCTCTAAATTAAGTGATTAGAGGGTCATGGTAGTAAATATAGGGCCGAGAAAGGGGACGAGGAGTTTAGGATGATGATATAGCAACATTGAGTGGTAACGGTTATAGGCGATAGGATAGCTAGAGGAATCTCTAGCACAACGCCTTCGTCCTTCTAAAATGGTTGGAGGCAAAAGCAATGAGGAGTGCAAGGACGATATTATCGATTACGAATACATGGTTCAAAGGCGGCCGTATAGATTTCAAAACAATCGTCAAGGCAGTCGTGGATGGAATTCTAAGGAAAACGTTCGACTACATCCCATCCACGTAGATTGATATATGAAAAAGGCGAACCAAAGTACACTCGGTTGATCAGACCATCATGTACAGGTTCTGATTAGACAATATGTTAGTGAGCGGCCGCTCAATAGCATATGCCTTGATCAAGCTCGATAAGGAATTAGTTTGAAATACTAGGCTATATTAGCATCAATAATCTAGATAGTAAAACATAGGCACGATGGTAGATGAAATAAAAATAAATATGAATAGTCTAAGAGCTATAAGGATCTAAGTCTTGTTTATTCCTATACTATCATTCTACGGTTTTTATTGACCAAGGCTTGGTTGACCAAATGGGTTAAACTCTTCTAGTCTCTATAGTCTAGATAATACTATTTGTATTCTCTTTAGCGGTCAAGCGTGTGTCAGGCCGTGGGTTATTCTACCTAACTTAAAAGAATTAAGCTAAGGGTGTTTGGGACATCCAACTAGTAGGGTCAATCTTTAGCAAGCACGAAGGAAAGATAAGGATAATGAGATAAGGAATCAAGCAAGTTGCAGTCGATGAGTCGAACGATAGTTCGAATATGGAATCGAGGAAGGAGGTCAAGTATGTGGATGAGATCCTAGACTTCTAATCCTATACGCAGGCTTGCTTTGTACGGTAAAGTAACCAAATAATTTATCTTGACCTGCATGGGCCACCACAAAAACATGTAACGCCCCAGTCCTAAAATTCGTAGGACTAAGTACGTAGACATGCCAGCTGTATACATACGAAGTACATGAGCCTTGTATGTATACATAAGCTGTAAAATATAGTAATCCAAGACAAACTAAATCTCATCCATAATAAAAAGAATAATAATATAAATATCAACTCGAATATTTATGATACAATCGTTGGGCGGAGACAAAGTCCACTACCAACTATCACAATGAGAGAAATGTACAAGAATTGATCCATAAAATGGCAAGACGAACCAAGCGCAATTGTCTTCGAAGGAATGGAAAAGACCACGGCCTTGGCTATGATACCTGCAGAAGACATGAACACACACCTGGGGAAAAACCGGGTCCTCAGACGGACGTAGCAAGATACAGGAAGAACAAGCTAATATGAACTGTCAGAATAAAATAATATATAAATGACTATCCTAGATACAAATATGAAAAGGAGATTCCAACCGCCTAGTGTGCAATTTAGAGGACAACTTTCATGCGTATGGGTGGGATTTTAGGCTATGTGTACGTAACTGGCATCCAGTCATCTGTATCCGTCCGTAACGTCTAAAATGTCAGAGGGCATCTGCAAATAAATCGCCATAGTTCCATCCGGAGACTGTAGTTTACCTGTTTGGATTCCCATACGCACTAGCGACTGTCCTCCCCCAATATTTTCTACACTGTTCAAGTCATGTCCATGGCTCGTCCAGTTTTGTAACTGCTTGAGTCTCTAAAACCCTAGTCATAGCAGTTACAAACAACTACCGTCACACGACAATAAAGATAGCTAGTCAATAAGTCGTGCCCCTAATAAAATGCCTCAAACCGTGTAGTATAAGTGTCATGGATAGCAAAGATATAAAAATATCCCGCAATAGGAGGGTAGTCCACTACAACTAAGTTAACATGCATATAGTAAAAATAAAACGACTAATAAAGTCGCTTGCACCCAAGTGTGGCTTGGACGCGCAGTTTATAACAAATAAAATAAAAATACGAAACAAGTAAATAAATGCTGAAAATAATAATGTGACAGTTAATTAGCAAGGTATACTTGCCTGTTGTGATGTCTGGTAGGCTGCCTGGTGTGGTACAATAAAGGTGGCACAAGATCGACTTCGGTGTTACAACCACGCAAAGGCTTATGATGATGGCATGGACTTGGTTTGATTTGGAGCTGACTAGCGCGATCTGATCATATCGTATGTAGATAGTCGTAGATGTCAAAAGCACGCAAGATAATCTCAATTGATGGGATGGACCATGCCGTTGGGTCCGGAACGATCCAATTGCTGGGGACGATATAAGGAAGTTTGAAAGTTCAGAAAAGGATAGGAGCGAACGATTGGTCATGAATAAGATTAGATAACCAAAGAGATTTGATATAGATAAATATTTATATTTATTCTAGAAAATATATATTAAAAAACTCTACGTAGTTAAAATATTTAATAAATATATTAGAAAATTACTTATAATATTCAAAAACTATATTTGGAAATCAATTGTAAATAAAGCTATGTTTTTTCCTTTATTCCAAATATTACAAATAATTACTTGAAAATATAAGAAGCAATTTAGGCTAAAACTAGTTTCTGTCAAATATAGTTTTTAAACTAAAAAGACATAACAATACAAAATAATATAACAATATTTTAGAAAATATTTATAGTGGAAACTTTATTCTATGGATCAGACTATTTAAATAAATACTTGAAAATTATAGAAAATTATTTCAGGCTCAAAACCTAATCCTTGTCAAAATACAAGTTTAAGTCAACACCATATTTTATAAGGAAAATAATTTTTAGAAATGTTTGTTATACTTTAATAAATAATAATAGCATTATTAAGTAAACAAAATAATAAATACTATAATAATGCTTACAATAATAATAATAATAATAATAATAATAATAATAATAATAATAATAATAATAACAACATTGATAAAAAATAAATTGAGTAAATAGTAAAGCTCTCTCAGCAGCAGCTACTGCACTCTTCTTTTGAAGAGAGGAAAAAAAATTAAAATCAAAAAATGGGAGAGGAAGCAAGTGAGGAGTGGGTTTTCGAGAGTCGTGAGCAGAGAGGGGAAGAAGGAGGGAACAGAGGGTTGGTGGAGCTCCGGCGGAGTCGGGGATCGACACAGCGGAGGGAGAAGGCGGTCGGGGCTGACGGAGAAGAGGGGTTTCCGGTGGTTGGCTCGGTGCGCGACGACGGCGGAGTGCTGGACGGCTCAGAATTCGAAGGAGGAGAAGGAGTAGAGGCCGGCGGCAAGTGGCGATTGCTCCGGCGCATGGGGACGGACGTGCTCGCAGGCGGAGGCGGAGTGGAAGAAGGAAAGTCGGCTGGGCGGAGGGAAGAAGGGAAGTCGGCCGGGCGTGTGTGGGCACGCGGCGGCGTGGCTGACGTAGGGCGGTGGCCAGGGTTTGAGACGGTCGGAAGAGGAGCGGGAGGCTTGGGGTCAGCGGGTCAGGTCGACGGAGGGCGGAGCTGCGCGCAGCGAGGGTCGGGGCTGCAAGCCGGCGTGCGGAGGCGGGTTTCGCCGGCGGTTAAGCCAGCGCGGGAAAACGCGGCTTGACGAAGCCGACGCGGCGAGGGTCGAGGCCGAGGAGGGAGTTGGGGAAGTCGACGGCTTGGCGCGGAGGCACGGCGAGGTCGGCGGCGCTGGCCGCGGTCAGGTTAGGGTTTTTGTTTTATTTATTTTTGGTGTGAGGGATTTTGGGGGTGGTGGCTGTGGCGGATGGTTTTGGTAGCGGTGTGGGTTTCCGGCCAGTGGCCACGGTCGACGGTGGCGATGGCTGAGTGTGTTGGGTTATCGTTCGGAGTGGCCGGTCTTGGTGTGGTGACGGCGGTGCTGTTCAGGTCGGGATGGGACAGGCTGGTTGTCGTGAAGTCGACGGCTTGATGGTAATGGGGACGAAGGTGGTGATAGCGGTCGACAGGGTTAGAAGCAGCGGAGACTAGGCTAGGGCTAGGATTAGGAATTTATTGAATCGTATCGGGGTTGTCGACACGAAGGATGAAATTGATATGTAAAATATGGAATAAGATAGTGAACATGTACACGGACACGCTGCACGGGTGGTTGGGAATTATTTGTGGAGAAAATTTTTGGATGTGTGGAATTTATAGAGGAGTACCTGCCTATTTATAGGATGTGGGAATTCTCAGTTGGATAAAGATTAGGATTTATTTAAAACCTAAAATAGATAATACCATATTAATTAAATTAATTTAATAAATCCAAATCCAAATCTAAATCCAATTTAAATCTAAGTAATTTACATCCTTTAGTTTAAAAATAAGATAATTTAAATCCCAAATATTAATTTAAATAAATCTAAAATTCAAATCAAGATTTAAATCGCCACAAAAATTTCGAAATACATTTTCCAAAAATACTAATAATAATAATTTCAAAAATAATAAATATTGAAATATCTTTTTGAATAATAAAATATGAATATTAATAAATTTTGAAAATTAATTTAAATATTAATAGGAACTACTTCAAAAGTACCTTTGAAATAATTGAAGGTAATTAATAAATAATTTCGAGAATTTATTTATACATAAATTATATCTTACGCCTTTTTTTATAATGATAAAAATAAGTAATAACTATATTTTATTTTGAAACTATAAAAATGGAAAAAAAAAAGTTTTTCTAAAATATGTACGCTCGCACATATTCGCACTCGAAAAATAAAATTTCGCGCGCGACGTACAATGCAACTACGCGACGTAAAATACAAAAATTTAAATCAGTACCAAATTTAATAATAAAAATAGTAAAATTTTAGGGGTTTTATAATTTCAGTCCCATGACATGACGAAATAGCAACCAAGTCGAAGAAACACAACGATTGAATAAGTACCATCAAGTCTAAAATGAATGGACAGTCATAGAATAAAATTCATCAAACACATGCGACAAAAAACTTGGAAGGATAACCGAGCATGATTCGATGCCGTCGAACGATAGAGCCGTTTGATAGAATTGTCTAAGAAACATGACGACACGAGTTAAGGAATGGTAGGATGACCTGCACTCAGGAAGTCTCGAGGACGAGACTTGTTTTGAGTGATATATTATGTAATGACCCGCTCCGCCCTAGCGGAACGCCGTTTCAAACGACAAATGCAACGACTCAAACGAGCCGTCGACCCGAAGAATTGGCATCGACCTGATGAAGAATCGATGCAAGGCTACATTGGCCCGTCGAAGATGAATCTAGACTTAGACTTTCAAAGGCGTGCTCGGAGTATCGCTCGGCCGATGCGAACATCGCTAAGGTGGGCGATGAACCCGTCTTTGCTTAGCCTAGACACATAACAATACAGACATTATAGCTAGAATCGCTAGGCGATAACACCGCGCATGCTAATAAATGACTCAACGCACCTAGCTAAGGGAATAATACCATTTTGTATGCTTGTATAAAATATAGAAAAGAACATGAAAAATGTGTGATCTCTCGTACCGTGATTCACGCTCGTGCTAAGACACAAGCTTACGTTTATGTTCCTTATACGTTCAACAATGAAACAATGAATGGGTTACAACAATGGAACGGAAAGACTATCAACATAGTCGTTTCGAGTAGAGTATAGCAATATTGAAAGACTATAGGACCGATGGATCGCCAAGACGACTCCCACACAGGAAGTTGCATAATGAATGAATGAATCAACGAATGAATAAATGAATATGTGAATGAATCAACGAATGAACGAACAAGTGAAAGAAAGAAAAGAAGATTGAATATAAGATAATAAGGAAGGAATGGTTAGCGACAGGTATGACGGGGACGTGCATCGGGGCTCGCTACCCGAGCTGCACGGATGTCGTTGCCAACCTAGTCGATAACGTATTAAGGCTAAGGGTTAGCCTACGGCTCAGAGACAGCCGTTGAGTTAAAATGACAAATAATACAAAATGGTCGTGGACACCTCCATCGTATACGGGGGAGAGACGAAATAAGGGATTTCCAGCGGCACGGTCAAGGTGTAGGACGTGCCGGTCCAGACGTAAATCAAAATTTGGCTTATGTCCATGGCCTGGGGATGGGCTTGGCCACTCAGGAAGACGTAAGGCCGGGTATTTCAAAAGATTATCAGGGTGTACCAAGCCGCACGCCATGATAGGTGAGAAATTACCAAGGAGGAAATATGTCCAAATTGGCTTGTGATGCCAGCGACTGATGCATATAGATTAAGTGGACTTTGCTGGTGGCAATCCATGTGCAAGTCCTTGCATTGAAATCAAAGTAGTCTAAGTTAACTAAATGAAGTGCCTTCTGAACATGCTTGAATATAACACACCAGATAATCGAGAGTACTTCGGCAAAGGAGTTAGAAAATATGCATACGACGTGCTAGGACCCGAGGCAGGGACACGCCCTTGACATTGAAAGTTCACATGAATCACGTTAAGTTATTTCCTATGAATTGTTGACTAACTTGGTTTACTTTGGACAGGGAAGGTCGGACGGTAAGTATGGGTAAGTCATGCATGTATTTCCATGCGACACTTGTATTCGACAACACGAGATAGGCTATGAAATATGCCATAAAATTGATCCTAAGGTAAGATTAGAAAGACAATGAATGATAGACAGTACACAAAAGTAAATAGAACGTGTTTGGTAATGATAGCATTGTGGGCAAACTAGCCTCCCCACCACTGCATAACAATACACTGATAACCCCACAGTCTGCTTGCAGGATGCAGGAGACGTCGTCGGGTACGGAGTTTCTCTCGAACGTGCTAAGGTGCGAAGCTATCTCTGGAGCCTTGGAGCGTTGCAAGGAGCTGGAGCACCATATATATGACATAATGTATCGGAACATCGCCATGAATCATTCCATGTTGTAAGCCACTTGGCACGCCTTTTATGTTTCAGAAAGAGAGCTTGAGCGATTTGTAATATCGGCCTAGCGCCGCTTGTAAACTTCTTGAAGATCAATAAAGAGTTGAATTCGCTTCAATTTGTGTTCATTTTACTTTCCGCTGCAAATGGGGACACTCTGTGCGACTCTGTGGCCTAGCTCGAATCGGCCGTTTCTGGACATAGCCTTGCACGGGCGCAACCTAGGCCCGTGCGGCATCACGCCTTAGCGAGGACGATCGCTCCTACGGGAGCGGGGCGTGACAGATTGGTATCAGAGCACGGCTTTACGTCCTTGGACTTTATTTCGATTCTCTCAGTTTTGAAAGCTCGTTGAAACAATAGAAGTATACGCTCTCTCTCGTTGTGCCTTGGGATGTTCTATATAATAAGTCCAATATTTTCAAAAGCTCATACAAGTACTCGGTTGAACGGGATCGATAGGCGAAGGCCTTTGTGCCAAATCGCGACGGACTCGAGTTGGAAGGAACGCATGCTAAAAAGTTAGCAAACGCAAAGCATGCTTGAATAACCTTACGCTGACAATAGCGAACGAGTATACGAGATCGAAGTATAGTTCGAATGGGATAGTTATGCATGCATGCCTTTTAGCTAAGTTGTGTCGCGTGTCGCACACCTCGACTTTTTGGTACAATCGAGTTGCAAGCGATATCAAGTACCACTCGGTCGGGAACAAAGCTACACTTAGAGTGTATATCGATAGGAATGCTATCAAACTAACGCTTAGGCGTGCACGGAAGATTGATTTGGACTTTGAGGAACGGGCGAACGCACGATTGAACATATCGAAAGGGAATCGAATGATCATTTAAGGATTTGTAGAATGACTTTACCCCGAGTGGTGTATGTGATAGCTTTGGAAAATAATAAGAATGAGTGTCAACGACTAGTCGAGTGGCTCGAACCCTAAGTGGTGTATGGACGTTATAGAAATTGTTTGAGCAAAACTAAAGGATTTACGGATAGAACGAGTATGTCGGCAAGCGATGATATCGCACAAAGCCTTAGAACGAGTAACACTTTGTTGGTTTTTGACTTTGATAGTCTCAAACGAGATATCGTTCGAACGAATTAAGAATGCGTAGTGCGAATTATAAAACAATTGAATAGAGAGAGTTAGAACGAATGAAACGAATGGAGGTCTTGGTCGAGGAAACATGGAAGATCGTACATGCAATTTTGAATTTAGTCGAAGGGATTGAAACTTGAGTTAAGGTGAAATACGCATGGACGAGATCGAAGATAGCACGATCGGAAGATAGCGTGCATAGAAAACGTTAATTTAGAGATACGAGAATGACTAAGGAAATGGAATTGATGTTGCTCGATGACGAGTTAGCACGAGACAATACGAATTGAAGAATTAAGTTGCACGACTCAAAATTTATTACAAAAGGAAGATCGTCAGGTTATGTACATCATCGATGGTATTGAGGCGTATCAAAGATCAATGTACAATAACTCGAGGGTACTCTGATTCGATGAAGGATGATCGTATTAGAAGTTATTATTTTGAAGGATGCTATGTTGGTAATGAATATTTGGAATGAGAAAGGAAAGTGACTTGATTGTTCGGTGATAACCATAACGACAACGATCTTATCTTGTGCGAGCGCAACTCCCGCCTCGCACATGCGTCACATCAGATTTGGGACGATCATTCCGCGTGAGCATTGGAATGGTGATTCATGTCCAGCGGAAATGATCGAACTTAAAATACCTTGACATGGCAATTTTGATCGCTTCGACTTGTGGTTTGAAGTGAAGGCGAATTTGAGGATTGATCGGACGTATAATAGATGGCGAAGTAAAGTCGAGGATTGAGTAGGCCCAATCCGCGTATCGAAAATGAGTAAGTCTAGATGCAACGCAAGAGTTACGTCCCGATGAGAACGATTATCCCGCGAGAATGTCGACATGGTGATTCATGTCCGCCATGGATAATCAGACTTGCGTGAGATCGGGAAGTGACATATTGCAAGGCTAGATGACCTTGTGATCGACTAAGTGAATTGGATAGGTGAACTATATCAAAACATACTTGAAGAGATAGACTACGATAATTTCTAGTGCGGACGCACGATAATAACATGTCGAGGATTCGATTGAGGACAACCTTTCGTAGGAAGACTTTCCTAAACGAGCTCGGACGTGGAACAGAGAATGTGTTGATACGAATAGGTGAACGCTGCTTGATGTTTAGAAATTTTAGTGAAGCAAACTTGGGTAGAAACTCCCGTACAAACGAACAAATGGTTTGACCATAGGATTTGGGGCGAGCATCGTGCAACGACCTTGCACGATGAGCCACGGACTTGACTTGTAACTATGACTCTGTGAGATGACCTAGCGGATAGGCGGACGACCCTATGCCTAGTGATTGAACTTGTGCGATTGACCTTACAGTATCGTCTGGACGGATGATAGACTTGTGCAGCAAGACTTAGAGTACGATGGAGAATTGGGAGTGTGCGTGAACGACGATGAGATTGGTCCCAAACGAAGGGAATGATAGAAATGGATGATGCGCAAGTAAAGTTAGGATAACGAATTGAATCATTGATGGGAAGACGTACTCGATGATAGTGCAATACTTGGTCTCGAATCGGACGGGAATTACTTAGACTTGGTCGACTCCGCTAAGAAGAAATCGTATTGATTTCGTGAACAAGAACGCTTGAGAAGCGAATTGGATCATCTCGAGGATCGAGATAAACGATAGTGAGACGCATATGAGTTTGGTTTTAATCGAAGTTAGTAAAACGATCGATAATCAAAACTATCACGAGTAGCTTGTCCGACTTCGCTAGTCGCTAAGCTTGGTTGAAATGTACGTATTCGGGGGATGCCTTGAATACGTGCACGATCCAAACTCAGCGATATGATAAACTCGAATACAGCTGCAAGTAGGTGTTGAGATGCGCCTGAATGAGTGAATTTACCTCAACTTACGACTCTCGAGTTTCATAAATTATAACACACCTCGTGCGACCATTTCAGTCCCATGGCACGACAAAATAGCAACCAAGTCGAAGAAACACAACGATTGAATAAGTACCATCAAGTCTAAAATGAATGGACAATCATTCAATAAAATTCACCAAACACATGCGACATAATACTTGGAAGGATAACCGAGCATGGTTCGATGCCGTCAAACGATAGAGCCGTTCGATAGAATTGTCTAAAAAATACGACGACACGAGTTAAGGAATGGTAGAATGATCTGCACTCAGGAAGTCTCGAGGACGAGACTTGTTTTGAGTGGTGTATTATGTAATGACCCGCTCCATCCTAGCGGAACGCCGATTAAAACGGCAAATGCAACGACTCAAACGAGCCGTCGACCCGAAGAGTTGGCATCGACCTGATGAAGAATCGATGCAAGGCTACATTGGCCCGTCGAAGATGAATCCAGACTTAGACTTTCAATGGCGTGCTCGGAGTATCGCTCGGCCGATGCGAACATCGCTAAGGTGGGTGGCTCCAATGAACCCGTCTTTGCTTAGCCTAGTCACATAACAATACGAACACTATAGCTAGAATCGCTAGGCTATAACACCGCACATGCTAATAAATGACTCAATGCACCTAGCTAAGGGAATAATCCCATCTTGTATGCTTGTATAGAATATGGAAAAGAATATGGAGAATGTGAGATCTCTCACACCGTGCTCCACGCTCGTGCTAAGACACAAGCTTACGTTTATGCTCCTTATACGTTCAACAATGAAACAATGAATAGGTTACAACAATGGAACGGAAAGACTATCAACATAGTCGTTCCGAGTAGAGTATAGCGACATTGAAAGACTATAGGACCGATGGGTCGCCAAGGCGACTCCCGTACGGGAAGTTACATAATGAATGAATGAATCAACGAATGAATAAATGAATATATGAATGAATCAATGAATGAACGAACAAGTGAAAGAAAGAAAAGAAGAATGAATAAAAGATAATAAGGAAGGAATGGTTAGCGACAGGTATGACGGAGACGTGCATCGGGGCTCGCTACCCGTGCTGCACGGATGCCGCCGCCAACCTAGTCGATAACGTATTAAGGCTATGGGTTAGCCTACGGCTCAGAGACAGCCGTTGAGTTAAAATGACAAATAAAACGAAATAGTCGTGGACACCTCCATCGTATACGGGGGAGAGGCGAAATAAGGGATTTCCAGCTGCACGGTCAAGGTGTAGGACATGCCGGTCCGGACGAAAATCAAATTTTGGCTTATGATCATGGCCTGGGGGTGGGCTTGGCCTCCCAGGAAGACGTAACGCCGGGTATTTCAAAAGACTATCAGGGTGTACCAAGCCGTACGCCATGATAGGTGAGAAATTACCAAGGAGGAAACATATCCAAATTGGCTTGTGATGCCAGCGACCGATGCATATAGATTAAGTGGGCTTTGCTGGTGGCAATCCACGTGCAAGTCCTTGCATTAAAATCAAAATAGTCTAAGTTAACTAAATGAAGTGCCTTCTGAACAGGCTTGAATGTAACACACCAGATAATCGAGAGTACTTCGGCAAAGGAGTTAGAAAATATGCCTACGACATGCTAGGACCCGAGGCAAGGACACGCCCTTGACATTGAAAGTTCACATGAATCACGTTAAGTTATTTCCTATGAATTGTTGACTAACTTGGTTTACTTTGGACAGGGAAGGCCGGACGGTAAGTATGGGTAAGTCATGCATGTATTTCCATACAACACTTGTATTCGGCAACACGAGATAGGCTATGAAATATGCCATGAAACGGATCCTAAGGCAAGATTAGAAAGACAATGAATGATAGACAGTGCACAAAAGTAAATAGAACGTGTTTGGTAATGATAGAATTGTAGGCGAGCTAGCCTCCCCACCGGTGCATAACAATGTACTGATAACCCCACAGTCTGCTTGCAGGATGCAGGAGACGTCGTCGTGTATGGAGCTTTCCTCGAACGTGCTAAGACGCAGATCTATCTCTGGAGCCTTGGAGCATTGCAAGGAGTTGGAGCATCATATACCGGACATAATGTATCGGAATATCGCCATGAATCATTCCATGTTGTGAGCCACTTGGCACGCCTTTTATGTTTCAGAGAGAGAGAGCTTGAGCGATTTGTAATATCGGCCTAGCGCCACTTGTAAACTTCTTCAAGATCAATAAAGAGTTGAATTCGCTTCAATTTGTATTCATTTTACTTTCCGCTGCAAATGGGGACACTCTGTGCAACTCTGTGGCCTAGCTCGAATCGGCCGTTTCTGGACATAGCCTTGCATGGACGCAACCTAGGCCCGTACGGCATCACGCCTTAGTGAGGACGATCGCTCCTACGGGAGCGGGGCGTTACAGTTAACTTGCTTGGCTACAAGGCCTTTATATTTTGATTCTACTGTCTTATCAACCTACTACTGCCATCAAATTTGATATTCAAATTTAGTTTTACTCCTGTAATTTGTTTTGTGATATAAATGCCCAGAACTACAGTTCGAATTCCATTCTAAAACTTGAAAAAAATATATGATACTACTTTATGGGTTACCTCTCTCGGCGGAAACCCATTTGGGCCGGTCAAGTCTATCTTAGCCGACCCATAATCGATGTCCATGTCATGTGTCCTTTAGAAATGGGCCGAGCCGGGAAGCCCAGGGCCCGATTTGACCGGGTTTAACTGGTTTCGGGCTAGACCGGACTTAGCCCAGGAGAGGAAGTGGGTCGATCCAGACCAGAAGGAAGAAGAGAAAACTAAGTCCGAACCCATGGATTAGTTGGGGTTGGGTTGGGCCGAACCAGACTGTATCCGGGCCGGTTTGTGGATGGGTCCGTGTTGTCCCAGTTTATTTCCCCAAAAAAATTAAAAATAATAATAATTTTTTTAATAAATTTTGATATAACATTTATCCTTTGAATGGTTATCAATTAATTATCTTATAGTAAAAAGGATCAATGACATGATTTGAATATTAAACAAATTTAATTGTCCAAAGTTTAATTGTCATACTACAGATTTGAATATTGAACGAATTTATACAATATATGAATTTTATAAACAAATTCAATTGTCATATACTATAAACGGATTTAATTGTCATATAATTTGAATAACTACCATTTATGCTTTGAATGTTTTAAACGGTCATTAATAAATTGTTATATACTAAAAATGACCAATGACACAATTTGAATATTAATGAATTTATTTGTCCAAAGTTTAAGTGTAATATTAAACGGATTTGAATATTAAACAAATTTATAGAATATATTAATTTTTATAAACCAATTTAATTGTCATATACTATAACACTTTAACTATTATGTAATTTGAATAACTACCATTTATGCTTTGAATGTCTATCAATTAATTGTCATATACTAGAAATGACAATGACATGATTTGAATATTAAACGGATTTAGTTGTCCAAAGTTTAGTTGACATATTACGGATGTGAATATTAAATGAATTTATATATCATATTAATTTTTATAAACGGATTTAATTATCATATACTATAAACGGATTCAATACTCAAACGGATTTAATTATCATATAATGTGAATAACTACCATTAATATTTTGAATGACTATCAATTAATTTTTATATACTAAAAATGATAACAACATGATAATTCCATATTAATTTATGATTTGAATTTCTATCAATTAATGTTCATATACTAAAAATAATAATGACACGATAATTCCATGTTAAATTCATATTAACTAATGATTTGAATGATTATCAACTAGTTTTCATATACTAAAAATAACAATTAGTCTTGTCGGCCACCACTTTTCTTATTTCAATTCCAAATTTTTGTGGCTGAAGCGAAAATGAAACTCCACCATGGATCCGCTAACCCCCTCCTCATTCACTAGCACCGAGGTTGTAACTCCTCTTCCAAAATTTCTAATTTTATATTTTATTTTTAAAAAATATGTTGTTATTATGGAGGAATTGTCAAACTATTTTCATAAGATTTTATTTTATAAGCGATATTGGCCTTGTAGATTATTTCAGAGGATTATTTGGAAGTAATACTATGGTTTAAAAAATATTAAGATAGCTTTGGATAAATATATTGTAATATAGTTAATAATAATTACTATTAATTTTAAATCATTATAGATTAAATTTAGAATTTATTAGTAGTTATTTGGTCTAGTTTTGGATTTATGAAAACATACTTTATTGACTAATTATTATCAATTACGTTTAAAAGTGAATTTATAGAAGCTATTTTAAATAGTATTTGATAAGATTGAATGTAGGGATGAAATAGGCCATCATTTGAATATATGAAAAGTATAATTGCGATTGAGGTCTATATAATTTGGCCGATTCAGAATTACCTTTAACTTATTTTTACGATGAGATTTGAACTATCATGGTTATTAAATAGCATATCTAGATTTGATTTAATTAAATCTTAAGTATTTACTTATGATAAGACTTTGATGATTATAATTTATATAATTTATATTATTGGTGATTTAAATGATAATCGGTTAGCTAAATAAATTCTGCCCAAACAATCACTCTTTCTGGAACTGGGACTTGGTTTTAAATTCGATTCTGCCACAAACATATTGTGATTAGATCAAATCCATATCAAAGCCTCAACCTAATCTACTTGATTTCATCTAAATGACTATATACATATAGCCAGACTCAGAAATCGGACTCTCTGCATATTACCACCATCTCTCCTCTACTACACCCCTCCGCACTGCCGCAGCCATCCTTCCCTTCTGGCCACTCGACAACCACAAACAGTACCAATATCAACATCAAACCTCATCACCACCCTCTCCGCCTTTCCGGCTTTAGCCCGCCCATCACAGCCAATACCAAATAGCCACAACCATTTTCATCAACCATGACCCCGCCAACATCATCACCTCACTGCGACGACAAATAACACCACAACCACCACCGAGAAAAATACTCACCGTAAGCATCCCGAACCGCAATGCCTCACGTGGAAAGTCTCAATGCCGACCCCCGTCACCTTTGCCATCACCACACGTTGTTCCCCTACGAGCACCAACCACCATCTTCGTGCACCTCCTCGTCGCAGTTCTGCGTTGCCGTCGACGTAGGGAACTAGCGGAGTCCGACCAAGGCAAGGCACGCGGACAGTGCCATTGTGATGCGGTCCCACAATGTCTGCCCTTACAATCCAACAAGTCGACCTTCAATCCTGGTGACCAAAGAAGGTGAGCCTGACGGAACACCGTCGTGTCGTGCCCGTGCCCCGGCATCAACCGGCAACATCGACTACTCCGCCTCCGCGCCGGCAAGCGTCGACCAGTTCTTCTCGTGCCGATTCCATCGAACCCGCGATGCCTAATCTTCGAGGCTGCCGGATCCGCTCCCCGCCTGCCACCGAGCGTGTGCCGTCGCACGCATGTGCCTTGCCTGGCCGCCCCTCCGATCTCTCCCGGCGTCGCCTTCATCCAGCGACGCCAGCGCGGTGGCCGAGGCCAGATCCGCACTGGCCCTGAACCCCTGCGGTGGGAACCGCCGCACGACTCCGCGCCGGAGTAGCCGTCCACTTTCCCCTGACGATGCTCTCTCTCTCTGGCCCCCTCCAGAGCTCAGGGGAGCCTCTCCCCAATATCCCTCTATCAACCCACTTTTCTTCTCAACTAATGGCAGCAGCTGAACCCAGAAGGTCCAACTCTCTCTTACCCCTTCCTATAAGTCTCTTTTTGTTTCCCTTCGTTTCCTTTTTTCTTTATTCCAGTCTCTAGCTCGTGAAACGAGAAGAGAGACTGCTCATCAGCATTATTATTATTATTGCTATTTTTGTTATTTGCTTATTTTACTTTACTTATTAGAACAACATTAGTGATTTTTGTTTTATGTTTGTGTGGGCCTTGGACCGAGCCCATTAGGAATTTAGTTTAGATTTATTATGGGGTTTTGACACTCCTGGTTATTATTTTTGGACTTTAAAATATTCAATGGGCTGGGTTCAGGTAGCCACGAGTAGTGGGCTGAGTCCGAGTCTACAGTTCCATATTTTGTTTGATATTAACGGGATTGGGTTTTAAACTATGAGCATTATTAAGATCATTGATATTATTATTACCTAACATTGTTATTATTACGTGTATTATTTTTATAGTATTTATTATCATTATTCTTGTTAATAATAATATTTCGTATAAGCAGTATGTAGTATAGTATTGTTAATTTATCTATATTTGAGAGAACAATATACTTATAAAATATATATTTATTAACGTTAGTATTATTAAGAAATATTTTCATAAATATTATTATGGTATTATTATAGTTAGTATTTCTAGCTATTTTTGAATAAGAATTTGACCTAAAATTGTATTTTGACAAAATTATGGTTTTGACCTAAAAACATGATTTTTCTATATTCTCAAATAGTTATCTAGAAATATTTTCAGCTAATAAAATATTATTTTCAAATATCATAAATAAATAGTTCATAAGTATTTTTCTATTTGTTTGAACTGTAGCTTTTGACGAAAAGGTGAATTTTGACAAAATTGGATTATTAGCTTTAAATTGATTTTCTAGCTTTTTCTAGTATTTATTTAAAAATAAAATTATTTTGATTAATAAATTACATTTCCAAATATTATGAATAGTTTCTAAAGAGTTTATAAACCTTTTTCTATATACTTTTCTTATTAAATATTTCTTTTGGTAAACAAATTCCTTCTAAATTAATCCTTAACTATGACTAGTCATACCTTTCTATTTTGTGATTCTAACCACTGCATATCGACCTAGGCTAAGTCGACTATACTGGACACAACAGAATTATTGGTTTCACCGGCTAAGGACCTCAGGCAAGTACACTTTCTGATTGTTTTTCGATTCATAGTAGTTGATACATTTCATGTTTATACATATATCTTGCTGCTTGATGACACGCTCTTCACACGGAGCAGTTGGAAGGAGAAATATTTTAGTAGACATGTGGACTACCCAGAACTATCTCCCGTGTCTTTCGTGGAGAACAGCAGCTGCACACGACACGTGCAGGGTACCTGATTTACCCCCTAGCCGTTCACATGTCGAAACGGATATTTCACACCACATAGGTAGTTGTCTTTTATTTATTTTTCCTTGTCTTCTTCACCACCTGCCATGTCATCAGTTACTTTCTAGCTTTCATAGTCCATATGTTATTTGCATGTCTTGTTGATTCTATTGTGTTCTCGTATTGCCGTCGATTTGTGTACTTGTTTCATTCCTGACTGGAAACCAATATTTTTCAGGTTTAGTCGCGATCACTCTTAGCATTAGGAAGGCTTGGGTATGCTGAGGTCAACCTAGAAATAGATAGCAGTTGTATCAATTTTATTTATTGTAAAATCTTGTATTTTCTTTAATTATAAATGTTGTAACAAATTTAGAAATGTGAATGAGCAGCAAATGTTATATTTTGAGCATTATTCCTTGCGGTCTTGACAGCGTTCTACCGTCGACTTGCGGCTTTGGCTGGCTTGGACACGTCTCGTATCCGAAAAAGCGGGTGCGGGTCGTGACAAGTTTTTGTGGTGGTCCATGCAGGTCCATTTTTGCAAATTGTGCGAACTGGTGGTGGTACCATATTAGTCGTACTATTGCGAGCCTGCGACTAGAAAATGCTCATTCACAACTAGGAGTAAATTAACCTTAAGAGAAATGTTAGGACTAGGAGTCCCTAATTTAAATTGACATTTGGGCAGTTAAGGTTGATACATATGTCTCACTACGTAACTTTCATAGAAGGATACACTATCGCATTTTGATTTGACGGAATTCCTAAGGAGGGTAGATTCGTAACATCTTCCCAAAATCCTGAAAATAGCACTTATTCCTTTTAGTTGAATTAAAGTACGATTTTTAGAATTATATATATATATATATATATATATATATATATATATATATATATATATATATATATATATATATATATATATATATTATAGAGGGCCTTAGTCACGGTTAAGTTTCGGAGTGTAGGATAACCAAGAATTTTGGCACAAGAGTGTGGACGAGTGCTTTGACTAGTGCTCTAGCCATGGTAGAGAAGATCGAGTCATAGATGTATACAAACTAGGAAAACCAGACCAAATCATAACATAACCCAAGGAATAATTTAATTACTTGTTATTCAGATTATTGGCTTTTAGAAGACCTGGTTGTTCCAAACTAGCCCGAACTCAACCCAAGTCCTAGTGGTCATGTAGTGCGTCCAACGTCGTCCAAGTAGATATATATAGATGTGTATATATATTGGTAGCCCATTCCTAATATTGTGAATAATTTAAAAAAATTATATATTGCATATAATATATGTATTATTGCTATTTGAGTTACATTTTACTTGGAGATAGGATAACCTTCTCTTAAAATGATATTTTGGGATTTTTGGGATTTACTTAGGCTATACATATATAATTGTGTATAAATATATTAATAATAAGTAGACATAGTGCTTTATACATATTTTCCCTCGATCTTGAATATTAGCGAAATATAAATTTGAGTTTATATTTCTTGTGCCCTCGGCCATTTTCCTCTAATCATGATCAATTGTACAACTTTATTTTATGTCTTTTCCTAAAATATTGCCGTATCATGGGTTCATGTCACTTATATTCCTTCCTTGGACCTAAGGAATTATTATTATTTTTACTTCTCACTCAATTGTCCATTAATCTCAAGTTACATTTTTGGATTCAAAAGTTTCCTCTCAATCGTTGAATCTTGAAATGTCCGTGAAATAAGGATTATAAGATTTTACTTATTTTGGTTTCGATCATTACCCTTTCTAATCAACCGTTTTCTTCAATAAGCTGAATCTTATACTTGAAGAACAGATAATTGCACTTTTTCTATTTTTATCAATTTGTATGATATTTTAAACTCCTTTGATATTCTTGGAGGATATAGTTGGAATAATTTTGATGACTTATGATGGCAGACAGGCGCGCACTGTCGCCACTTATTTGACTTATGGAGACTGTGGGTTCACTGCAGCCAGCAGCGCACTGGCGAGGCATGATCCCTAAGTTGAAGTAATCTCGAGTAAGTATAAGTTATCGAATGTTGTCAAAGCTATATCTTGGTCGTCCTATCTCCGTCTTTAAGTTGTTATGTCCAAATTGGATAGAGTTGATAGGGTATTCGTTACCGTATCCTTGCTTGAGTCGTGGAATCAAGAGTTTACTGCAGCTAGCTGTACACTGGCGAGGTATAAATTCTCGGTAAAATGACTTCGATCATGTTTTCGAGTTTTGAAAACCATAGAGACTACGTCTGATTGACATATAACTATTAAGTTTTCAAATTGATTTGTGCTTATTCCTAGTCACAACCTTCTCGATAAACCGGTAATCCTTCCTTCCTTTCTTATCCTTCCATTTTTGATGGTCACCTTTTAATTTCGACTGGATTCCTAAACTTATCTAGATTTTGATTCTAAACTCGTGCCTAAATAATTGTGGCTAAATATTTTAAGCACATAGAAATGATTTTGGATTTGATCATCCTTAAACAATTTCGATCATGACTAGACTCCTTTTATTATATTTCGATCGGGTCAATTCGTATCCTTCCTAAGATTTGATTCTATGATCATGCCTACACAATCGATCGTGTTAGAATGGTTTCGATCGTGACAATTCGCCTGTCATCCTAGAATTTGATTCTATGAATTGTGCCTAAATAGTTTTGTTTGACTATTCGTTCTTACCACAATGATTTCAATTTTGATCGATCTTGAACAATTTTTGTTCATGACTAAATCATAATCACGCCTATATTTTTACTAAGTTTTATTTTTGTATTGCACCGTGATCATGACTATTGTGATCTTGTTCATGCTCGTACCAACTTTTAAATTTTGATCATACTTGGATGACTTGCATGCATCTTAGTTGTATCTAAGTGGCTTTAACCATACCTGGACTTTATCTAAATTTTGATCCTTGACCAGGCCTATATAATTCCAACAGTAGTTAGTCATGCCTAATGACTCCTCATTGTTTAACTAATCTCATTTTGATTATACCCTCGACCACGGTAACTAGACCCTTTCGACTATACTTTAATCATGACTCGTGGTATCTTTTCTATTCACGATCTAACTCTTGATCATTGGTCATACTATTTTTTATTATATTTGTAATCATGACTAATCGTGCCCTTCAAATTTTGAGGAAGAAAATTTCTAAGGTGGGTAGGGTCTTTGATTGATGAATTGTCCTTGAGGTTAATATTAGCCTTGTGACGAACTTTAAGAATATTTTAGAACATTTTTCTCCTCATCTATTTTGTCAATATTTCCTATCATAATTTTACCATATGTTATTTTTGCCGATCAACAAAGATGGCCTATCCTAGTGCCCTTAAAATTTTGAGGACGAAATTTTTCTAAGGTGGATAGATTTGTAACTCCTCTTCTCGAATTTCTAATTTTATATTTTATTTTAAAAAAATATGTTGTTATTATGAAGGAATTGTCAAACTATTTTCATAAGATTTTATTTTATAAGCGATATTGGCCTTGCAGATAATTTCAGAGGATTATTTGGAAGTAATACTATGGTTTACAAAATATTAAGATAGCTTTGGATAAATATATTGTAATATAGTTAATAATAATTACTATTAATTTTAAATCATTATAGATTAAATTTAGAATTTATTAGCAGTTATTTGGTCTAGTTTTGGATTTATGAAAACATACTTTATTGACTAATTATTATCAATTACGTTTAAAAGTGAATTTATAGAAGCTATTTTAAATAGTATTTGATAAGATTGAATGTAGGGATGAAATAGGCCATCATTTGAATATATGAAAAGTATAATTGCGATTGAGGTCTATATATTTTGGCCGATTCAGAATTACCTTTAACTTATTTTTATGATGAGATTTGAACTATTATGGTTATTAAATAGCATATCTAGATTTGATTTAATTTGTCACGACCCGCACCCTAGAATAAGGGCACGTGACGTGGGTACGTCCAGCCTACGCCGCAGTGTCGACGGTAGAACGCTGTCCTAGGTCACAACATCTAACAGTTGAAGGTAATAGCAGTTATACTCCCCGAATGGGGGTGACATAACATAATATATAACTCAACCACAGCTAAGGTAGAACAAGTAAGATGGAATGATAATGAAAGATAAAAATATCCAGAACAGAGAATCACAGAGATACAATCCAGAATTCTAAGTGTCTAAAATAATACATCTCAGAATATCTCAAATCTAATACAGTGATCCAAAATAGTAAGACAATCCTAAACTAATGGAGTGTCGTCTACTGCTAATGGATCCTGCTGCTGGTCCAAGTCCAGGCACTCATCTAGTGTGGCACCGTAGTAAGTAGGGCAGAACGCCTCAGCCTCATCCTCTGTAATATTTCAACAGGTCCAGTCAGGACGGGAACGAGCACATATCTCTCAACAGTTCATAGCAGGTTAGGAAAATAAATCAGGCAATAAAGTAAACTACAAGAAGTGCTGAATGGAAGTACAAGTAAACAGGAGATATTTTGTAACTGAAAGTAATACATGATAGTAGAGACTGTAAGTGACTACGTGATTTAGAGTACAATATGGTTATGTAAACGGCTTAGGGGCACATGAATACAAATAAGGAGCACATGAATACCTACTGGGGATTGTGTCCACATAACCAATTCTACTTATCCCGTCCCAATCAATACACAAGGATCCGTTCAAGTTATGTCATAAGCACATGAATACAACTAAAATACGTGAACTCATGAAATGAGTAGTACATGAGGCACATGATAAGCACATGAAAGCACATGAAAATATGTAAAAACATGAACTAGTACGAGTACAAGGAGTACCTGATGCACATGATAAAGTACATGAACATGAAATACCCGATGCACCCGTAGAGGGATAACATCTCAGGAAAGGATCCATATAGTACTAATCCGTGAAGAAACGTGTCAGCATCATGTAGAGTAATCTAGAGCAAGAATATAATCCAGACAGGTATGAAAAGATCAGAGAATGTACTCGCCTGCTAACTGAAAGTCCGAGATGAAAGTACTGTCCGAGGAGTGGTGTCTGGCTCCTATTTAGAACAGTACAAGTCACAACAAGTCCAGAATAGAAATAATGCACTACAATGCGTTCTACATGAACCTAGGTCAATCTAGACCAAAGTCAACTCTTGGTCAACTCTGGTCAACCCTAGAAGTCAAACTAGGTCAACCAAGCCAAACCTAAGTCAAACTAGTCTAATCTAGGTCTAGCAAGTTATTCTATGTTCTAACAAGTCTACTCTAGGTTTACTAGGCTATTCTAGGCAATACTATGTCAAGCCTACCAATCACATAATATCATATATACAATACATTATGTCATTTGGTATCCCATGCTCTATGCCATATCATAACACAAAATCCCATATATCATGACATGTCATAACCTATATATACATATACATACCCCATATATATAATATATATATTAAAACACATATACACATATATAGGAAAACTTGTGTATATATATATATATATATATATATATATATATATAACAATGCTTATATATTATATACATACATAGGGAGTGAGGGGGAAAACACATGAGTACATGTGTGTGTGTGTGAAGTTCAAAGAAAACTGAAAAGAACAGGGAATACAATTCCTGAAAACAGTGAGCCATAACTGTGCAATGTGGATGTGTGCATAGGAGACAGTGTATAGGAAGGAAGGGAATTAAGTTTTTAAATCCAAAACAAAACCTCCAATCCCATACTCAGTTAACAGTGCAATGAAGGGTTAAACTCAGGTTTACACATTCAAATGGAGGGGGAAAATCTCAGGTTTTATGTAGAATTCAAACACAGTTAATACATTTTGATTCTCAGGTTTACAACAGAAAACTGGAACATAATCAATCTCAGGTTGTTAGAAGAATTCAAACCAGTTAATACATATGCAGTGAATCTCAGATTAATGAAAATCATGAATCACATGCAAAGCCAATAATCAAGTCCCTAAAGCAATTCTCAGGTTCACTCATATTCTCAGGTAATGGGAAACCATATCAGTTTTTAGAAAGAAAACATTGAATCAAATATAATGTAAACTCAGGTTCTAGTCAACTAAAAAGGAAGGAAATCAATGTACAGTTTTCTTTCAGTTAAGGAAGTAAACTCAGTTTTCAACAATCAATTTCAGGTTTTAGAATTATCATACAGTCTAAATATACTGAACTCATTCTCAGGTTAATGGAAAACTCAACTCAGTAATCAATGAACAAAAAGGAAATCAGTTTTCAGTTCAACAATACCCCCAAATCTCATTCACAGAATTGGAACTTAATCTCAGGTTGTTAAAGATGAAAACACAACTAAATCCCAGGTTAATGTTGAACCTCAACACAGTTTAAAAACACACCATATCATATATCAACCAAGGCAATCTCAGGTTGTAAAAAAAATGAAAGGGAAACAATGCACAGTGACATTCTCAGGTTTCATACAAATTCGAAAATGAACTCAAAAGTCCAAACATAAATCTCACAACCAAAAGCCTTGAATTGAATGAAATAACTTAGCTAATATGAAATGTTACATGTGGGGATCAAATACAGTTGCGAATCATAACTAATAGGGAATTAAAATGGTTTGGGAAAAACTGGAATAGACAGTATCAGACAGTGTATTAGAAATAAGTTGTTCGTACCCATTTCGAGCCAAAACACAACATTAAACCTAAACTAATAAGTAACATAAAGTAACAGGGATTACACAACATTCCCAGGATCTATTTAATAATTTAAAACATAATTAAAAGCATTAAAAACAATTGAAACACAGAACACAATTTTACACACTGGACTACACAGTGTAACACACTTGCACAGGCCATCACGTGTCCGACACGACACGAGAGTCCCTGAAACTCTAGAGATCTCGTGTCAGTCATGGACACGACTCCTATGTCAAATTTCGAGGGTCGAAACCCTCTGTGCACAGAGAAAATGTGCACGAGTAGCAGGGCATCAACCTGCCAGCGCGCGTGGGTGCACGACCGCGTGTCCACGCGCTCGTGTCGGCTCATCCCGACACGAAAATGTGCTCAGTGTCCAAGAAATGCATAAGCGAGACTAAAATGGATTTTCCTATTCAAACACAATCACAAAAATCGAACGAAATGCCCTTTGAGGCATTTCGTCGAACACATTCCTATACACGTGGATACGTGTCCGATACGGACACGAAATGGGTCCAAATTCTAGGGTTAGCCTATCCTACTGTTAGGTTAGGGTTAGGACATCCTAGAAATGAATTTTTACAGAATTTAAATGCAATAGAAGGAATTATACCTATAGGTGAACAATGGGTTAAAATCCCCAAATGGGAAGAGTTTCACAAGCCACCAAACTTCCTCAAATTGTGTGTTTCCTGAAAATACTCATCAACAACAGCAAGAATACTAATATTAGGTCCTATTGCAATTTGTTTGGAGGAATTTGGAGTTAAAAAGGAATTTCTAAGGATTTACAAAGATGGAGGCTCACCTCTTCCAAATGGCAATGTTTCCTAAAGAGGCAACCCTAATTTCAAGAGGATATAAATAGGGGGGGATGACCATAGTGGGCCGGCCAGAATTTCTAGGGTTAGGGCTTGGTTCAATGGGTGTGGGCCTATGGGCCATTAAGCCTATTAGTCATAAAATGACTTGTGATTTCACAAGCCATTACTTAATCAATCTAGCCCCTAATTTCACCAAACTAATCCCAATGAGTTAATCCTCATGAACTTAAGTCAACCTAGGTTTTTAAATCCTAATCACTTAGTCATGACCTAGGTTAGCCACTAGGTTAGTCTCCAAGGTCAACATAAGTCAAAGTCACTAAAACACCAAAATCAAATATTCTAAAATCACTTAAAAATCACATTAATTATAATTAATAATAATAATTCCAAATTAATTCCAAAATTTTGAAAATGACCAAAATACTCTCAAGCTAGAAAAGTGGTAGTGACAAATCTACCCCCTTAAAATAATTTCGTTCTCGAAATTTAAAGGCGAAACTAACTGCTAAGAAGGATAGAAAAGTATACCTCAAGGTCCAAAAAGATAGGGGTACCGCTCGCGCATCTCATCCTCCCGCTTCCAGGTAGACTCTCCTGGAGAATGATGCCTCCATGCGATGCGTACCAAGGGTATCACCTAGTTCCTCAATACATTCTCCCAGCGATCCAAAACCTCCACATGCTGCTCTGGATAACTGAGAATAGGTCCAACCTCTATCTATGAGTGATCGAGCACATGGCTAGGGTCAGCCACGTACCGTCTCAACTGTGATACGTGAAATACGTTATGAACTCCCACTAGTGCAGGTGGCAAGTCTAGCCTGTATGCCACGTCACCGACTCTCCCACTGATAACGAAAGGGCCGATGAAGCGCGGGCTAAGCTTCACACCTCCACCAAAACGTATCGTACCACGAGTCGGAGATATCTGCAGAAAAACCATGTCTCCAACCTAATCACAAGCAAGGTCTCAAGTTATTAAAATCAAACATGATCAATCAAACAAAACAAACAAAATACAACCTACTTCTAATCCTATCTCTAAAACTGTACCTCAAACTCCACCGGCCTCCGGTGGCTATCGGCCCAGTGCCGATGTCTGTCCTGCGCCACGCGAAGTCTGTCCCTGATGAGCTTCACCTTCTCGGCTGCGTCAACAACCATCTCTGGTCCCAGTAAAGCTCGCTCTCCAACATCATCCCAAGATAAGGGTGTACGACACCTACGCCCGTACAGAGCCTCAAACGGTGACATCTCAATGCTGGCCTGAAAACTATTGTTGAAAGCAAACTCCACCAAATGCAGATGATCCTTCCAGGAACCTCCAAAATCCAGGACGCACATCCGCAGCATATCCTCAAGCGTCTGAATAGTCCTCTCTGACTGTCCGTCCGTCTAGGGGTGGTATGCGGTACTAAACTTGAGCTGAGTGCCCAAGCTAGTCTGCAGACTCCTCCAGAAATGGGAAGTAAAGTGACTATCCCGAACTGAGACTATGCTGACGGGAACTCCGTGAATCCTGACTATTTGTCTCATATACAACTCTGCAAGCCTCTCTGTAGACGTACTCACCTTGAATGGCAAGAAATGGGCCGATTTGGTCAACCTGTCAACGATGACCCAAATCGCGTCTTTCCCTCCTGGTGTACGCGGCAATCCCGATACAAAATCCATGGTAATATATTCCCACTTCCACTCTGGAATGGGCAACGGCTGCAATAATCCTTCGGGCCTCTGCCTCTCTGCCTTGACCTGCTGACAGACCAAGCATCTAGCTACGAAGTGGGACACCTCCCTCTTCATCCCGTACCACCAAACATGCTCTTGCAGATCCCTGTACATATTGTTGGCACCAGGATGTATAGAGTACTGCGATCTGTGAGCCTCCTGCATAATTTGCTCTCTGAGCTCCCCGTTGGGCACGTATAACCGGGAACCGTGCCTCAGGGCACCATCCTCTGCAAGTGAGAACTCAACATCCTCCACTCCTGCACTGATCTGCTCTCGGATACACTGCAGAGCCACATCATCGAACTGTGCCGCCTTGATCCTGTCCATCAAGTCCGACTGTATCTGAAGGCCCCATAACTGCATCTGCACCCCTGGCACAATCACCTCTATCCCAAGGCTCTCCAAGTCTGCAAGCAGGTGCCGATCCATAGTCAAACACATGGCTGTCGGATACCTACTCAAGGCATCGGCAACCACGTTGGCCTTCCCCGGGTGATACTGAAGTACGATGTCAAAGTCCTTCATCAACTCAAGCCACCTGCACTGCCTCATGTTGAGCTCCTTCTGTGTAAACACATACTTCAAGCTCTTGTGATCTGTGAAAATCTCCACCCTCTCGCCATACAGATAGTGCTTCCATAACTTCAAAGCAAAAAATCTCCGCCGCCAGCTCCAGGTCATGGGTAGGGTAGTTCTTCTAATGGGGACGCAATTGCCTGGAAGCATAGGCAATCACCTTCTCATGCTGCTGCAAGACACAACCCAGCCCCTTCCCTGAAGCATCACTATAAATAGTGAAACCACCTGATCCTGAAGGCAATGTCAGAATCGGAGCTGTCGTAAGCCGCTTCTTCAACTCATCAAAAGCTGCCTGACACTCCTCTGACCAAACATACTCAGTATCCTTCCGGGTCAACCGTGTCAACGGCTCTGCAACCCGGGAGAAATCCTGCACAAATCTCCTATAGTATCCTGCCAGCCCCAGGAAACTCCTGATCTCTGCCACTGAAGTCGGCGCTGTCCAAGCCTCAACTGCTACAATCTTCTTGGGGTCAACTGAGATACCATCTCCAGTCACCACATGCCCCAAGAAGTCCACCTGGTCCAAGAAAAACTCACACTTGGAGAGTTTCCCATAGAGCTTCTCCCTCCTAAGAGTCTCTAGCACTATCCGCAGATGCTCCTCGTGCTCCTCCTCCGTCTTGGAATATATCAAGATATCATCAATGAACACCACCACGAACTTGTCCAAGTACTGGTGGAACACCTTGTTCATTAGATTCATAAACACTGCTGGTGCATTGGTTAGCCCAAACGGCATAGCCAAAAACTAAAACTGCCCGTACCGCGTCCTGAAAGCGGTCTTGGGGATATCCTCCCTCTTCACCTTAACCTGGTGATAATCCGACCTCAAATCAATCTTGGAGAACACCCGAGCTCCGCTCAAATGATCAAACAGGTCATCGATCCGCGACGGTGGGTATCTGTTCTTGATTGTCAGGTTGTTAAGTGCCCTGTAGTCGATACACATACGTACCGACCCATCCTTCTTGGGTACGAAAAGTACCGGTGCACCCCAAGGTGAAGAACTCGAGCGAATGAAGCCCTTGTCCTGCAGCTCATCCACCTGCTTCTTCAGCTCTACTAGTTCACTGTTGTTCACTCGATAGACATGCTGGGAGATCGGTTCTGTGCCGGGAACCAAGTCTATCGAGAACTCTACATCTCTGTCCGGTGGAAGCCCTGGCAACTCCTCTGGAAATACATCTATAAACTCTGCGATCAAGGGATGCGGAGCCACCTGCTCCTCGACTGATGCTCCACAGAAGACTCCGCCGTCCTGCTCTGCCTGCCGTCAGGTGTACTCAAACTCTGGCTCTCCTGGCGCCCCGAACAAAACTCTACCCCCACGGCAATCAATACGGACGTGGTGTCTACTCAGCCAGTCCATACCTAATATTATATCGTAGTTCGGTAATGGCATGACGAGTAAACTCACTCCCAACTCTCGGTCTTCTAATATAACACTCCGCCCTCTGCAAACATCACTCACGAGGATGACCCCACCCCCGGTCGTGATCTTGCAGGTCCAAGGCAATGATTCAGAAACCAAACTGTGTCTAATAGCATACGATTCTGACACAAAGCTGTGGGAAGCCCCGAAATCAAAGAGTGCAAATGCTGGAAGGAAATATAGGAGAACCGAACCTGCTATCAGCTCTCCGATGGCCTCGGCATCCTCAGCTGCCATGGCAAAAGCTCGCCCCTGCTGTCCACCTCGTGCCTGCTGCTGGTGCTGCTGGAATCTCTGCTGCTGGGTCTGCAGGGCTGGTCCCCTCTGCTGGCCTGCTGGAGCCTTGGCTCCACCTCCCTGCTGTCCTCGTCCAAAAGCCCTTGGGCAGTCCCTCAACTGGTGATCTCCCGTACCACAAAGTAGGCACTTGCCTAACTTCTTCCTGCACTCATGGATCATGTGCCCCGGCTTCTTGCAGAAGGCACAAATGACTACCTGACGAGGTGCCTGCTGCCCTCTCTGCTGCTGGTGCTGCTGAAAGGGTGCACGACCCTGCTGCTGATACTGCTGCTGCTGCTGGGATTGAGGCCTCTTGGCCTGACCCTGAGTGCTGCTGCCACCCTGGAAGTCACGACCCCTCTTCTGCTTCAGCCCTAGGTCGTCCTCCGCCGCCATGGCCCCAGAAAATATCTCAGCATAAGTGGCGTTCCGGTCGCTCTTAGTCAGCGACCGAACCTCTCTAATCAAACCCCGGCAAAACTTTCTCGCCTTCGTCTTCTCAGACAAATCATCAATGAATCAGGCTAATCTACAGAACTCCCCGGCATACTCAGCTACTGTCTGGTTCCCCTGAACCAGAGCCTCGAACTGTGCCTCGATACCTCCCAAGGCAACATCAGGAAAGAACTGTTCCTTAAATAGCTCCTTGAACTGGGCCCAAGTCTGACCCTCAACTCCCATCCTGGGATCTGTCTGATACCACACACGGGCTAAGTCCTGCATCTGACTGCCCGCCGCCTCGATCTGGAGTCGATCTGGTATCTCTGCTAGTCGGAAGATCTCCTCAATATGCTCTATCCAGTTGTCTGCAACGTGGATGCCCTTTGTACCGAAGAACTCCCGAGGATGCATCTTCTGGAAGTCCTGAATGTCCTTCTCCCTCCGACGAGGCTGCTGGACCCCCTGAGCTGTGATCATCTCGGCTGTGGTGCGAACCAGCTGGTGTGCCTCATCGATCCCCTGCATGAAATCTGCAGTCTGTCTCATCTGCTGCTGCTGGTGGAACTCAAGAATCCTCTCCACGAAGGAGAAGAGATGTACAGCATCTACCATCCCCGCAGGCGGAGACTGCTGCAGTGGAAGGATCTCAGGAATCACAACTGGCCTCATGACTGCTGGAGGTGCTCCTCCAAAAGTGGCAGAAACACTGACTCCTGAGGGCTGCACTGGCCTTGTGGTAGTGGGAGCTGGCTGCTGGACACGAGAGGTGGCAGACCCCTCTCCAGCCTCTCCCGTCACGGGACGATGCGATCGCGTCTCAACCATCCTGGAGACACAGATCAAACAAGAAGCAATTACTGAGAATGAGTCGAAAAATCAAAGAAGGACAATTTAAATTTCTAAGGAAGACAATAAGCAGCAAAATAGATATACGAAATCTGATAAGGAATTTTTCTAGTGTGATTGAGTACTTTCAAAAATATGCTAATTTCTACTGCAGGCTGCAGCGATATTCTAGTTCGAATACCACTACATTTATATCCTAGACCTGTATGGGCCACCACTAAAAACATGTCACGACCCGCACTCTAGAATAAGGGCACGTGACGTAGGTACGTCCAGCATACGCCGCAGTGTCGGCGGTAGAACGCTGTCCTAGGTCACAACATCTAACAGTTGAAGGTAATAGCAGTTATACTCCCCGAATGGGGGTGACATAACATAATATATAACTCAACCATAGCTAAGGTAGAACAAGTAAGATGGAATGATAATGAAAGATAAAAATATCCAGAACAGAGAATCACAGAGATACAATCCATAATTCTAAGTGTCTAAAATAATACATCTCAGAATATCTCAAATCTAATACAGTGATCCAAAATAGTAAGACAATCCTAAACTAATGGAGTGTCGTCTACTGCTAATGGATCCTGCTGCTGGTCCAAGTCCAGGCACTCATCTAGTGTGGCACCGTAGTAAGTAGGGCAGAACGCCTCAGCCTCATCCTCTGTAATATTTCAACAGGTCCAGTCAGGACGGGAACGAGTACATATCTCTCAACAGTTCATAGCAGGTTAGGAAAATAAATCAGGCAATAGAGTAAACTACAAGAAGTGCTGAATGGAAGTACAAGTAAACAGGAGATATTTTGTAACTGAAAGTAATACAAGATAGTAGAGACTGTAAGTGACTACGTAATTTAGAGTACAATATGGTTATGTAAACGGCTTAGGGGCACATGAATACAAATAAGGAGCACATGAATACCTACTGGAGATTGTGTCCACATAACCAATTCTAGTCACCCCGCCCCAATCAATACACAAGGATCCGTTCAAGTTATGTCATAAGCACATGAATACAACTAAAATACGTGAACTCATGAAATGAGTAGTACATGAGGCACATGATAAGCACATGAAAGCACATGAGAACATGTAAAAACATGAACTAGTACGAGTACAAGGAGTACCTGATGCACATGATAAAGTACATGAACATGAAATACCCGATGCACCCGTAGAGGGATAACATCTCAGGAAAGGATCCATATAGTACTAATCCGTGAAGATACGTGTCAGCATCATGTAGAGTAATCTAGAGCATGAATATAATCCAGACAGGTATAAAAAGATCAGAGAATGTACTCGCCTGCTAACTGAAAGTCCGAGATGAAAGTACTGTCCGAGGAGTGGTGTCTGGCTCCTATTTAGAATAGTACGAGTCACAACAAGTCCAGAATAGAAATGTAATGCACTACAATGCGTTCTACATGAATCTAGGTCAATCTAGACCAAAGTCAACTCTTGGTCAACTCTGGTCAACCCTAGAAGTCAAAGTAGGTCAACCAAGCCAAACCTAAGTCAAACTAGTCTAATCTAGGTCTAGCAAGTTATTCTAAGTTCTAACAAGTCTACTCTAGGTTTACTAGGCTATTCTAGGCAATACTATGTCAAGCCTACCAATCACATAATATCATATATACAATACATTATGTCATTTGGTATCCCATGCTCTATGCCATATCATAACACAAAATCCCATATATCATGACATGTCATAACCTATATATACATATACATACACCATATATATAATATATATATTAAAACACATATACACATATATAGGAAAACTTGTATATATATATATATATATATATATATATATATATATATATATATATATATATATATATATAAATAAATAAATATATATAACAATGCTTATATATTATATACATGCATAGGGAGTGAGGGGGAAAACACATGAGTACATGTGTGTGTGTGTGTGTGAAGTTCAAAAAAAACTGAAAAGAACAGGGAATACAATTCCTGAAAACAGTGAGCCATAACTGTGCAATGTGGATGTGTGCATAGGAGACAGTGTATAGGAAGGAAGGGAATTAAGTTTTTAAATCCAAAACAAAACCTCCAATCCCATACTCAGTTAATAGTGCAATGAAGGGTTAAACTCAGGTTTACACATTCAAATGGAGGGGAAAAATCTCAGGTTTTATGTAGAATTCAAACTCAGTTAATACATTTTATTCTCAGGTTTACAACAGAAAACTGGAACATAATCAATCTCAGGTTGTTAGAAGAATTCAAACCAGTTAATACATATGCAGTGAATCTCAGATTAATAAAAATCATGAATCACATGCAAAGCCAATAATCAAGTCCCTAAATCAATTCTCAGGTTCACTCATATTCTCAGGTAATGGGAAACCATATCAGTTTTTAGAAAGAAAACATTGAATCAAATATAATGTAAACTCAGGTTCTAGTCAACTAAAAGGGAAGGAAATCAATGTACAGTGTACTTTCAGTTAAGGAAGTAAACTCAGTTTTCAACAATCAATTTCAGGTTTTAGAATTATCATACAGTCTAAATATACTGAACTCATTCTCAGGTTAATGGAAAACTCAACTCAGTAATCAATGAACAAAAAGGAAATCAGTTTTTAGTTCAACAATACCCCCAAATCTCATTCACAGAATTGGAACTTAATCTCAGGTTGTTAAAGATTAAAACACAACTAAATCCCAGGTTAATGTTGAACCTCAACACAGTTTAAAAACACACCATATCATATATCAACCAAGGCAATCTCAGGTTGTAAAAAAATGAAAGGAAAACAATGCACAGTGACATTCTCAGGTTTCATACAAATTCGAAAATGAACTCAAAAGTCCAAACATAAATCTCACAACCAAAAGCCTTTAATTGAATGAAATAACTTAGCTAATATGAAATGTAACATGTGGGGATCAAATACAGTTGAGAATCATAACTAATAAGGAATTAAAATGGTTTGGGAAAAACAGGAATAGACAGTATCAGACAGTGTATCAGAAATAAGTTGTTCGTACCCATTTCGAGCCAAAACACAACATTAAACCTAAACTAATAAGTAACATAAAGTAACAGGGATTACACAACATTCCCAGGATCTATTTAACAATTTAAAACATAATTAAAAGCATTAAAAATAATTGAAACATAGAACACAATTTTACACACTGGACTACACAGTGTAACACACTTGCACAGGCCATCACGTGTCCGACATGACACGAGAGTCCCTGAAACTCTAGGGATCTCGTGTCAGTCATGGACACGACTCCTATGTCAAATTTTGAGGGTCGAAACCCTCTGTGCACAGAGAAAATGTGCACGAGTAGCAGGGCATCAACCTGCCAACGCGCGTGGGTGCACGACTGCGGGTCCACGCACTCGTGTCGGCTCATCCCGACACGAAAACGTGCTCAGTGTCCAAAAAATTCATAAGTGAGACTAAAATGGATTTTCATTTTAAAACACAATCACAAAAATCGAACGAAATGCCCTTTGAGGCATTTCGTTGAACACATTCCTATACACGTGGATACGTGTCCGATACGAACACGAAATGGGTCTAAATTCTAGGGTTAGCCAATCCTACTGTTAGGTTAGGGTTAGGACATCCTAGAAATGAATTTTTACAGAATTTAAATGCAATAGAAGGAATTATACCTATAGGTGAACAATGGGTCAAAATCCCCAAATGGGAAGAGTTTCACAAGCCACCAAACTTCCTCAAATTGTGTGTTTCCTGAAAATACTCATCAACAACAGCAAGAATACTAATATTAGGTCCTATTGCAATTTGTTTGGAGGAATTTGGAGTTAAAAAAAGGAATTTCTAAGGATTTACAAAGATGGAGGCTCACCTCTTCCAAATGGCAATGTTTCCTAAAGAGGCAACCCTAATTTCAAGAGGATATAAATAGGGGGGATGACCATAGTGGGCCGGCCAGAATTTCTAGGGTTAGGGCTTGGTTCAATGGGTGTGGGCCTATGGACCTTTAAGCCTATTAGTCATAAAATGACTTGTGATTTCACAAGCCATTACTTAATCAATCTAGCCCCTAATTTCATCAAACTAATCCCAATGAGTTAATCCTCATGAACTTAAGTCAACCTAGGTTTTCAAATCCTAATCACTTAGTCATGACCTAGGTTAGCCACTAGGTTAGTCTCCAAGGTCAACATAAGTCAAAGTCACTAAAACACCAAAATCAAATATTCTAAAATCACTTAAAAATCACATTAATTATAATTAATAATAATAATTCCAAATTAATTCCAAAATTTTGAAAATGACCAATATATCCTCAAGCTAGAAAAGTGGTAGTGACATAATTAAAGCTTAAGTATTTACTTATGATAAGACTTTGATGATTATAATTTATATAATTTATATTATTGGTGATTTAAATGACAACCGGTTAGCTAATTAAATTCTGCCCAAACAATCACTCTTTCTGGAACTAGGACTTGGTTTTAAATTCGATTCTGCCACAATCATATTATGATTAAAACAAATCCATATCAAAGCCTCAACCTAATCTAATTGATTTCATCTAAATGACTATATACACATAGTCAGACTCAGAAATCAGACTCTCTGCATATTACCACCATCTCTCCTCTACCACACCCCTCCATACCGCCGCAGCCGTCCTTCCCTTCCGGCCACTCGACAACCACAAACAGTACCATTATCAACATCAAACCTCATCACCACCCTCACTACCCTCTCTGCCTTTCCGGCTTTAGCCCGCCCATCACAGCCAATACCAAATAGCCACAACCATCATCATCAACCATGTCCCCGCCAACATCATCACCTCACCGCGACGACAAATAATACCACAACCACTACCGAGAAAAATACTCACTGTAAGAATCCCGAACCGCAACGCCTCACGTGGCAAGTCTCGATGCCGACCCCCGTCACCTTTGCCATCACCACACGTTGTTCCCCTACGAGCACCAACCACCATCTTCGTGCACCTCCTCGTCGCAGTTCTATGCTGCCGTCGACGTAGGGAACTAGCGGAGTTCGACCAAGCCAAGGCACACAGACAGTGCCACTATGATGCAGTCCCACAACGCCTGCCCTAACAATCCAACAAGTCGAGCCGACGATCATGGTGACCAAAGAAGGTGAGCCTGACGGAACACCGTCGTGTCGTGCCCGCGCCCCGGCATCAACCGGCAACATCGACTACCCCGCCTCCGTGCCGGCAAGCGTCGACCAGTTCTTCTCGTGCCGATTCCATCGAACCCGCGATGCCTAGTCTTCGAGGCGGCCGGATCCGCTCCCCGCCTGCCTCCGAGCGTGAGCCGTCGCACGCATGTGCCTTGCCTGGCCGCCCCTCCGATCTCTCCCGGCGCCGCCTTCATCCAGCGACGCCATCGCGGTGGCCGAGGCCAGATCCGCACTAGCCCTGAACCCCTGCGGTGGGAACCGCCGCACGACTCTACGTCGGAGTAGCCGCCCACCTTCCGCTGACGACGCTCTCTCACTCTCGCCCCCTCCAGAGCTCAGGAGAGCCTCTCCCCAATATCCCTCTACCAACCCACTTTTCCCCTCAACTAATGGCAGCAGCTGAACCCAGAAGGTCCAACTCTCTCTTACCCCTTCCTGTAAGTCTCCTTTTGTTTCCCTTCGTTTCCTTTTTTCTTTATTCCAGTCTCTAGCTCGTGAAACGAGAAGAGAGACAGCTCATCAGCATTATTATTATTATTGATATTATTATTATTTGCTTATTTTACTTTACTTATTAGAACAACATTAGTGATTTTTGTTTTATATTTTTGTGGGCCTTGGACCGAGCCCATTAGGAATTTAGTTTAGATTTATTACGGGGTTTTGACACTCCTGGTTATTATTTTTGGACTTTAAAATATTCAATAGGCTGGGTTCAGGTAGCCACGAGTAGTGGGCTGAGTCCGAGTCTGCAGTTCCATATTTTGTTTGATTTTAACGGGATTGGGTTTAAAACTATGAGCATTATTAAGATCATTGATATTATTATTACCTAACATTGTTATTATTACGTGTATTATTTTTATAGTATTTATTATCATTATTCTTGTTAATAATAATATTTCGTACAAGCAGTATGTACTATAGTATTGTTATTTTATCTATATTTGAGAGAACAATATACTTATAAAATATATATTTATTAACGTTAGTATTATTAAGTAATATTTTCATAAATATTATATTGGTATTATTATAGTTAGTATTTCTAGCTATTTTTGAATAAGAATTTGACCTAAAATTGTATTTTGACAAAATTATGGTTTTGACCTAAAAACATGATTTTTCTATATTCTCAAATAGTTATCTAGAAATATTTTCAGCTAATAAAATATTATTTTCAAATATCGTAAATAAATAGTTCATAAGTATTTTTCTATTTGTTTGAATTGTAGCTTTTGACGGAAAGGTAAATTTTGACAAAATTGGATTATTAGCTTTAAATTGATTTTCTAGCTTTTCCTAGTATTTATTTAAAAATAAAATTATTTTGATTAATAAATTACATTTTCCAAATATTATGAATAGTTTCTAAAGAGTTTATAAACCTTTTTTCTATATACTTTTCTTATTAAATATTTCTTTTGGTAAACAAATTCCTTCAAAATTAATCCTACTATAACTAGTCATATCTTTCTATTTTGTGATTCTAACCACTGCATATCGACCTAGGCTAAGTCGACTATACTGGACACAACAGAATTATTGGTTTCACCAGCTAAGGACCTCAGGCAAGTACACTTTCTGATTGTTTTTCGATTCATAGTAGTTGATACATTTCATGTTTATACATATATCTTGCTTCTTGATGACACGCTCGTCACACGGAGTAGTCGGGAGGAGAAATATCTTAGTAGACATGTGGACTACCCAGAACTATCCCCCGTTTCTTTCGTGGAGAATAGCAGCTGCACACGACACGTGCAGGGTGCCAGATTTATTCCCTAGCCGTTCACATGTCGAAACGATTTTACACCACATAGGTAGTTGTTTTTTTATTTATTTTTCCTTGTCTTCTTCACCACCTGCCATGTCATCAGTTACTTTCTAGCTTTCATAGTCCATATGTTATTTGCATGTCTTGTTGATTCTATTGTGTTCTTGTATTGTCGTCGGTTTGTGTACTTGTTCCATTCCTGACTGGAAACCAATATTTTTCAGGTTTAGTCGCTATCACTCTTAGCATTGGGGAGGCTTGGGTATGCTGAGGTCAACCTAGAAATAGATAGCAGTTGTATCAATTTTATTTATTGTAAAATCTTATATTTTCTTTAATTATAAAAATTGTAACAAATTTAAAAATGTGAATGAGCAGCAAATGTTATATTTTGAGCATTATTCCGTGCGGGCTTGACAGCGTTCTACCGTCGACTCTGCGGCGTAGGCTGGCTTAGACACGTCTCGTATCCGAAAAAGCGGGTGCGGGTCGTGACAGCGGTGGATGGTCGGCAGCAGAAGCACATATTTTTTTGGAGGAAATTAAGATGTGGATCGGTGAGCGACGCGAGTTCTGCCCTGGCCTGCTCTTGTAGGCTGGAGGCACCAGCAGAGGAGAGACCATGTCATAGTCATATGTGGCGGCCGTGTCCATGGGTGTGGAAGGATTCGGCTACAAGGGGGTAGCAGGTGAAGAGCGATCCGACTCTGAGGGGTCGCTTGTCAGCCGGGAGAAGATTAGCTGGGGGCTGTTGTATCACGTCCCGCTCCCAGAATACGGCGAGCCGAATACGTAACACCATCTCCAGGCTACGCAACATATGAATACTCCAGTATCCATATTCGCGATTGACGCCCGTAAGGTTATAGGATATGTTATCACAGGTCATAATCTTACATAATAAAATTATTATTATTCAAAAAGGGACATTCAAACTATAAATAAGAAAATTGACTACTCTACTCGGTACAACAATTAACTCAAATATAATTACATATATTATAAATGTATATCTGAATTGACGATAAAGAGACTATCTAATTCCAACATAATTACCATCAAAAGTAAAATCACTTTTTTGTTCTCCAGCTTTCTTTCAACGTGTCGTACCAGTTCTTTGGAAGTATGTTTACAAATCTGGTGAATAATACTAGGCCTGACAAACGACATACAAGCCCTCGGTTAGGGACGAAAAAATAAAATAAATTAATTGAGAATCTCTCAAATGATCAGATTCTCCAAATTCCAAAGTAAAGGGATTGATAATTTGTTCAGAGGGATTATAGTGTTAACTTAAAATATGAATCTGACTAGATTATATTTTAGTAAATTTCTCAGTGTTCTTCTACGACAAAATCTTAATAATTCATAAATAACAACTACAATCAAAATCACAAAAACCTAAATTTACTACCACAATAACAGTCAAGTTTTCTATATGATGATGCAATTTAGAGAACAATGTGGATCACATTCATTCTATTTTTTGACAATAATCTCGTGACCAGGGATCAGACGATGACAGGGTGGCACGGTGTTTAAAGTCCGGTCCTCTTACCTTTAGTGAGTAAAACAGAATATGTATCAATTTACCTAATTGACCTTTAAGTCAAAATAGATATATTCAAATTCAGGTACAGATACAGAAAAATAAGGACATGTAAGTGAACTAAGTCTCACACACTAAATTCGCAAGGTCTTGCGAAAGAGCTAACTACTGAGCAGAGATTTCGGATGTGATCCAGATGTTCTCTCCCGTCCAATGCGCTAACCTAGTGCTACAAACAATTCTCATTCTATTATCTTGTATTAGATCTGCTTTGTATCTCATTTCAAATCTCAATATACAAGAACAAATCTTGTCTAGAATTTTAGAATTCAAGCAAGTATTCATATGCATGATGCACATACAATTGTAATGTACACGAACTCTTGACTATATTTTTTTAACCTCGTTTCACTTTGCCGAACCAAACCAGCCGTAAGCATCAGCAATACTCATAGACATTTTTGTGCGCAGTTGTCTTAGGTCTTAGGTGCTTTGGAAATTACAAATTACTTCTTAACATCTTCCTCCTTTATCCCATAAAAGACTACCAGTCCATATTTTAGCCCGTAGAAAAAGGGTAAATTGCAAAAAAAAACCTTGTTAGATTCCCGCTTTTGGAACACGCTCTTAATATTCCTAAAAGTATGAAAAATGCTCATTAGACCCCCTAATTCTGAATTATGTGTAACGGACGTTATATTTTGAGTAAACTGACCATTATACCCTCCGTAATATAGGCTAAACCCCTCATTAGATTATTTTTCTTCTTCCAATTCGACAGTTAAGCTTTCTTCCTTCCGTAATTCAAAGATGGAGAAGAAGAGGTTCGTGATTCGAAGACGAAGGAGAAGAGGTTCGTGAATTCAGTTTCAAAATTCAGGTATAGTCGTAAAGCCTAAGCTTAGTATAAGAACGATGAAATTTTTTGGTAAATAACCCTAGTTTGGGAAGACTTTAGGGAAAATAACCCCATTTTCGGGTGAGAACCCTACTTTTGTTTGTAACCCTATTTTGGTGTGACAATCCTAATTTTGCACTAAAATTTTTTGTTTGTGACGAGGATTTTTTTGTGACGAGGATTTTTGGGAAAAAAACCCTAGTTTGGGAAGACTTTAGGAGAACCCTAATTTCGTTTGTAACCCTATTTTGGTGTTTAACCTAATTTCGTTTGGTACAAAGTATGCTCTTCACATGTATGTTGGGGGTCACTTTGATGTTGGTGACAAATATGTAGGTGGTGCGGTATTAGAACTGAAAGAATTTATTCTTAGTGATGAATTCTGTTGGTTTGACCTTGATGGCCTATGTGCAAGTGCTGGGGTACAGGCTCAATGTGAAGTTTACTTATATGACCCTGTGGATGGAAGGAAGACACAATTATTGGGTGACAATGATATAATGAGCTGCTTTGCAAAGTTTCCAGAGCCTTGTCTTCTCAAATTTTATGTATTAGGGAAGCTCGATGAGTCACTCATTGATTACAATGATTATGAGACATATTACTGATTTTAGTGAAGCAGCTATATAGATGGAAATGAAGATGGATGATGATTATTGGGCAAGCATTAACTTGACTGGGGGTACCACTTGAACATATGGATGAAGAACATGTGTCTGTTCAACCAGTGGATGAAGAACATGTGGCTGTCCAACAAGTGTCTGAAGAACATGAGGTTGTTCAACAAGTGGGTGAAGAACATGTGGCTGTGGGTGAAGAATAAGTGGGTGAAGAACAAGTGGCTGAAGCACAAGTAGGTATTGACTATAGTAGTTTTTTACCTGATGAAGACATTGACCAAGAGTCTGAGTATAACACTACCAGAATAAGTCGTTTTAGCGACGCATAAAGACGTCGCTAAAACGACAAATTTTGTCGCTAAAGATATTTAGCGACGAAATTACCGACGTTTCGTGATAGTCGCTGAAATGTAAGTCGCTAATCTTATAAACGTCGCCAAATATCGCAATTATCGACGTTTGCCGACGTATATATACGTCGGTATATTGCAGACGTCTACCGTTGTAACGTCGGTGGATTAGCGACGTATTACTGCGTATCGCTACGCGTCGGTAATTTACCGACGTATTATCGACGAATCGTCGGTGGTTAGTGACATGTTCAACGTCGCTAAACGTCGGTACATCCTGGGAATTCCTGGGAATATTACCGACGTGCACCGACGTTTATCGACGTTTTCCGACATATTATAACGTCACTAAAACGTCGGTAAACTGGATAATATCGCATATTTACCGACGTTTACCGACGTAAAAGTACGTCGGTAAACGTCGGTAAACGTCGCTAATTCTAAAAAAATAAAAAAATAAAATACAGAATGTCCATTTCTCCTTATAGTTTAAAACAATCACAGAATGTCCATTTCTCACTATAGAATAGGATCCAAACAATCACAGAATGTCCATTTCTCGCTGTACACAACTAACCAAGTTTGTATACTTGACGTCGATAATTGCGAATAACCAAATATCCAAATAACCAAGTTTACAACAATCACACAACAACTAACCAAATAACCAAATATCCAAATAACCAAATATCCAAATAACCAAGTATCCAAACAACCAAGTATCCAAATCTACACAACCAACGAATAAAAAAAGTCACAAACAAAGAATGAAACAAACACAGAAACAGTCCCAACTAGGACTACTAAGAATCTGGTACAGAAGGGGCACCGCCGCGACGAATGGATAAGAACAACTCATACTCCTCACGTGAAATCGATACCGATGTAGGCAGTGATGTCGGTGGAGTCGGTGTCGAAGAAGATGAAGGCGCACCCGGAAGACCAGCACGCTCCAACGCTGTAAGTCGCTGGTGGTATGAATCCATGATAGATAACATTCTATCACTGCTCTCGACCATCGACTCCTGTGCCAATCTCATCCTCTCGGCCATGGTCACCTGTCCTGTCTGCAGCTCCGTGACTGTGCGCTCTAACCCTCCAACGATGCGCTCTGTCCCCTCAGTCGTCTCCCTAAGGTCCATAATACCGTGGTCGAGCGCATCCAATCGTGCTAGCAGCGCAGGATCGTCGTGCTGAGACTGCTCCTCGATCCGTCATAGCAGGTCATCACGGAAAGACTCCATCATCTGGTGGACTCGGGTAGACTCCTGGGATGGCTGTGGACCATGCACACTAGCAGGAGATGTTCTAGAGGACTGGGTCGCAACTAGGGCGCCATAGGATCCCGTACTATAGTATGTACCCCTACGGAGTCCACCAGCGGCGGCAATCCACGGCTCGTCCACTGACGGAGCCTGAGTGGGCTGCGAGGAAGTACCGGCCTCGCCTGCATCAGGTGCACTAGCAGCCGCCCGTTCCCGCAGCCTCTGATACTCGGCCTAGAAAGTACTTATTATTACTAACTTCTAATTTCTAATTAATGTACTTATTACTACTAATTTCTAATTAATGTACTTATTATTTATAATTTCTAATTAATGTACTTATTATTACTAACTACATGAATATTTATTTGTATCATATTTACTAAGTTATATTAAAATTGACACGAAGTATTAAATTAAGATAACATATTGTAATACTTACATAAGTCTGCTCGGCCCTCTCGTTAATAAGGTCAGCGCCGCGACGATAGGTGGCCAGGAAGACGGTCACCATATCGGCGTTACCGACCTTCCTTACCTGTAATTAAATATATTATCTTAGTAATAATTTATCGGTTTTGTATTAAAATAATATTTCTAAAAGAGGAAGACATACCAGACGACGGAAATGTTATGTCATCGGAATCGACCCACCGCACCACTTCGAGACATGTTGCCTAGCCGCCTTGGCCTTCTCCGACTTCTCCTTGTACTTTGGCTCCTCGAATCGAGCCTTCATCGTATTCCATTGATCAGGGGTGATCCAACCTTCGATCGGCTTTCCGATACGATCACGATCCTTCTGATCATTGATAGAGTCGCAGATCAGCTTGGCAGCGACGGCAGGAAACATCCCCTCGATAAGCTCGACCCGGTGCGGTGGATAGAAAAATATATCCTAGAAGAGCGCAAACCAAATATTTATCAGTTATATATAATATACAAAAATTATATGATTCATGTTAAAAACAAATATATTTTAACCTTGAAGCGCGCAAACCAGAAGGCCTTCCTCTCGTCCGGAGCCTCAGAGTAGTTAATCCAAGCACCACCATAATTATGCCTCAGCATGTGGCCTAGACGTCTCTGTACCTCTGGGGGACGATATCTATACAAACATAAAGAATTCATGAAAAAATTTAAATTATGATAAAAACAGAAAGAAAAAAATTATAAACCAAAACACCTACTTTGTACCGTCGGCCCAGATCTCCGTCCTCCTCTCCTCCGGAGGTGCGCACGCATCATCTGCATGATACTGGTCGGCCATCGGCGCCGCCGCCTCGGCCGTCGCCGCAGCCTCCACCATCTGCTCATCCGTCTCCATCATCATATGAGTAGTAGGAACGCTAGACGGGCGATCACTCTCAACAGGCCTAGAACTACTCATCCCAGGAGATATGCCACGTGACATCGTCCCACCAGGTCCACCTACTGTCCGATATGGAGGAGTAATCGGTGACGAGGATCCAGAACCGGTACCAGAATGAGGTACCGAAGGAAAACTCCGTCCTCTAGCAGTACCTGTAGAAAGTACCGGAGGAGAGTGACCTCGTTGTCCCCTTCGGTACGCTCCGTGACGACCTGCCATACCTGATAACAGTATATGATAATACAACAAATAATAGAGACTAGAAATATGAAAGTACAACAAATAATAGAGACTAGAAATATGAAAGTACAACAAATAATAGAGACTAGAAATATGAAAGTACAACAAATAATAGAGACTAGAAATATGAAAGTATAACAAAGACAAGATAATAACCAAGACAACATATGATGATACATTCTACAATAAACATCTAAGTCCAGATAATGTATTCTAGAAGAAACATCTAAGTTCAGATAAGTATATCTCTCCCAATCATCTTCAGAATAATCATCTTGTTCGTCTTCCTCGACCTCATCTTCCTCTTCCTCCTCATCTTCACTTTCATCTTCACCTTCGTCGGCTTCATCTTCCTCTTCGGATAATTCTACATCTTCTACATTATGTGTCGTGTAATGATTAACTTCCGTGGAGTCCACATCGACAATATTGGTTACAAGAGGTAGCTCGTCCTCCTGGTAAGCTTTTTCGTCAACATCAAAAGTATCTCTGGCTTTAGTCTTGCATACTGCCCACCAGTCAGACTTCGTTGCTCCCCGTCTCGGATAAGCTGTGAAGTACACGAGCTGAGCCTGAGTTGCTAGGACAAACGATTCGTAGCCTTGATATCTACGCTTGTAGTTTATATCCAGAAGACCGTGCTTGTCCTTTTTCCAACCTTGATTTTCAATCGGATCGAACCATTCACACTTGAACAATACGATCTTTGCAGGTTCTCTGCCATTATTATATGACAACTCCACAATCTCTCGCAAGATGCCAAAGAAATTATTTCCTGGATCGACGTCTTTGTAGTTCGAAGACTTGATACACAAACAACTGTTTTTCGTGGAATCAAGATCCAGGAAGCTGTCTCTGATCGGAGCATTTGTCGACTTGAACCGAAAGCCATTGACACAGTAACTTGGCCATATTTTAACAAAAGTAATTGGCCCCTTGGCAAGAGTTCTAATTAATTCAATCTCGGGTGAAATTAGACGATCGACCTGAATATCAAAGAAGCGATAATAAGTTATTTATTGCGCAGTTGCATTAGAATAGGCCAGTAATTACCGAGCTACTTACATATTCGCTCAACCAAGAAGGAAAATGACGTCTCATTTCTTGTTCTAATGCTTCGTCTGTTAGGTAGGGTCTAACCAGCCTCAACTCATCATTATATGTGCTGGAAAACAACGAAGCAACCGCTGATTAGTACAATAATATTAGCTTATACTATTACATTAAGATGACGTAAACTCATCATCCTGAGTTACTTACCCCTCTAGCTTCTCCACTTCATCCTCGTCGCAATTGAGTAATACATACAACTGAGCAGCCCTTAGCTCTTCGTCATTCAAATATCTCTTCTTCATTTTCCCCGAAGGCTTTCCGGACGCATTGAATACTTTCAGTATTCCATCATTAAATTCTTGATATCCGTCGTCGTTTCTCGGAGCCCTCGTTCTATCCGTAGCAACATGAGGTTTGAAATATGAGGAGCATAAATTTGTAATCTCCTCGAGAATATAGGCTTCACAAATAGAACCCTCGACCCGAGCCTTATTTTTTATCTTTCTTTTTAGGTGATTCAAATGTCGCTCGAACGGGTACATCCATCGATATTCGACGGGTCCACCAACACGTGCCTCGTAAGAAAGATGAATCGGCAAATGCTCCATAGAGTCAAAGAATCCAGGAGGGAACACCTCTCTAGCTTGCACAGTGTAACCGCAATGTCCTTCTCTTGCTTTTCTAGACGTTCCACGAGCAATTTCTTAGAACAAAGGTCCTTGAAGAATATGCTAAGCTCCGTCAATGGATCCCAAACTACCTGCGGTAAGAATTCCTGAAATGCAATCGGAATTAACCGCTCCATGAATACATGATAATCATGGCTCTTCATACCTGTCAGTTTGTTCTCCTTGAGGTCGACGCATCTTCTCAAGTTCAAAACATACCCATCTTGAAATTTCAGACCTTGAATCCACCTAAAAAGCCTCACTTTATCCTCCTTCTCCAGTGAGAAAATTGCCTTAGGCTGCTTCAACTTCCCATTCCCGTCCTCTATCAAATGCAATGCAGGACGTCTACATATTTCTTCCAAGTCCAATCTAGCCTTTGGATTGTCTTTCGTCTTCCCCTTTACGTCCATTACAGTATTAATTATGTTGTCAAACACATTCTTCTCGATATGCATGACATCAAGGTTATGTCTAATCAGATTGGTGCTCCAATATGGAAGATCCCAGAATATACTCCTCTTCGTCCAGTTATGAGTGCGACCAAATCCGTCACACTTGTAGCCCGTAGTAGGCTGCTTAATAGCTCTTGGTAAATCTTTTACCTCTTTCCATATCGTGTATCCGGTCCACCTTGGCGGGGGATTAGCCTTCTCCACAACGCCAGCACGAAAAGCATTTCTGTTCCTCCGGTACGGATAATCCTTCGGCAGGAATTGTCGATGACAATCGAAGAAGCACGGTTTGCCTCCGTGTTTCAAACGGAAAGCCTTAGTGCTGTCCATGCAATACGGACATGAAAGACGACCATGCGTGCTCCATCCAGATAACATTCCATAGGCCAGAAAGTCGTTGATGGTCCACATAAGTGCTGCCCGCATCCAAAAATTTTGTTTTCTAGATACATCGTACGTGTTGGAACCTACTTCCCACAGCTGATTCAACTCATCAATCAACGGCTGTAAATACACATCGATGTTCCTTTTCGGATTGTTCGGACCTGGGATAATAACGGTGAGAAACATATACGGAGTCTTCATTTACATCCAAGACGGTAGATTGTACGGGGTGACGATCACAGGCCAACACGAATACTGGGATCCCGAAAGTCCGAATGGGGTAAAACCGTCGGAGCAGAGACCCAATCTGACATTACGCAGATCAGAAGCAAAATCTGGATACTCTCGATCAAAGTGCTTCCATGCTTCTCCATCAGATGGGTGATCCAACACTCCTTTGGTATGTTCCCGCTTATGCCAACTCATGTTTTCTGCAGTTTCCTTCACCATAAACAACCCCTGCAACCGCAGCGTCAACGGCAAGTAGTGCATCGAAGAGCTAGGCTTCCTGGCACCGACAGACTTTCCTCTACAACATGCCTTGTAGCGATCGATACCATAAAATCTGTAGGCATCTTCATCCTTGTCGTCTTTGTAGTATAACATGCACCCGTTGCGACAGGCATCGATTTTTTCGTATCCCATCCAGAGCGATCTAACCATCCTCTTAGACCGGTAGAAGTCTTTAGGCAACTTCGCACCCTCAGGCAATATTTCTATAAGCAACTCCATAAGACGGTTGTAGCAATCTTGCGACATGTTAAAATCGGACTTGATGCTCAACAATCTTGTAACCACCTCCAACGGTGAATGATCCTCAAAACCAGGATATAATGGAGTCCTTGCATTCTCCAGCAACTCCATGAACTGTGCAGCATCGGGTTTCGGTGCCTCCTCAGGTGCATCATGATCATCCGGATCGAAACTAGGCCCGGCCGCATCGAAAACCATATTCACCAACCCATCGTCGTAAGGAGCGTTGTTGTGGACATCCACATAAGGCTCGTACTCCGATGCTAAAGATACAAGTTCTTCGTGCTCGCTCCACTGATAGTAATTCGGCGTGAAACTCTTCGAGTATAAATGATACGTGACATCCACTTCTTGATGATATTTCAAGTTGCGACATCTCACACACGGACACTTAATTTTGGTACCGTCCATGTACTGAGGGAACGCCTTGGCAAACTGCAGAAACTGGTGTACACCCTCTATAAATTCATCCCGCATACCGCACATGTCATCAGGATGACGGTTGTACATCCAAGTACGATTCCGCAGATAGTGTAATGCCCTGCTCCGCATCGGTTCATTTCGATGAGTCGTTGACTCGAAGAGTTGCGTTGACCCGATGAAGTATTGATGCGAATCGATGCAAGTGTTGCGTTGGCCAAAGGTAAGCTTTGAGTCGGTTGGAATCTATAAATCGAATCGATGTAAAGAGTAAGTCCCGTTTGAGTAAGTGCTGATTCTAGTTGATCTGGTGTGCAGGCTATGCTTTTACGCTGGACGATAAGAGGTCGGCATTTTGCCTTATGCAATGAAGTGTCCGCGAAACCAAATCGTGGCCTTGCAACGGATTGTTGCATGGGTACGATAGGCCAAAACAACCGAGCAGTTCAAAGGAATGGCTAAGTTCGCGAGTTAGCTATGCGATCGAGTTATGGAAGCGAGATGCTTCAATCGGCAAAGACGGCAAGGCGTATCGGCTTAAGGTGGGCGGGTTCTTGACTCTCTCTCCCTATTCCTTCACGTCTAATAAAATATGTTATGGTATGCATAATATGTTATCGAGTTAGCGAGCGTGGCTCGGCGAGTAAGTGCCTAAGTATGCGTTGAACACTAAGATAGAACATTGAACAATCGAACAATTGAAGCGACGTGCATCAAGTGTACGTATCGCGGTAGGGCAATGATGGTAGAACATTGAAAGACGATATTGAGATGTGCATCATGTGCACGGCTTCGAGAACATTGAACTCTAGGCGTAGAACATTGAACTCTAGGCGTAGAACATTGAATATGTGCTGAGCGTGCCTTTGTGCACTTAAGCTACGAAAAGACTAAGTAAATATGGAAGTATGATATGCGAATAACATTATGAACGGGACGCGTGATTATGAGTACGAGACGATTAAGCCGTTGGGCGTCGTGCATCAATATGGATGTGTTGGGACATAACGCCGACGGAGCTCCCCATATGAATGGTGGATTATGTTATGGAACGCGAGATGGATTGGAATGTATGACTTGTATGCTATGGCGCGTATTACATGGTCAATGGACTCGGATTGCCCGTGCACGGGTGCGGCTTCCCTCGAACGGTTACGTCGGGGCGCCGGGATCGTTCGGCCTAGGAGGGAATTATGTGTGGTATTTATGGTGCACAACATTCGGACGGATTGCGACCGTCCAGTGCTGTGATAAGCTATGATATTCGTAAGTTTGGGATCCTTCGGATACTAGGCTAGCAACCCATATCGAAGCGATTGTAGGCTTACACATATGAGATGCCAAGTCCATTACGGTGTGACATACCGTAACCTTCATATAGATAGGGCCGGTGGGCTGAGATGAGAGCTGGGTGCAGGCGCAGGACCTACTACCCATTATGCATATGTTTACGTTTATGATTGGTCGGTTGTACGAATCGTATATTTGCTTATACTAAGTTCTAACCACTGCATGCTAAGGGAAACGGGACGAGATGAGCACAAACACTATATTTATGTTTCAGATTATGTCTAACTGTATCTGCTGCAGGAACACGGTGTGGGACACATTTAAGTTATGTGCTATGTTTAAGTGTTGCCATGAAATTGATCCTAAGGCTAAATAGAAAGACCACAGAGTAAGATGCATGTTTCACTAAATGAATAAGTGTTTGGTTTGGGTGCGAGCGGGTCTTGATCAGTGCGAAGCGAGGACGAAAGCACTAAACCCCCACTAGTTTATGTGCAGGTTCAGGTTATGATCGGCTCGAGGCGGGGCTTGGCTTAGACGTGCCGAGGCATGAAGTCCTTGGCGTTCAAGAGGAGCATCCGCATAGGCGTTCGGACTTGCGACATGGAGATGTTCGGCCGAGGACAACTTGGTGGCTATAAAGGGGCATAATGTATGGAACAATGTAATCCTTTGTGAGCTAGAGAGATCATGAGCGTTGTAGCCAATTGGCATTTTATGTTGGGCTATTCAGAGCCTTTGTAACCTTCAGTTCATTATGAATAAAAAGAGATTCTTATGTTTTACTTTGTTTCCTTCCGCTGCTTATGTTATCAAATTGAGATAGTTCTATGTGAACCTGTTATCTTGCCTTGACGAGCGATTTCCCGGATCGGGGCGTGACAAGTTGGTATCAGAGCGGTTCCATCCTTTGGACCGTGCATGAATCTCTTTGAATCTCAGATGCTTCGATATCGAATTCAGTTGACTCTAAGTTGTTTCTGCAACCGCATGGCTCATGGATCTGCTCGATGCTACATTGGATGTTCCATACAATAAGTCTATATTAAGTGAGTACGTCCGCCACAAGTATGTCGTGACTATCACGTTACCTCCGGGTGCCATCGGAGAGTGTTGGTTGTACGAAGTGTAACGAGTTATGGGATGCTGGTCGTACGAAGTGCAACGAATATAGTGATGTTGGTTGCATGAAGTGTAATGATATGCGTACTGTTGATCGCACGAAGTGCGAAGAGCTATGTGTTGTTGGTCGCACGCAGTGCGAGGAGATATGTGTTGTTGGTTGCACGAAGTGTAACGGTTCAATATGTGAGGCGATGCATATTATGTGGCTAAGTGTTGTTGGTTGCACGGAGTACAGTAAGTCGTGGATCGTTCGTTGCATCGGTGCAACGAGTCGATATGGTATGATGCGTGTTATATGGCTATGCGGATGGATAGCGATATGTTGTGCGAGATTGAGTAAAGATCTTAAGTATCGAGACTAAGTTGTTGCACGAGTTGCAACGAGCGGGATTCGAAGATCGCGGATACGATTGTACGAGTCGAGTTGGTCGCTAAGTTGAGTAGGCGAACGTGTATGTTGGCCATATGTCGCGTTGAGCTTTGAATAAGCGAATGTTGCGGGTGTGATCGATATGATCGCCATGACACGGGTAGATTGAATGTGTGTTAAACTTGAGCTAACGTTAGAGCTGGGATCGAAAGGATCGCCATACGGGATAGTTGATTGGGGGATAGATGTCGGACCTATGCGAAGTATAATGTCGGGTAATGACTCGATTCCGAGTGGTATATGTAATACCAATTATGCAAGCAAGTATAGTGAAGTATTGTATCGATAACGATAGGCTCGATCCTGAGTGGTATATGGAATATCACTTAGCGATAGCTATGTTAAGCCGGTTGGTGACTTGCGATAGGTTATGTCGAGACGATTATGTTGTTACGATATGTTTGCTCGTAACGAACGGAGTAGTACCGAGACTTGATTGGGAATGACTTGAGAGAAGTCGATGCGAGTATACTACGATGAATTGAGTCGAACGATTATGTGCGAAGTCATATCCACGGAGGATACGTCGGGCGAGGATTTGTTAAGTGTAAGTAGAACGATGATGGAACATATGCGAAGGAATGTTATGTTGAGGAAATAGTCGACTTGGTCGAATTTACGTTGAGTAGGTACGGAGAAATTGTGCGAACGAATTTGAGTTAGCGCGAGGAATCGGTAGCACGATTTGGAAGTGCGAGTAGGGATATGAGAATGGATGTGTGCAAGACTTGATTCGTATTCGAGTTTGAATAACGGCAGTGATTGCAACGAATTTGAGCTTATGAAAAAGGAAGATGTTCAAGTTGTGCATATCAACGATGGTATTGAGGCGTATCAAAGACGATATGCAATAACTCGGAGATACTCTGATCGAATGAACGAAAATTATGTTGAGCATTGTTGTTGGACGAATAAGATGCAAGTTAAGTCGATGACAGTTTGGATGATAATGGTAGGAACGCTTCGGAGAATTTATGAGTGAATGAATGTTGTTCGGATGAAATCGTAAGAGTCTGGATTGCTTCGCGGATCACCACTATGTTGACATTCTTGTCTTGAGCGAGCGCAACACCAGCCTCGCACATGCGTCAAGCCAAATTAGAACGATCATTCCGCGTGAGCGCTGGTATGGTGATTCATCCAGCGGGGATGATCGAACTTACAAGGCGTGGCAAATTTGATATGGACTTGTGGTTTGATGCGAAGGTGAAATTGAGGATTGTGTGATATTGTCAACGGTAGTGCCTAAGTGACTCAAGTAGTATCGGCGCATCAGTTGCGCGGGGATAGATAAATCACGGATTGATAATGTACGTCGGGTTGGATAAAGTCTCGTAGGAATCGTCGAGAATTGATTTGGCTCCGCGATAGGATATAGCATGGTTCGTTGTAACTGTCCCTCGTTGATGATCTTCAATTATCGAGCGTAGTTTTGGGGCAGGTGACCCTAGAAGACTTGACCGCCAAATCAAGTAAATGTTGGAGTCCCATAGGATGACCCAATGAAGTCGCGAAATAAATTTTGTCGAGGATGAAAGATGAGGTAGTGCATGTTGAGGATAAGTCTAAGCGAGTGAGTATCGTGTCTCGAAAGTTAGCGAATACTAGAATCGATATGGTCAGAAAAGTTATGTTGGATCGAGTGGATGTTGAGGAACGTGCTTAGCGTAGTGATGCGGTAAGTCGATTGCAGGAAGTCTGCAATGCGCGAGAGCAACAGAAAGTAAAACGACCCTAAGAGTTGTGTCGTAGATTGATTTGAGTAACGATTAGGCTATGTGTATTGAGCGCGCTATCTTTGTTACGAAACGAACTAGTCGGGATTGATTCGGAAATTGAGTAAAAGGATTGTACTCGGTCGAGTATCGGAGATAGGCGTATCGTAAGAGACCTTGGGTCGGAAAGATTGTTGCCTTTCAGCATCGTAGACTCAAGTTGACCTCTTGTGTCGGAAGAGCGCGAGCACGATGTCTGGATAAGTTACCTAGCGGGGGTAGCCCCAGACTCGATGTACGGGTAGTTCAAGAACGTGGATCATGTTGAGATAGTTGCGTGCAAGACTTAGTATGGATTGTAAGCAAAGGAATTTGTGACATGTTGACATAGTCCATGTTGTTAAGGCCAAGCGTTATGAATGGTTGGATGAAAGACTTGAGTTATGCGAGAGATAGGAAACGGTTGGGCGAGTAGGCGTTGCGGAAGCTTGTTGCGATCGGATGCGCAATGACTTGTGCAATGCGAGTGTTAGGTGGCCGGCGAGAAACTTATGAGATTGAAGTTATGAATTTGAATCAAGTTATGTGCAGAGATGTTTGGAAGAGGATCGCAAGTTATGGGATGATGCATACGAGAAGTATTTGAGAATATGTGCTAAGATTTGAATGAGTCGAGTACGAAACGATGGATGCTTGAGGATTTAAGTTAAGCTTGTAAGTTTGTCCCGATATCCTACAACTGAGCTTGGCTGAAATGCATATATTGGTGGGACGCCTAAAATATGTGTATGATCCAAACTAAGTTGTATGATTCCAACGATAGTAGTACGAGATCGTAAAGCGATCTATGCGAGGCACTTGGATTAAGTGTTGGTTTCGGTTCGAGGACGAACCTGATTTTGAGTGGTATATTATGTAATGCCCCGCTCCGCATCGGTGCATTTCGATGAGTCGTTGACTCGAAGAGTTGCATTGACCCGATGAAGTATTGATGCGAATCGATACAAGTGTTGCGTTGGCCAAAGGTAAGCTTTGAGTCGGTTGGAATCTATGAATCGAATCGATGCAAAGAGTAAGTCCCGTTTGAGTAAGTGCTGATTCTAGTTGATCTGGTGTGCAGGCTATGCTTTTACGTTGGACGATAAGAGGTCGGCATTTTGCCTTATGCAATGAAGTGTCCGCGAAACCAAATCGTGGCCTTGCAACGGATTGTGGCATGGGCACGATAGGCCAAAACAACCGAGTAGTTCAAAGGAATGGCTAAGTCCGGGAGTTAGCTATGCGATCGAGTTATGGAAGCGAGATGCTTCAATCGGCGAAGACGGCAAGGCGTATCGGCTTAAGGTGGGCGGGTTCTTGACTCTCTCTTCCTATTCCTTCACGTCTAATAAAATATGTTATGGTATGCGTAATATGTTATCGAGTTAGCGAGCGTGGCTCGAAAAAGTAAGTGCCTAAGTATGCGTTGAACACTAAGATAGAACATTGAACAATCGAACAATTGAAGCGACGTGCATCAAGTGTACGTGTCACGGTAGGGCAATGATGGTAGAACATTGAAAGACGATATTGAGATGTGCATCATGTGTACGGCTCCGAGAACATTGAATTCTAGGCGTAGAACATTGAATATGTGCTGAGCGTGCCTTTGTGCACTTAAGCTACGAAAAGACTAAGTAAATGTGGAAGTAGGCTATGCGAATAACATTATGAACGGGACGCATGATTATGAGTACGAGACGACAAAGCCGTTGGGCATCGTGCATCAATATGGATGTGTTGGGGCATAACGCCGACGGATCTCCCCATATGAATGGTGGATTATGTTATGGAACACGAGATGGATTGGAATGTATGACTTGTATGCTATGGCGCGTATTGCATGGTCAATGGACTTGGATTGCCCGTGCACGGGTGCAGCTTCCCTCGAACGGTTACGCCGGGGCGCCGGGACCGTTCGGCCTAGGAGGGAATTATGTGTGGTATTTATGGTGCACAACATTCGGACGGATTGCGACCGTCCAGTGCTGTGATAAGCTATGATATCCGTAAGTTTGGGATCCTTCGGATACTGGACTAGCAACCCGTATCGAAGCGATTGTAGGCTTACACATATGAGATGCCAAGTCCATTACGGTGTGACACACCGTAACCTTCATATAGATAGGGCCGGTGGGCTGAGATGAGAGCTGGGTGCAGGCGCAGGGCCTGCTACCCATTATGCATATGTTTACGTTTATGATTGGTCGGTTGTACGAATCGTATATTTGCTTATGCTAAGTTCTAACCACTACAGGCTAAGGAAAATGGGACGAGATGAGCACGAACACTATGTTTATGTTTCAGATTATGTCTAACTGTATCTGCTGCAGAAACACGGTGTGGGACACATTTAAGTTATGTGCTATGTTTAAGTGTTGCCATGAAATTGATCCTAAGGCTAAATAGAAAGACCACAGAGTAAGATGCATGTTTCACTAAATGAATAAGTGTTTGGTTTGGGTGCGAGCGGGTCTTGATCAGTGCAAAGCGAGGACGAAAGCACTAAACCCCCACTAGTTTATGTGCAGGTTCAGGTTATGATCGGCTCGTGGCGGGGCTTGGCTTGGACGTGCCGAGGCATGAAGTCCTTGGCGTTCAAGAGGAGCTTCCGTATAGGCGTTCGGACTTGCAACATGGAGATGTTCGGCCGAGGACAACTTGGTGGCTATAAAGGGGCATAATGTATGGAACAATGTAATCCTTTGTGAGCTAGAGAGATCATGAGCGTTGTAGCCAATTGGCATTTTATGTTGGGCTATTCAGAGCCTTTGTAACTTTCAGTTCATTATGAATAAAAAGAGATTCTTATGTTTTACTTTGTTTCCTTCCGCTGCTTATGTTATCAAATTGAGATAGTTCTATGTGAACCTGTTATCTTGCCTTGACGAGCGATTTCCCGGATCGGGGCGTGACAGATAGTACTAATTCAGCTCCATAATTCTGTAAGATAGATACATCAAGGTAGTGAATGATATGCAATTGTCAGTTCATGCGGTCTACACTTTTCGCAGTATATGTACACATGACATTTTACGTTAAATGGTCAAAGATTATCTGTCATCTTCTTTTCGCATTGCTAACTTTTCTTTCGCGTGTTTGTGCGTGCGGTGGTCAGAGATTATCGCGGCGGTATATCACCCGTGTCTACAATATTTCATATAGGCTGAGTTGTAGAAGTAAAGTTTTAGGATATTAGTCTATATATTATGTATAGTCCAACCGAGCCAACTCTAAGCTAAACTAGTCCAACTTGGTCAAACTAGCCATTTCTAAGTTGTATAAGTCAAGTTTTAGGATATTAGTCTATATATACTAGTATAAACTCTCCCTCCTCTCCAAATACCTGGTACTAGTTAACCCTCCCCCTTTCTCCCACTAGACACACACATACATATACATGATGTATACAACCACACCATAGTTCCCAGGTTCTTTTAACCTAACTTGCCAGTTGGTACTAACCTCAATAGAACAAACACTCTCACAGCTCAAAATACTAACACATGCTCACGCCTTACTCTTGTGACACTCCCTTTCAAACACAAACACACACCTATATGTTCCCTTACACATGTTGCCATGTTACCTATAAAAATAGAAAACCTTTGTTGTCTAAAATAAGACACAATTGTACAAAGAGAACCATACTGTAGAACTCACACTTTAAGACAATAGATGAAGGAAGACTTGTATGGAGGATCGATAGGGTTGAGCAATGTCATTTTATTCTACAAAGAGAACCATATTATAGAACTCATACTGTAGAACTCATACTTTAACACAATTCTACAAAGAGTTGTCATAGGGTGTTGAGCGATGTCATTTTATTCTTTTCTTCTTCTTCTTCTTGGGATTTTTGAGTATTGGATCTTGAGACATATATAGCTAGAACTTACGAAGAATGGAGTACCATACTTCAACAAATAGATGTTGACTAATTGGTTCATATACTTGTTGTCTAAAATAAGTGTAGGAATGTTGCAAGGTGAAACAATGTATCAAACATTATATCGAAACCTAAACCCAATATGCAAATCCAAATTAATACGAAAATACACAAGTGTATGTAGGAGATTAAGTGTACAGAGGTGAAATACATATATATGCATGCTTGGGGGTGTCCACGTGTCCAACAAATGGACACAAAGTGTCCAAAACCTCACGAACACACTGTATCAGTGAACACATGGTCGTAACGTGTCTCCGTGTCCATTTTGGACACAAAAAACACCTCAATTAGGGTTAGGGTTTACCTTCAGTCTCCTCACGGTGGTGGAAGAGGAGGAGGAGGACAAGTTCGGTGGTGGAGGAGGAGGGGATTAAGTGTACAGAGGTGAAATACATATATATGCATGCTTGCGGGTGTCCACGTGTCCAACAAATGGACACAAAGTGTCCAAAATCTCACGAACACACTGTATCAGTGAACACATGGTCGTAATGTGTCTCCGTATCCATTTTGGAAACGAAAAACACCTCAATTAGGGTTAGGGTTTACCTTCAGTCTCCTCGTGGTGGTGGAGGAGGAGGATCTCGCGGTGGAGGAAGAGAAGGGGCTCGCGATGGAGGAGGAGGAGGAGAAGGGGCTCGCTGGAGGGAGGAGAAGGAGCTCGCGGTGGAGGAGGAGGATGAGCGGCACCGGAGGGAAGGGGGTCGGGCTGTCGTCGAGGTCGGGAGAAGAGGGACGGGAACAAAAAATTTGGGGAGAGGAAGAAATGAAAAGCATTAGTATTGGTTTAATATTCGGCGACGTTATAACCTTTGCGACGCTAAACGTCGCTGAAATGATAAAACTAGCGACGTTTTCCGACAAATCAACGACGTTGGTTTTTATTAGACTATAGGTAGTCGTAATATGTCGCTGTATGTCGCTATCAGCGACGTATTGTGACGCTTAAATTTGGCGTCGCTAAAACCAAAAATATTGGCGACATTTTAAGTTGGCGTCGCTAATTACGTCGCTGATATGACTTATTTTGGTAGTGTAATCCCAGTAATGAGTTGGGCAGTGTGCAGTCCTCAGAAGACAGTTGGGGGTATGAAGATTTTGAGTTGGGTACTTCAGGTCCTGTTGTGACTAAAAATAGTTTGTTGAGGGATGAAAATATGGATGTTCATGTAGGAAAACGTTTTGCTACACATGAAGAATTCAGGAGTGCTCTGAGGCTCCATACCATCAAGAACAAGTACAATCTAAAGTTTGTACACAATAAAAGAAGGAGGATCACAGCTATATGTTCAACTGAAGGATGTGAGTGGAGGATTCATGGAAGTGTTGTAGGTGAAAATGGATACTTTGTAGTTAAAAAATTCCAGTCTGCACATGCAAAATATTGTGGCAAGGTGGACAGCAACAAACAAGCCACTTCTACATTTCTTGCAAATAGGTAGCTTATTACTTAACTGTTACTATTAATTAGCTTTTAGTTAACTGTTATTTAGCTTTTAGTTAACTATTACTATTAGTTATCTTTTAGTTAACTAATAAGTTAGCTATTAGTTAACTGTTAGTTAGCCACCTCTACATTTCTTGCAAACAGGTATCTCCACAGGTTCAGACATGATCCAGACTGGAAGAATGTTGGATTTAAAACTCAGATAGCTGAAGATTTGGAGATTGATGTTTCAAGACATAAAATACACATGGTAAAAAAGAAGGCATTGGAGATGATTGATGGGGATATCCAAGAACAGTATGCTTGTATAAGAGAGTATGTCATGTTGGTGATGAAAACAAATCCTGGAAGTGTTGTTAGGGTAAAGGGAGAACTGGAGCCTGATGGGAAATCAACCATATTTGTGAGGGTTTTTTTACACCTTGAATGCACTGCTAAAGGGCTTCAAGGAAGGTTGCAGACCATTCATTGGTCTTGATGGATGTTTCTTGAAGACAAAATATAAAGGTCAACTTCTAAGTGCTGTTGCTAAGGATGGAAATAACAGTTTCTATCATGTTGCTTGGGCGATTGTCAAGATAGAAAACAAAGAAACATGGAATTGGTTCATGGAGCAGCTGTTAGAAGCACTTTCCATAGATGGAAATTCAATCACTTGGATTTCTGACAGACAAAAGGGTTTGTTGGATGTATTTCATAATCTTCTTCCTCTTGTAGAACATAGATTTTGTGCCATGCACATATACGACAACTTTAAGAAGAAACATCCAGGAAACAAACTTAGAAATCTTCTATGGGAAGCTTCAAATGCAAATACCTTAGCTGATTTCGAGATAGGGATGGAAAAGATAAAGAAAGTAAGCATTCAAGCTTACGATTGGCTTCAAAAGCTGCCTGCAACACAGTGGTCAAAGCATGGATTCAGGTCTGAATCCAAATGTGATCTCTCAAGCAACAATATGTGTGAATCATGGAATAAACACATATTATTAGCAAGGGACAAGCCTATTATCTGTTTGCTGGAAACTATAAGAAGAATGCTAATGGCAAGGTTCCAAGATAAGAGAGAAAAAATGGAAGCTTATGATGGGTTACTTGTTCCTAAAGTAACAGAAAAGCTTAAAGAAGTGAAAGAGGATTCCAAAAGGTGTATAGTCATTGGCTCTGAATTCAACAAATATGAAGTTATTCAAAGTGGAACCAATGATTCAGTTGACTTAGAAGTTAGGACATGCACTTGTAGAGTGTGGAAAATCATAGGTATCCCATATGAGAATGCAGTTGCATGGCTTAAGAAGAAAAGGCATTCAATTGAAGACTATATGCACAAGTACTACCATAAGTCCACCTACTTGATGGCTTCTGCAGAGCCAATTAATCCTCTTTCAATGAGGCATCTGAGGTTCATACCTGGGATTGTGCCTATGATCCCTCCTGTGGTTCGTAGCCTAACTGGGAGAAGGCCAAAAAGTAGGAAGAAACAACCTGATGAGATTAAAGAAAGTAACAATACAGGAAAATACAAGAGAACAACTATGACATGTGGCAACTGCAAGTCAGTTGGACATAATACTAGATCCTGCAAAAATGAATTTAAGGAGAAGGTGGTAGTGCCAAAGGCCAAGCCTGGTAGGCCTAGGCTTTCTAAGTCTACCCTACATATTTGTCATGGTGATCCAACCCCCAATTCATGAAGATCGGCATCTGTTTGTCTTTCTACTCAACTTTGTCTATACTACATTGTGCATTTTAATTATTTGTTACTCATCTTTTCGTAGGTTGTAGACAAGTAAATGGTCTTTATCATTTTGGTGACCCTTTCTGAAAGTTGGCAATGATGATTTAGAGGTATGTGAGTGTAAGGCTCTGTGGGTGGGGCTCTATTTGTGTGAACTCTCATGTTCAGTTTTTGTGAACTCTCAGGTTCAGTTTATCTTCTCATTTTGTGGGCTCTGATGCTCTATTTTCCTCTGTGGGGTGCTCTGATAGTACTCTGTGTTCAGCTCTATTTTGCTCTGCTGAGCCACTGTCCCTACCTCACTAACTCCTCTGAGCCACTGTCCCTATCTCATTTTGTCATGCTGCAGTTCCTACCTCATTTTGTCATGCTACAGGTTCCTACTTCTTCATTTCATCATGTAGTTTTCAATTTTTACTTCATTTCATCAATTATAACTCTATCTTTTTTCCCTGCAGTTGTTGAACAAATGTAAGATGTTGGTGCTTTGTAAGATGTCGGTGCTCTGTTTGTGAAGATGAAATTTTGTTCGTGCTCTGTAAATCTGTAAGATGAAACTTTGTTCGTGCTCTGTTCGTGAAGATAAAACTTTGTTGTTGTTGAACAAATGTAAGATGTTGAAGTAAATCTGTAAGATGAAACTTTGTTGGTGCTCTGGTTGTAAAACTATGTTGGTCTTTGTAAGATGAAACTATATTGGTCTTTGTTGGTGCTCTGTAAGGATGTTGGTCTGCAAATGTTGGTCTGCAATGAAATTTGTTGGTCTCTTCATTTTATGTTGTGCAAATGTTGGTCTCTTCATTTTATGGTCTGCAAATATTGGCCTGCAATGATATTTGTTGGTCTGCATTTACTTTCTGCAGTTTACTGCAATTTTTGTGACTCTCAGGTTCGGTTTACCCCTTCATTTTATATGAACTCTCAGGTTCAGTTTTTGTCAACTCTCAGGTTCAGTTTATCTTCATTTTATATGAACTCCCAGGTTCAGCTTTTGTGAACTCTCAGGTTCAGTTTATCTTCTTATTTTATACGAAATCTCAGGTTCAGTTTTTGTGAACTCTCAGGTTCAGTTTATCTTCATTTTATATGAACTCTCAGGTTCAGTTTTTGTGAACTCTCAGGTTCAGTTTATCTTCTCATTTTATATGAACTCTCAGGTTCAGTTTTTGTGAACTCTCAGGTTCAGTTTATCTTCTTATTTTATATGAACTCTCAAGTTCAGTTTTTTGTGAACTCTCAGGTTCAGTATTTGTGCCACTCAAGTATGCTAACAATGTCACCAACATTTTTTCCACATAGATTACTTCATTCAACAATTGCAATCGTCATACAAAAATTTTAAACATAACTATGCACGTTACAAAACCAAAAACAAATTACAAAATATGCATGTTGAAGTATGGTCTTCGTTCACTTGTCGTCATTGCCACTGGCAATTCTCTAGAAGAAATTAAACGTCGGCTTCGATGCTCCTTCAATTCTTTCATTAAATTCCACATTAGAGTCTGGTATACTCTGGAAGTTTATCATCCTCCCATAGTAGAAATCCACAAGAACTTGTTGGAAAATTTGCGCACCCATAGAATCTTCTTTCTGGGTTTGCTTGCGTCCACGCAGTCTTCAATGGACTAATTGATCCACAATGGCAGTAAATAAATTTTCCTCGATTTCTACTTGAATGTCGTGAGAACGAAGATTGCGAGCTATAAGGCATAACTTCGACTTTGGATTAATCTGTTTGGAAATAAATTAGAAAAGAGAACAAATTACTTTGGAAACAAATTAGCAAAAACACTAGAACTGAAAAAAATCAGAAAAAAAATAAATAAATAAAGGGTTGTGTTCAACCCCCAAGCTGCTGTGGAACCCCCCAAACTACTGTGGAAGCCCCGGCCATTCTCCCAAGTTCCAAACATCCTAAATCTTAAATAGATCAAATACAAAGGATATTTTTGGTGTTTCATTAAATTTCAAAAAATTTGGAGAGTAACGGCTGTTTCCAACGGCTCTCAGACGGGAGGTCCTATTCCGAGCAAGTCACTAATTACGGGGGTCTTTAACCGCTAAAATTGACTAAAAAGTCTTTATATGCAAAAGGTATACATCTAACGAGAGTTTTTTTTTGCAATTTACTCGTAGAAAAATGTCAAACTTCAAATAGTTTGCAACAATAGAGAGCTTCCATTCTAATAATGGAGAAGATGGCTCCTCCTCCTCCTCCCAAGTTCACGATCTTAATAACATCAATAGAGAGTTCCATTTTAATCTCACCTTTTAAAATCAAACATATCTCTATCTTAAAAAATAAGCCTTATCTATATATTTATTTTTAAATAAATAGATTAATTTACTTTTAAAAATAGAGATAGATAAATTATTTCATTTTTAAAAATAAAGATTTTTTTAAAACAATCTATCTTTAGAAATAAATGTAACTTTAAAATTATATTTTAAATATTATTTTTAATGTTAATCTTAATCTTAATATTAGTGTTGATATTAATTTTAAATTTTAATTTTAATGTTAAAGTTAATCGTAGTGTTAATATTAATGTCAAATTTAATTTAAATTTAAATCTTAATCATAATCAAAATTTTATTTTATTTTAATATTAATTTTAATTTTAATATAAGATTTTTAATGTTAATGTTAATGTTAAAATTAGCATTAATGTTAAAATTAAAATAAGATTTAAATTAATATTAAGATTAACATTAATATTAATATTTTTAAATATAATTTTTAAAGGTATATTTTAAAAATAAAATCTATTTCTATTTAAAAAAAATATAAATAACTTATCTATCTATATTTTTAATATAGATAAATAAATCTCTCACTATTTGAAAAATGAACTGACTTATCTTTGAGATAGAGATATGTTTATTTTTCAAAGGAAAGATTTTTGTTTTTAAGTAAAACAGATTAGAAGAGAACCATAGGTGTATTTTCTCATCCCGTAAATTTGTCCTATAAGTTATTCCGGTAGGAGAAGCTCTCTCTCTATCTCTCTCTCTCTATATATATAGAGGATGAGGGAGGTGAGATGCCACCCTATGGAGGGTGGCTACATGTCACCTCCTCATTCTATCATCGTGCACCCATGTGTTGTAACCCGTGGTTATCCGGAAAGAGTCAGACATCGATCCGTATTTTACAATATATATTTATTTGAATGCATAATTAAGTATGAGATAAATATTTACAAGATTTAACAACATCTGATATTTCCTTTCGAAATTTTATTTCTCAGTAATTAAACAGCCCTAATTGGAATAGGTTTGGATGTCCATCTTCGTTAATTTCTAATTGGAAATATAGTGCCAGAGCTTCTTCCTTCCTACCTCCCATAGAACTCTATGCCGCTAGCGGGGATGACGACGAGTTCTTCTCCTAATATCACCAGTTTAAGCAACGACATCCTGCTCGAAATCCTAAAATTGTCCTCCTTTGTACAAATTAGATAAAATTTTCTGATATAAATACAGTGCCAGAGCTTCTTTCTTCTTCCCATAAATAAAACCCCAGGCTAGCGGAGATGACGAGTTCTTCTCCTAATATCATCAGTTTAAGCGATGACGACATCCTGCTCGAAATCCTCTGTAGACTCCCACTGCATGCTCTCCTCAGATTCAAGAAGGTATCGAAGAGCTTCCATAGGTTGACATCAGAAGCCTATTGGTTGCGGCCGAAGATATCGTCGTCCTCCACCTCCTCAACACCGTCAGCGGTCATTGTTCACAACCATCTCTGCGGGAGCAACGTCGTGCATCTCGGCTCCAGCGACGGTACTTCCACCGTTACTGCCGATATTGCCGCCTTGCTACCGCCGTCAGAAGATCCGAAACGTCACCTGCTGCTAGCAACTTGCAATGGTCTTCTTCTCTACTGCGACATCGTGGCCTCCGACGAGCGCCAGCGCAAGGTCTACCGTGTGTCCAACCCAGTAACACAGCAGTGGTTCCGGCTGCCTCCAAACATCCGCAAAGGGGGATACGACGGCGCCGTGTGCATCGACTTCGATCCGCAGATATCTCCGCATTTCAAAGTAGTCCAATTCATCCGCCCGGAATCCCATGCGTTGTTGCTATATCTCGATATCTTCAATTCGCAATCGAAAACGTGGTGCAAGGTAGATATAAAGCTGCCGCCGGTGTACATCAAGATTGCTCGAAGCTGTGTCTTGGTACATAATGTGCTCTATTATGTTGGTTATCGTTATGGCCTTATTTATGACATGTTGAGGGTCGAAATTCGAGAGAGGAGTTGCCGTTGCATAAACCTTCCCGCGACATCCTACAGAAGGAATGCTGATGGTGTGGTTCGTGCGACCCTCCATAAGTGCGATGGGGGGCGAGTCCATTACTACGAGCGAAGTAGAGAAGGACTCGGAATGTGGATGCTACAAGAGGAAGTTGGACACGACACCAGATGGATCCCTATGTTCAGGTGCACCTACGATTTCCTGCACGAACAAGTCAGCAAGCAACTTCCCTATTTGCATGCCAACGGATGGGTCGCAGCTGCAAAACGACTTGCCATTTACCGAAGGTTGACATTTGAAATTGTCGACATCCTTCCAAGTTCAGATATTGTCTTATTTTCTGTACTAGTTGATACGAACCGTACGGTCATCGTGCATTACGATTTCCGTACTAACACCGTGTCGGAAGTGAGCTTGGTTAACGTACTTGGCTACAAGACCTTTACATTTTGATTCTACCGTCTTATCAGCCTACTGCTGCCATCAAATTTGATATTCAAATTTAGTTTTACTTCTGTAATTTGTTTTGTGACTTATTTTCCAAGAACGACAGTTCAAATTCCATGCTAAAACTTGAAAAAAACATGATAACTACTTGATGGGTTACCTCTCTCGGCGGAAACCCGCGGAAATCCATCTGGGCTGGTCAAGTCTATCTTAGCCGACCCATAATCGATGTCCATGTCATTTGTCCTTTAGAAATGGGCTTGAGGCCAAGGTGTGTAATGGGCCGGGACGGGAAGGTCAGGGCCCGATTTGACCGGGTTTAACTGGTTTTGGGCTAGACCGTACTTAGCCCGGGAGAGGAAGTGGGTCGATCTAGACCATAAGGAATAAGAGAAAACTAAGTCCGAACCCTTGGACCAGTCGGGGTTGGGTCGGGCCGAACCAGACTGGATCCGGGTCGGTTCAGGGCTGGGTCCGTGTTGTCCCAGTTTATTTCCAAAGGAAAAAAAGAATTTTGAATTTTTTTAAATAATTTTATAAATTTTGGTATAATATTTATCCTTTGACTGGTTATCAATTAATTGTCTTATACTAAAAAAAGATCAATGACATGATTTGAATATTAAACAAATTTAATTGTCCAAAGTTTAATTGTCATACTAGGGATTTGAATATTGAATGAATTTATACAATATATTAATTTTATAAACAAATTCAATTGTCATATACTATAAACGGATTTAATTGTCATATAATTTGAATAACTACCATTTATGTTTTGAATGTTTTGAACGGTTATTAATTAATTGTCATATACTAAAAATGACCAATGACACGATTTGAATATTAATGAATTTATTTGTCCAAAGTTTAAGTGTAATATTAAACGGATTTGAATATGAAACAAATTTATACAAATATATTAATTTTTATAGACCAATTTAATTGTCATATACTATAACGCTTTAATTATTATGTAATTTGAATGTCTATCAATTAATTGTAATATACTAGAAATGACAATGACATGATTTGAATATTAAACGGATTTAGTTGTCAAAGTTTAGTTGTCATATTACGGATTTGATTAAATAAATTTATATATCATATTAATTTTTATAAACGGATTTAATTATCATATACTATAAATGGATTCAATACTCAAACGGATTTAATTGTCATATAATGTGAATAACTACCATTAATGTTTTGAATGACTATCAATTAATTGTCATATACTAAAAATGACAACAATATGATAATTCCATATTAACTTATGATTTGAATTGCTATCAATTAATGTTCATATACTGAAAATAATAATGACATGATAATTCCATGTTAAATTCATATTAACTTATGATTTGAATGACTATCAACTAGTTTTCATATACTAAAAATAACAATTACATGAAAATTCCAAGTAAGTTCCTGCCACGTAAGTTTCTGTTAATATACATGCGGTCCTAGTGGTAAGGAGATTGATTCTCCGTGTGGTGCGTTCAACACAAATACCTTTTTCAATACCGCATGTTCAACACAAATTCCATTTTCAATACCGCGTTCGACACAATGACAATTTCCAATGCCGGTCCTGACCGGGTTGGAAGGTGAACCCAATTCGGACTGGATTTTGTATCGGGCCGCAAAATGACAACCCATCACGAACCCAAGTCTCCTGTGGCCCCAGCCCATTACACACCTTGAGCTTGAGATTTAGTTTGAATTGTAATTATATTTCTTTCCATTAGTTCAAATACCTATTTTCCGAATACTATACTAGTGTTTTGGAACGTCCATTTGAGTTCCAAAATGAATTCATTTCATTTGAGTTCTGAAAACAAGGAATCTGTTTGCCACAACCCAGTGTTAGGCTTGGCCATGACCATCACCTGTGTTGAGGCTCTGGTCGACCCGAGTTGAAAGCATGGGGAGGCTCGGGAGCAACGATACTGCTACCGTTATTGCCGATAACGCGTTGCTACCGCCATCAGAAGACCCGAAACATCACCGACTGCTCCCAACTTGCAATGGTCTGCTTCTCTACAAAGGATAGGACGGCTTCCGGCGAGCACCAATGCGACGTCTACCTCGTCTCCAGGCCAGTGACCTAGCAGTGGTTCCGGCTGCCTCCAAACATCCTCAGAGGGGCATACTTAGTCACCGTGTGCATCGACTTTGATCCGCAGATATCTCGGCATTTCAAAGTAGCCCAATGCAGCCATGGCCCCCATAAATAAGTCGCTATATCTCGAAATCTTCGACTCGCAAGTCGCAATCGTGTCAAATGTGAGCTTGTCGACATCCTTCCAAGTTCAGATATGGTCTTATTTTCCGTACGAACTTTACGGGTCATCGTGCATTACAATTTCCGTGCTAACACCGTGTCAAATGTGAGCTTCATTAACGCAGATGCTGATAGGATCTTTGCATTCTGATCGTGTCCATAATGCCATGGACTTTGCCCGCCAAAGAACATGCTTGTGGAGAGAATTGCATCCAATAGACATTTGCAGTCGGCTTCTATAATGACTTCAGAGAACATAAATACTGGTCGATCAGCCCCCAATAGTGTCGGACTTGGCATTGAAGAGCCCATTGCTTGTATGTATGTATCCAAACGAGTTTATCAACTCTACTTGAGGAAGTAATAGGAAGTTGACAGATTGAAGAAGATGCTTCATGTTGTCGAAAATACTGGTCGATCAGGTCAGTGTTAATATATACTAGACCCATCTCCCACTGACAAATGTACATTGTTAACAAGATAAACTCTGCTTTTGAGGATCTCTGGATAATTGACAGGTATTTGGACTTTAAAGGTTTAACCCATTCCAAACCAGGATTGGTTAGGAATCTCCAGGCTAGCTTAGTAACCAATGCCAAGTTGTTCATCTCTGGATTTTGAATGCCAATATTAGGAGTTCCAACAGGGCCGGCCCTGAGTTAATGGAGGTCCTAGACAAATTTTTAAAATGGGACCCCTCCCGACCCTGAGTTAATGGAGGTCCTAGGCAAAATTTTAAAATGGGGCCCATATATAATATAAAAAAATTGAACTAAAAAATGATACAGCGAAGACTAGAACCTAGGACCTCTTGTGTAGAAGTATAACAAACTACCACTACACCACAAATGTTTTATAATAAAAGAGGATCATATTATATATTAGTTCTATTTTCAATATAAGATTACTAATATATATATATATATATATATATATATATATATATATATATATATATATATATATATATATACATTTAAATTAATTTTTTTGGGCCCCCAAATTTTATGGGGCCCTGGGCGGTCGTCCTGGCCGCCCTGGGTCAGGGCCGGCCCTGAGTTCCAAAATGAATTCATTGCATTCGAGTCCCGGGACATGAAATATCATTTGTTTGCCACAACCAAGTGTTAGGCTTGGCCATGACTGTCCCTTGTGTTGAAGCCCTGGTCGACCGGAGTTGAGCATGGGGAGGCTCGGGGGCAGGTTTAGTGGGCCATATAATCAAATGAGACACATCTATCTTTATACCTCAATATTGTTGAGAATGCGGTGTGACCCGAATCGGAGTTGGCCCATGAGGTACGATATTGAATTGGGTCCATATGCCTTAAAAGAGAATTCTTCTGTAAGGCCTGAACCAATCCCAATACGCCACATGATCCCACCTCCTAACCGATGTGAGACTAAATTACTAACTCCATTGCCACCCCCTATTGAGCGCTCTACCGAAAACGAGATACAATCCAACAAATATTGCTTTTGCATGTGGAAAAAAAATCTATTCTACTATATAATGTCAAAAGTAGACTTCCAAACATATATATATATATATATATATATATATATATATATATATATATATATATATATATATATATATATATATATATTGAAGAGCGGATTCTTTATTGATAACTATATAAGAATTTACATCATACACTCAGCCAGGCTCATAACTAACTAACCGAGCGCTACTACTGTCCATCTAGCCAACTGAGGTCATGCTCAATGTTGTTAAGAATACCACATATGGAGGTTGCCTTCCCCTCAAAAACTCGCATATTCCTTTTGCGCCATATGTGCCAAACTGCTGCTAGTAGCCGCATCCGTGCTCTTCTATATTGTGGTTGGCTTCTAGTCTTCATAGCGGTAATCTCGTCAAATATTTCCTGTAGCCCAAGTCTGGCGGTAGATGTTATGCCCACTTGATCTCTGCAATGCTGCCAAATGAAGCCCGAGAACCCGCACTGGAAGAAGATGTGATCCCGAGACTCTGTGCCTTGGCCGCATAATACATAGTGTGAGTTAGGCAACGGTATATTGAACCGTGTCAACCTTTCCCGAGTGAGAAGTCGGTCGCGGATGGCCTTGTATGTGCACAGTTGCATTTTTTTAGCCGCACCCTTAGTCCAAACTATCTCCGACCATGCAACTTTCTCATACCGTGTCCGTAGTTGATCATATGCCACCCGACTGCTGAACTCACCATTCGGTGCCCCCTCCCAGACCCATTGGTCTCTGGTTGCTTCCTTGTTTATCGGGATACCACCGATTTCATCTGCAAACCATTGGCCCACCTTTCTGGCTTCTGTATACCACTCCCCATCTTGTATAAGTACATTTAGTCCTTCTGAACTTCCTAATAGTTCATAGGCTGGCCATCCCATCTTATGCAGAATGCTTTGGTGATTAAGCCAGGGATCCATCCATAGACTATTGTCTCGCCCATCATGTATGGCCCGATTTATGAGTCGCTTCAGAGTTGGTTGAATCCGCAGGGTGTTTTTAAAAGTGACCGAGTAGTTGTGTCCACTGCTTGAACCCAGAAATTATTGGATTTTAAATATTTGTTTCGCGTCCAAGTGGCCCAGTTGGACCACCTCCAGGAATCTCCAGGCTAGTTTGAGCGTGGCTACCTCCCGTGTTGACCCAAACTGGATCGCAGTCAACCTAATCTTGATAATTAACAAGACGATATCTGTTATAATCCAACTTGACACATCAAGCTCCAAAATAGAACATCATCACATATCAGTTCAAGACAGACATCATCGACGATTGCTTCGACAGTACTGCTGTTACTTGTAATCTGAGTCTGTATTTTTACCTTTTATTGAGTCTAGGCTATTGCAAGTTGAGTGGCACTAAGTATCTCAACCCTAAACTTATTATACAAGCACCACCAAAAAATTCCAAAACCTGCAAAGCCCAAAAAGTCCATTTGAACTTTCTGTCCCGTAGGAGACAGAGTTCGGGCCGAACTCTGCCCCACACAAAGTTCGGGCCGAACTCTGCCCCACACAGAATTCGGGCCGAACTTTGCCCCCTTAATTTTAGGACCTGATTTTTAGGGTTTGCTGGTTGCTAGTTGTTTAACGGCTAAATATTTGAATATTTGGGACAGAGTTCTGGTCGAACTCTGCCTATCTGGACTAGTATATATAGGCCTTGAGTTCTCTTATTTTCAATCATACAATCTTCTCATCTTCTCTTCTCCTATAGCCTATACATTCAAGAGCTTATCCTTCTCATCTAGCTAGCCATAAAACTTTCCAAGCCCCTAAGGTGCTCATTGCGAATCAACTAGAAGTTTGTGTGCAAGAGTTTCGTAAGAAGTCACTTGGACAATTCCAAGTCTCGCCATCTGCGAATCTGTAAGAAGTTGGAATGCTCTTCTGAGTAAAGGTACGTGGTTGTATGCTATTTCACAAATAGTGGATTACAATCCTGAGCTAGTGTTTTCAGGCCTGAACTAGTCCTCCACGAGGTAAACCAGGTTAAAAACTATTGTGTCTATGTATGCTTCTCTGATCTTTATTTATATTTCGCACTTATACTCTGATTATTATTTCTGTTGGGTGGACTTGAATAGAGTTATTTTTAATTGGGTATTATCGACACATACTCTATTCACCCCCTCTAGAGTTGCCTACACGTACTTCAATTGGTATCAGAGCTTTGTTCTCTTATATTGGATTAACATTCTAAGAGCTGATCAATGGCAACTACACAATCTACCTTTTCCAACTATGGTGAAGGACAGTCCACAAATAGGCCACTCATATTCGACGAAACTAACTACACCTATTGAAAAACTAGAATGAGTTTTTATCTCAAGTCTCTAGACTTTGGTCTGTGGACCATCGTCACGGATGGTTACAAGAAACCTGTCAGAATAGCTGTCGAGGGGACCCTTGTTGAAAAACTCCACGACAAATATTCTAACCAGGAAAAGAAGCAGGCAAGTCTAGATGCTAGGGCTATTAATGCTCTCTTTTGTGTAATAGACAGGACTGAATTCAATAGGGTCTCTACATGCTCCACCTCACACGAAGTATGGAGGCTTCTGGAGGTGACTCATGAAGGAATCACACAAGTTAAAGTATCAAAGATTAGCAGTCTGACACAAGAATACGAGGCATTCAAAATGAAGCCGAATGAGACGAATATTCAGATGTTCACCAGATTCCTCAACATCGTCAACCCTCTATTGTCCTTTGGCAAAGTATATTCCAACCATGAGAAGATACGCAAAGTGCTAAGAGTATTGCCGAAGATCTGGAACCTCAAGGTCATGACGATTATTGAAGGAAATGATCTTACGGCTATGTCACTAGAAACTCTGATGGGCAAGCTGATGACGCATGAGCTCGACCTCCAAGATTTTGAAGAAACTACTCCAAAGAAAAAGAAATTGCCTTAAGAGCTCATAGCCGAAGAACCATTTCAGAGGAAATAGATGACGACGATTCTAAAGGGGACGATCAAGCACTCATGGTTCAAAATTTCAAGAAGTTTCTACGCTTCAACCGAAGAATGAAGGAACAAAAAGACGATGAGGAAGAACTGTAGTGTCCCGTCCCGCTTAGTCAATCGGAGAAAGCAAAACGCCGACGGCGTTAGAACTTAGCCTTGCAACGGCTGCTCGAAGACCAGCTCGGTCGAGGCAAATCCTTGCTTAGGTGGGGTAGTTTCGATGAACGTGCCTCATCTTAGCCTTCACATAATAACTCGCATATTTTCAACTTGTACAAGTTAGGCTTGATAATAAAAGAGACGCATCCACATAGCTAAAGGAATAATCCCGACCGGTCAGAATGTCTTAGAACATGGAAAATGGTCCCACGGTTTGCTTAGAAGTCGGCTCAGCGTGCTTTTAAAATGACATTCGATCATTCATCCCGTGGCTTGGGAGAAGAAAGTTGGCCTAAGTTGCTAAGTTGCCACAACGTTCGGAATAGCCTAAGTCATAGGAGGGCCTTCATAAATGCTTGATAAAGTATGCACGGTTCCGTCGTCCAAGGCTTGGCATAGCCTTCGCACGTCCCGTGGATTAAGTCGTATTGCACGGCTTGTGGCTTAAGTCTAGGCACCCAAGAACTTGGTTGTTCAAGTCGAACGCGTGCACCACCCGTCCTCTCGATGCGAAGCTCGGCGTAGCCTTTGCTCATCGAGTCGTTGCCCGAATAAGTTAGACAAGAGTTGTGCTGGGCTATCAATCCATTTTTAGCACAGTCCCGCTCTATCTGTGGTTGTCAAGTCGCATAGTCCCTCGAGAACAAGGCTCGTCGTATAGAGTATATGACTTGAGCGATAGCGTCGCCTGGAGAACAAAGCCTGTCTAAGGCATGAGCCATGGTCGATTTAGCGAAAAGCATGCCACGAACAAAGGAAGTCCACGCGACTAGTTGTCGCTGAGATCGGTCCCACTACTTGGGAGTCTCGTTAAGTCTCAATAAGTCTCGATAAGGAAGTTTACGAGATCGGTCCCGCTAATTGGGAGTCTCGTTAAGTCTCGATAAGTCTGGCACACGAGATCGGTCCCACTTCTTGGGAGTCTCGTTAAGTCTCGATAAGTCTTATTCGCGAGATCGATCCCGCTACTTGGGATTCTCGCTAAATCTCGATAAGCCTTGTTCACGCGAGATCGGTCCCGCTACTTAGGAGTCTCGCTAAGTCTCGATAAGTCTCGATAAGGAAGTTCACGAGATCGGTCCCGCTACTTGGGAGTCTCGATAAGTCTGGATAAACAATCATGCGAGATCGGTCTTGATACTTGGGAGTCTTGATAGAAAGATGGAAAGCATGGTCATAGTTAAGGAAGGACTTGATAGATCGAGTTGAGTCTGCGTGGTCATTGGACAACTTGGCGACAAGGTGTAGTCTTCTCGAATGATCGCCGGGGCGCCGGGATCATGTTGGCCCGAGGGAAACGCGTTGCGGCTTAAGGTAGGATGCTGGATAACCGCATGGATGATTCGGCGCTTCCGGGGCTAGCTACCTGTGGAGGGACGGGCCGATATCCCCGAGCCAGTCCAAGATAGCTTAACATTGCTAGTGACCACTCATATAGATGGGTCGACAGAACAGCGGCAAACCGCGTTTATGTCGTTGGATTGAGTCTAGCACTTGAATACATGTCCAGTCGGTAACACAATGTCTGGGCCTAAGATTGGGCTGCAGCATAGGTACCATGCTTAGCACGATACTTGGCGTCGGGATGTTCATGAAATTGACACTATGTTTCACAAGTCTTGTCTTAGTTGATTTATGAGTCGAACAGGAAGGCCACAAGGCGGTAGCATGGATAAGTCTTGATAAGTTACGAGGCACGGCCTCAATCTTGATGCACGAACAAGTCTAAGCAAGGTCTTAAGGCACAATCAAGTCAAGCGGCACGACCAGCACGAGTCATCCCCTTGTTGTCTTTGGCACGAGAATCGTTGGCACGATAATAGTCTGGAGGCACATAGAACAAGTGGAAGTCTTGGCACGGTAGAGTTGCATAAGTTTCCACTTGGCGAGGCACTGCCTCGAATACATTGAAGTCATGAATAGAGTATAGCATGACCCTGTCGTTGCGTTGCCAAGTATATGCCGAGACATCTTGTTCTAAAATTGAACCTAAGACAAGACTAGAAAGACAATCAAAAAGGGATTAAGCTGCACGAAGTAAATGAACGTGTCGGTTTTGTATGGATGGACGAGAAGCTCACTCCACCAGTACAGTTGAGTACTGACACCCACACAGTTTTTATGTGCAGGCACAGGTAGAAGCTCGTGGCGAGGAGCTCGCTTGGATGCGTCGAGGCATGGAGTTCCTTGTCTATTCGAAGCATGCGACCGCATGGAGTCAAGACTTACACGGGACATAATGTATGGACATTGCCTTCCAAAGCTTCCGCTGGCTCAAGCATTGTATCGAGAGATGAGAGAGAGAGCAAAGTGTCTTCTAAAATGAGAGAAAAGTGAGCACGAGAGACTTGTAATCATGGCCTTGCGTCCATTGTAATCTTATTATTCAATATCAATAAAGAGCACCTTTGAGTAACTTGTGTTTTGCCTTTAAATTTCTGCTGCATATTTCAATATTTCTGCTTGGGACTTCTGTGAGACGACCCCGTCGCAGCCGCTGTAATCGGCCATTATGAAACTGCCTTGCACGAGCGCAACCTAGGCTCGTGTGGCATCACGCCTTAGCGAGGACGATCGCTCCTACGGGAGCGGGGCGTGACATAATGGTATCAGAGCACGGCTTAACGTCCTTGGACTTCAAGTCGAATCTCTCAGTTTTGAAAGCTCGTCGTTGATAAAGAAGTATGCGCTCTCTCTCCAATGTCCCTCGGCATGTCCATACAATAAGTCTAAATATTTTCAAAAGCTCGTACAAGTTTTCAATTGAACGTATCGGTAGGCCATCGCCGAACGCATCGGTAGGCTTTTGTGCCGAACGGGGTCAAACTTGACTTGATAGAAAACACGTGCTAAAGTTAGCAAGTCGCGTGCGAGCCTAACTAGTCCTACGTCGACATTAGTAAATAAGCATGCAAACTCGAATATAGTTCGCAAAGGATAGCTATGCACATGGCCTTTTGGCTAAGTTGTGTCGCGTGTCGTGCACCTCGACTTTTTGGTGTAAACGAATCGCGAGCAATATTAAGTATCGCTCGATCAGGAATGAAGTTACACTTAGAGTGTATATCGATAGAAATGCTATCGAACCAACGCTTAGGCGTACATGAAAGATTGATTTAGATTTTGAGGAATAGTATGAACGACCTAGTACGTCGAGACGACGTGAGCGATTACGCTAGAGATTCGTCGAACGAATCTGAAAGATGTTTTAGCGAATAATGTGAACATAATTCTGGACTAAATCGGATGGCTCGAATCCTGAGTGGTGTATGGTTTGTCTTGGAAATCGTTCGAGCGAAAATTGAGGATTACGAGTAACAACGAGTATGTCGGCGATGCAATCACGCAAAGCCTTAGAACGCGTTATGCTTAGTTGGTCACGACTTCGTATGTCCCGAATGAGATGTCGTTCGGACAACTTGTGAATGGGAAACACGAGTTAGAAAACGATTCGAAACGTTGAATAAAAATGTATGTCTTGATCGAGAAAGCCTAGAGGATCGCACTTGTGATTTCGGATTTGATAGATTGGAATTGTGGTATATCCAATTCGGACAATAGCATCAGTTGTACGACTCGGAGTTCGTTGCAAAGGAAGATCGTCAGGTTACATACATCATCGATGGTATTGAGGCATATCAAAGATTGATGTGCAATAACTCGGTGGTACTCTGATTCGAGGAACGATAATCGTGTAAAACATTATTGTTCTAAGGTATGCTATACTCGGGATATTGGAATGCGTCAAGGAAGAGATAGACTTGGCTCGAGGATTTTTCTAGTTGAACGAATGACGGTCAGACTATCGAACTTGGATTGGATAAAAATGAAATGTTTGGATTGCTTCGACGATAACCACAACATTGACGTTCTTGTCTTATGCGAGTGCAACACCAGTCTCGCACATGCGTCACGCCGATTAGGGCGATCACTTCGCGTGAGCGCTGGTATGGTGATTCATACAGCGGGGGTGATCGAACTTGCATGGCGTGGCAATTTGATTGCTTCGACTTGTGGTTTGACGCGAAGGGACTCGAAAATGACTCAGTGTGCTTGACGATTGAACTTAAGTATTGAGTAGGTCCAATCCGCATATCAAAAATAAATAGTCTAGTCTCAAGCAAGAGTTACGCTCCAATGAGGACGATTATCCTACGAGAACGTGGCATGGTAATTTATGTCCAACGTAGATAATCGAACTTGCGTAAGATTGGGGCATGGCAAATTATTGTGCTAGACGACCTCATGATCGAATACATGAATTGGTTAGAATTGGTGAATTGAACGGATTCAAATCTGCACAACGAATGCCTTGATGCGAATTAGGTGATCATGCTCGATGTTTAGAAATCTGAATGACACGAGCTTTGGTAGAAAATCCCATATTATCGACCTTGGTTTGACCCTAGGATCGGGATCAGTATTGGCATTATTGTTGGAGAACTATGATTCCAATTCTGACATTGACTTTAGCCTGGAGAAATGGCCTAGCGGTTAGGCAAGACACCCATGTTTCAAGAGTTAGCAATCGAAAGATTGATCTTGAGGATTGGTATGGATGGATAGAGTGAATCAAGAATATAGGAATACCCCTCACGAGATTCGACTGACATGTATATATTTCAGGGACGCCTGAATATGTGTACGATACGAATCGAGTGAGAATGACGAATTCTCTATCATGCAGCTTGGCTGAAATGCATGCATTTTGGGGACGCCTGAAATGCGTGCACGATCCAACCTAGCGATACGTTGAATTCAAGTAAGATTTGAGGAATGGAAAAGTGTCAAGGATTTAAAATCGTATTAAAGGAAAGAATGATAATAGTGGCTCGGAATCGAAGAAACGCGTAGGCAAAGTATGTACGAGAGTTCTTAGATCAAAGTGGTCCAAGAGTAAGTACTCAGTTAGTTTCGAGGATGAAACTTATTCTGAGTGGTGTATGATGTAGTGCCCCGTCCCGCTGAGTCAAACGGAGGAAGCAAAACGCCGACGGCGTTGGAACTTAGCCTTGCAACGGTTGCTCGAAGACCAGCTCGGTCGAGGCGACTCCTCGCTCAGGTGGGATAGTTTTGATGAATTTGCCTCATCTTAGCCTTCACATAATAACTCGCATATTTTCAACTTGCACAAGTTAGGCTTGATAATAAAAGAGACGCATCCACATAGCTAAGGGAATAATTCCGACGGGTCGAAATGTCTTAGAACATGGAATATGGTCCCATGGTCTGCTTAGAAGTCGGCTCAATGTGCTTTTAAAATGACACTCGATCCTTCGCCCCATGGCTTGGGAGAAGAAAGTTGGCCTAAGTTGCTAAGTTGCCACAATGCTCGGAATAGCCTAAGTCATAGGCATCGCCCTCGTAAATGCTTGATAAAGCATTCACGGTCCCGTCGTCCAAGGCTTGGCATAGACTTCGCACGTCCCGTGGGTTAAGTCGTATTGCACGGCTTGTGGCTTAAGTCTAGGCACCCAAGAACTTGATTGTTCAAGTCGAACGCGTGCACGACCCGTCCTCTCGATGCGAAGCTCGGCGTAGCCTTTGCTCGTCGAGTCGTTGCCCGAATAAGTTAGACAAGAGTTGTGCTGGGCTATAAAAGCTATTTCTAGCACTATCTCGCTCTATCTGCGGTTGTCAAGTCGCGTAGTCCCTCGAGAACAAGGCTCGTCGTATAAAGTATATGACTTGAGTGACAGCGTTGCCTGGAGAACAAAGCCTGTCTAAGGCATGAGCCTTGGTCGGTTTAGCGAATAGCATGCCATGAACAAAGGAAGTCCACCATGCGACTAGTTGTCGCCGAGATCGGTCCCGCTACTTGGGATTCTCGTTAAGTCTCGATAAATCTCGACAAGGAAGTTCACGAGATCGGTCCCGCTACTTGGGAGTCTCGTTAAGTCTCGATAAGTCTGGCACACGAGATCGATCCCACTTCTTGGGAGTCTCGTTAAGTCTCGATAAGACTTATTCGTGAGATCGGTCCCGCTACTTGGGAGTCTCGTTAAATCTCGATAAGCCTCATTCACGTGAGATCGGTCCCGCTACTTAGGAGTCTCGATAAGTCTGGATAAGCAATCACGCGAGATCGGTCCTGCTACTTGGAAGTCTCGATAGAAAGATGGAAAGCATGGTCATGGTTAAGGAAGGACTTGATAGATCGAGTTGAGTCTGCATGGTCATTGGACAACTTGTCGATAAGGTGTATCTTCTCGAATGATCGTCGGGGCGCCGGGATCATGTCGGCCCGGAGGAAGCGCGTTGCGGCTCAATGTAGGATGTTGGATAACCGCATGGGAGATTCGACTCTTCCGAGGCTAGCTACCCGCGGAGGGATGGGCCGATATCCCCGATCAAGTCCAAGATAGCTTGACATTGCTAGTGACCACTCATATAGATGGGTCGACAGAATAGCGGCAAACCGCGTGTATGCCTTTAGATTAAGTCTAGCACTTGAATGTATATCCAGTCGGTAACACAATGTCTGGGCCTGAGATTGGGCTGTAGCATAGGCACCGTGCTTGGCACGATACTTGGCGTCGAGATGTTCATGAAATTGACACTATATTTCACAAGTCTTGTATAAGTTGGTTTATGAGTCGAACAGGAAGGCTGCAAGGCGATAGCATGGATAAGTCTTGATAAGTTGCGAGGCACGGCCTCAATCTTGGTGCACGAACAAGTCTAAGCAAGTTCTTAAGGCACAATCAAGTCAAGCAGCACGACCAGCACGAGTCGTCCCCTTGTCGTCTTTGGCACGAGAATCGTTGGCACGAGAATGGTCTGGAGGCAGATAGAACAAGTGAAAGTCTTGGCACGGTAGAGTTGCATAAGTTTCCACTCGGCGAGGCACTGCCTCGAATACATTGAGAATAGAGTATAGCATGACCCAGTCGTTGCGTTGCCAAGTATAGGCCGAGACGTCTTGTTCTAAATTGATCCTAAGGCATGACTAGAAAGTCAGTCAAACAGGGATTAAGCTGCACGAAGTAAATGAACGTGTCGGTTTTGTGTGGGTGGGCGAGAAGCTCACTCCACCAGTACAGTTGAGTACTTACACCCACACAGTTTTTATGTGCAGGAACAGGTAGACGCTCGTGGCGCGGATCTCGTTTGGATGCGTCAAGGCATGGAGTTCCTTGGCTATTCGAAGCGTGCGGCCGCATGGAGTCAAGACTTATACGGGACATAATGTATGGACATTGCCTTCCAAAGCTTCCGCTGGCTCAAGCATTGTATCGAGAGATGAGAGAGCATCGTGTCTTGTAAAACGAGAGAAAAGTGAGCACGAGAGACTTGTAATCATGGCCTTGCGCCCATTGTAATCTTATTGTTCAATATCAATAAAGAGCACTTTTGAGTAACTTGTGTTTTGCCTTTAAATTTCTGCTGCATGTTTCAATATTTCTGCTTGGAACTTCTGTGCGACGACCCCGTCGCAGCCGCTGTAATCGGCCGTTATAAAACTGTCTTGCACAAGCGCAATCTAGGCTCGTACGACATCATGCCTTAGCGAGGACGATCGCTCCTACGGGAGCGGGGTATGACAAGAACCCACCTGCTTCAGATGCAAGAAGACGGAAACGTCAGAAAAGATTGTCATGTAGTAAAGAAAGGAAGCAGATACGAAAAGTCGTACAAGAAGCCAACCTCAAAGAAGTATGCCAATACTAGCATCTGACATGATAGCGAAGCCAGTGATTCAGACGAAGAAGAGGACTCTCCGCAAGATACGACAAACGTCTGCCTAATGGCAACTTCAGATAAGATAAATGATTCTTCTGACGACTTTTCTTTTGATGAACTAGGTGATGCCTTTTGGGATCTACTTGAAGACCACAAAAAGGTTATTAACAAATATAAACATGCTAAGGATAAAATCACGGCTCATGAAGCCGAGATCCATAGACTTTCATGCTTATTAGAAAATGTTAGAAATACTACACCTACGAAAAACACTGAGGAGGTATCTAAGCTTAAGTTAAGCTTACACGATAATCTTTTATTGAGAAGCAAACACATGATATCACTGCTTTAAATAAAGAACTTATTGAAGAGAAAAACAAGTACAAGATTGCTACTGGTAGAATAAATGGTTTTACTGCTAAATGTGATGAGTTGCATGCAGTCTCTAAGAAATTAGAGATTAGACTGGGTAAACATATTATTCATCCTCAAACTCAGTCTTATAATTACAACACTTACACTAAACACCAGACGGCTTAACACAAGAGATCACGTCATTACAAGAACACTCATCTATATACCACACAAAAATATGCCTTTATGTACACCTACTCCCATGCAGCACGTAAAACACACACATGTAGTTATAATCATCCTGCTGCTACACGTAATTTCTATCATTATCCTACTACTACACATAGTTATCATCATCCTACACCCACATATAGACATCACTATCATCCTGTACCCAATATACCAATATGTATGCTGTGGGAACCCTAGAGGGGGGGTGAATAGGGTCAAGCTAACTAATCAAGCACTTAGCACAAGCTAATGAGTTAATTTAAAAATATAAGTGCAAGAGAAGAAGCAACAACAATACCGACACACGATATATCCTGGTATCCTCCCAAGGGGCACTCCAGTCCCGGAACTCTCTCCGGCTTTAATCCACTATTTGAGTAAATAGTTACACACGAGTTTGGATCCGAAGAACTAGCCAACTTCTTACACGAGAGCTTTAGTCCGAAGGCCTCTCCGACTTCAACCGAGAGTTTGGATACGAAGACTCTCCAACTTCAACCGAGAGTTTGGGTACGAAGACTCTCCAACTTCAACCGAGAGTTTGGATACGAAGACTCTCCAACTTCAACCTTTCACAATAGGTTTTGATCTCCTTATACAACAAGATGAAGATCTTACTTTTCAACTCAATAACTCTAACACAATTTGTGGATGACAAATAAAAGCTTTATAGAGTTGTTTCTGGATAGGCTTTGGTGGTCTAGAAATTTTTAGGCACAAAGCATCAACCTTGAATGAAGGGGTTCAAGGCTATTTATAACCAAGGTATTGAAAAGAGCTCAAAGGCAACTTTTCAGTCAGCGACCGGTATACCGTTGGTACGAACCAGCATAACATCGGTATACCGGTCTGGAATGCAACGGCTAGAAATATAGCCATTGGGATCATTAAATGCTCGGAATTCGACTGTTAGATTTTCAACGTTACTGAATCGGTATACCGTTGGTATAGATCGGTATTCCGTCGGTATGCCGATTTTGTAGACAGAAACTTTCTGTGAACAAAAATCTGTTTACCGTCGGTATAGACCGGTATACCGTCGGTATGCTGATTTTCATCCGAAAATGATCCTGGACTAATTTCTACCCTAGCTTTCGATTTTAGCCATCCATTTCTTGTGTTTACAATTATTCCTAAGACTCATTACAGACTCCAGATATACTTAGATAGGTGTAGGCTTCATCTTGAAATGATGATGGCATGGCTTGGCTTCTTTCTTTGATAGGTGCTGGCTTTTTTCCTTGGCGGCAATTGTCCCTCGACTCTCGTCCGCTGACCGGGCAGCGGAACCCCCAAGTGCGTGGTTCCGGAGATGTCGTCGGGTGGTTCAGAAAAATCTTGTGGGATCCGTCGTCTTTGGCCCACCATAATTTTTTTATTGCATATGTCCACATTGATCTTGCTTATTGCTTTTCTGCATATACATGTTAGACAAACAAAGCAACATACATAGTAGCAAGTATGATAAGTTTAATGCACATTAGGACAATGCTGAATTTTTGTATAAGTGCTAAGGTGATAGCATAAATATAAGTGATATCATAATGATTAAACTTAATTGAATGACCACAATCAAAAACATAGTTTTGATTTTGGCAAACCGACTAAATTTAAGATAGATAAGCTCATATCACTAAAATGTAAACCAATAGGCACATATCACAAAAGGTATAAGTATAAGTAGAATTTCTATAGCGATAGTATGAAGATTAGTGATAATGAAATGCTAAACTTAGCATATTAACCATATTCAAAAATATGATACAATCATTGGGCCAATAATCTCCCCCTTTTTGATTATGGTAAATCGGTTAAGTTTAGTATGGACACAATAGATGCATGTATCACTAATATACAAAAGATATAAGCAATACCACTAAAAGCATACTACTTTGATTACTTATAAATACATACTTAAACTTACTTCTTCCCCTTTGACATGATAAAAAATAGGCTCTCCCGTACTAAGAGATAGAATAAAATCAATCTCAAGCATAGAAATCAGAGCATGGGGAAATCATAGACAATCATGATCAAGATATACGAATGAAAACCAATGGAAGAGGGGTATAATGACAAGTTTATAAAGCTACATTGCCAATGTAGAACATCAAATTTTTAAAAGAAACATGTCAAAACACAATATAGTTGGTAAAACAAATTAAATTGATAAACAGTCAAAAAATAGTTTTACCAACTTGAAATCCAAGAAAGAGACTCCAAAACATAATATTATATGAATTAAAACTCTAGTTGGAAGGAAGCGATATACCTATTGAAAAAAAAGATTTCAATCAAGGATTTCAGTCAAAAGTCCATGAGGATTAGATAATTGCAAAGTAATTGATATAAAATAATCTCTTTGTTTGCAAAATCTATTTGCTTACCCAAGTTAATGCATTTGAACTCAATTACCTTATCATGCTATGTGAATATCTTTTAGATAAACATGAAGGTAAAGGAGAAAAATACTTGAGAAAGAGACATTCAATCGACTTGAATGCTCCCCCTCAAAGTATTACCAATATAGATAAACAAGAATTTTAGGTAAGTCCTCAATAAGAAAAGCCAAATCAATTAAGCATATAAGGAAAGCCAAATCAATGAAAGCACAATAGTCATCAAGATAGGATATGAAAGTTAATATTTAACAAGATGACATATTTAACTCATATAAAAGAGCAAGATAATAAAGACAATCGCACAAACTCTCATAAATCCTTCATAAAATAGAATTATCATGACCACAATAATAGGATTAAAATTATAGAAATATGGGTCCATGATGAACTCGGTATACGACATATTAAAGGGTATAAATAAATTGAATCAATTGATTTGCTCTCCCTCAAAATATGCGTATATAGTTCCAAAGCACTTATAGCATAAAATATATAACTAAAAGTTTTGGGGGTAAATCAACTATGGATTTCTTCCCCTTGCTCAATGCATATAAGGCTACAATATCGTCAAAAGACGAATAATATCATCTTTAGTCAAGAGGATATATCCAATTAATAGCTGCTAAAGATGAAAAATCAAAAGAATATTCCAATTAAGCATAAATAATCAAAAGATGACATACATTAGTCTATATAGAAGGATCTCATATTTAAATATGATAGATCAATGTATGTTATCTTTTGAGAAAATATCATCATGAAAAAAAATAAAGTCAATTAAGAACAATCATGATGATAGACAAATATAGCACAAAAATAAGTAAAATAAAACATAAATATCATGTTTATGATTATCTAATTAAGGAATAATCAACCAATTTATTACTTTACATGGACTAGGTATGTTTCACCATATATGCACCCATCAATGGATAAAATCCACACCTTGCTAATGGTAAATAATAATCCATAAAGTTCAAATAGCAAAGGTCCATATGTGGCAATCCATGAGTAGTCAAAGTAGAGTAATAAATTAGTTTGATAATCACATAATACGATAATATAGGACTACTCAACCATTGGGATCATTCATAAAGAAAATAAATGAATAAATATGATCCAATGAATCTTATCAAAAGAAAATCCGAAATCCATATTTATAATAAAATCTCACAAATTAATGAAAATATGGGAAAGAGTCAATATCATTTAAATGATTGCAAATATAATAAGAAAGAGATGTAAATGATAATATGATAAAATCATAACTCAAAATGAGAGAAATTTAAGAGATACTTACTAATGACTAGCATGGAAGCAAGTTAAAGCAAGGAATCACAAACCTCTTTTCAAAGACAATATCAAATCAAAATTTTGTCAAACCAGTTTTAGAGAACAAGACATATGTATCTAAAATAGGATACAAATTACATTTAGGAGAATCACAAATCTTGTTTATGTAAACTATCATATCATATATAGATTGAAAAGAAGAACAATAGCTAGATGAATGAAAGTGAACTAAGTTTATGTAGCTTAACAATATATCATAAGTAAGCAAGCTACATAACTAATTAAGATTAATGAGATAAGCCATTAACAAGATAAATGTGCTCATTTAATCTTAAATCACTAACACTAAGGATACTTGTTAATCATAGAGTTCATAATTAAGGGCATACATTTTGAATGATCAAAATGATTTATAGACTCTTTACTAAGCAATGATAAGAGCAAGAAGATAGCAAAATACATGAATTAGACTCTCATCAAGTGAAGTACAAAAGAGATGTTCATGAAAACATAATAAAATAAATCTCTTTGCCAAGTATTGAGATAAACCCAAGATAATAAAATAATAGATCGATCTAGAGAATGCAATATATTATATCCAATATAAAACAAGTGTATTATCTTGAAATGGAAAATCTCAACACAAAAGCTCAAACTATAGTAGCCAAGGACATAAGAAGTATGATGTATTAATTACATGTATTCTCATGTGCTACAAAAATATTAGTGGGCAACAATAGTTCAAAAGAAGCATATGCCTAATAAATGAGCAAAAAAAGATCATTAAGATCAAGAAAGCTAATTAAGAGCTAAAGATAGCAAGAGACACATTTTTCAAAAGTTTTCATAGTGCACCATAGTAAATTATAAAGATACAAACTAGAAAATGTGCACTAATTAAGGAGGTAAATTTAACATACAAGGTAAAGAACAAAACTATGTGATCTTTAATAGAACATCCATAATTAGTCATGAGCAAGACATTAATAAACATTTTCTCTCAACGTCCTAACTTAAAGGTATAAAACAAATATCAAAAGTTAGGAATCATTTATATATATGAAACTATATATATCACGAATAGGCATACATGAAAAGATTAAAAATTAATTAAGAACATGTATCCATAATGCCAACCAAAAAATCAAGAAGATATCATCAAAAGAAGACTTTAAGAAAGAAGCTAATTGATTCACGAAGCATAAATTTGGTCAAATGAATCAATAGCTAAAGTATGAGATATACACAAGTTTGAAGGTAACAAGTATAATTAAATACTCTTCAAGTCAATATAAAACTATAGCTTAACTCATATGCCCACATAAAGATATTTATACAAAAATATATATCAACATAAGAAATACATGATCTACACGTAAACAAAAATTTAATGAATATAGTCATGTATCCTTAATGAATGTTTGAAAAACTATCACAAATTCAAAACACATAAATATGCTTTATTAGACAAAGACATAATTGATTCATAAGAGGTTTAATCAAAATAAAATATGAGAATCAATAATGAATATATTATATAAGTACAAGGTTAAAATGGAAGTATAAGTGTATACTTGTCAAGTGATAAGAAGCTTGTGCTAAACACATATATTCACAAATACCGATTAATATAAATATGACATATTAAAAACAAATCGACAAAAACGTAAATATCTCAAAACCTTTAAAGACGGAGAGTTAAAATCATATTAACTCAAATAAAAACCAAGCTTCTATGGACTAGAGTGATATGCATGCTTCATAAATAAAGATTAAGAATAACGAGCATGCATATATAATGTGTCACACTAATAGAAAATAAGTGGTAAACTACATAGTATGAACTAATCATTTAAGCCGAGTAACTAGTCATGCTAGATAAAAGAATCAATAAGAAAATTAACTAAGCATGCTAGTATTATATCTCACATTGATTTATAAAAAAAGAACTAAAGGATATCAATGTGAGCTAGTAACAAGACATCAAGAGAAACATGCTAGATTCTACAAATATAAACAATTTAAAGAGAATCGTTTAGCATGTTACCAAAGTGGCTCTAGTGGCCACGCTTGTGTTGGTGTAATTGCTTGAAAGATGACCTTTGAGCTTTGCAACCACCAACACGCTCCTCGGTGCTATGTCCCGATATAAGAAGCTTCACCTACAACATTAGATGAAGACTTTGGTATCCAAATAAACTTGGATCCACATTTATTAGCTTTAGGGACCCATATAGCACTTACTCTAGCATTGGTAGTAAAGTTCCTATGAATAGGGCATGTAAAGCTCATGTGTCTAATACGAGAGCAATACAAGCACCTAATGCTAGTGTGTGCACATGTATCAGAATGAGCATGGTTATGAACATGTGACATACTAGAATGATGAATATCTCTAGAGTGAGCATGAGAAGATTTGGTTTTAAGAATATTATGTTCTAATAACAAATCATCATGCATGCAAGTAAGAGAATCAAATTTAGCATAAAAGCATCATTTTGTTTCTTTAAAGAATCAATAGAAGAATCGTGCAAAGAAGTTAACACATGCGTTTGACTTTTAAGGTCATCTATAGAGGAGGAAAGAGATTTGATTTTCAAGATTAAAGCCTCATTCAAACTCTTTAAAGAAACACATGATGAGTTTTGAGAATCAAGTCTAAATAATAAATCATTATTTTTATTTCTCAATAACTCATTAGTTTCTTCTAAATGAACAACCTTTTCAGAAAAATTTTCATTTGTAAAATAAAGGTTATCAAGAATCTCTAAGGATTGTTTAGCCATGGCTTTCCACTTAGAGCATTTATTGCATTTAGAAGAACAACAATTGTCTATGTTACTAGAGATAAAATCCTCTTTATCGGAGGATGAGGAATAGGTTGCCATAGAAAAATAACAAGGATCTACTCTAAGGATGTTAAGCCTAAAAATAGAGTCCTTTCTCTGATACCAATTGTGGGAACCCTAGAGGGAGGGTGAATAGGGTCAAGCTAACTAATCAAGCATTTAGCACAAGCTAATGAGTTAATTTTAAAATATAAGTGCAAGAGAAGAAGCAACAATAATACCGACACACGATATATCCTGGTATCCTCCCAAGAGACACTCCAGTTCTGGAACTCTCTTCGGCTTTGAGTTTGGATCCGAAGAACTCGCCAACTTCTTACACGAGAGCTTTAGTCCGAAGGCCTCTCCGACTTCAACCGAGAGTTTGGATACGAAGACTCTCCAACTTCAACCGAGAGTTTGGATACGAAGACTCTCCAACTTCAACCAAGAGTTTGGATATGAAGACTCTCCAACTTTAACCTTTCATAATAGGTTTTGATCTCCTTATACAACAAGATGAAGATCTTACTTTTCAACTCAATAACTCTAACACAATTTATGGATGGCAAATAAAAGCTTTGTAGAGTTGTTTGTGGATAGGCTTTGGTGGTTTAGAAATTTTTAGGCACAAAGCATCAACCTTGAATGAAGGGGTTCAAGGCTATTTATAACTAAGGCATTAAAAAGAGCTCAAAGGCAACTTTTTCAGTCAGCGACCGGTATACCATTGGTACGAACCTACATAACGTCGTGTAGAAGCATGGAAAAGAACAGAAACATCCATGCGGCTCAACCAAGAGAGAGTCTCATGCGGTTCAGAACTTTATGCGGCTCGAGAGGTTCATGCGGCTCAAATAGCCCCCATCATAGCTATGCGGCTTGGGTAAAAGCCACGTGGCTTCATGCAACTCGTCCCCATAGCTAGAGGCCTCATTTAATGCTCTAACACAACAAGGTAGTCCTGACATAAAGATGAAATTGACAGCTCTGACAGAAGGCTGTAATAATGACTTTGACACAAAGGCACGATCTTCCTAGAGAAACAAAAAAATCTTTACAGTTGGCACTATCCACTAACTCCAAGGACTCTCTATATGGCTACAACTCTTTATGCGGTTCGAGTATGGAGACTCTCGTGCGGTTCGGGCATGACGACTCTCATGTGGCTCGAGTATGGAGACGCTTATGCGGCTCGGTCAAGACGACTCTTCATGCGGATCGGTCATGACAACGCTCATGCGGCTCGAGTATGATAATTCTCATGCGGTTCGAGTATGGAGCCTCTCATATGGTTTGGGCACGACTACTCTCATGCGGCTCGGTCATGACGACTCTTCATGCGGATCGGTCATGACGACGCTCATGCGGCTCGAGTATGATAATTCTCATGCGGTTCGAGTATGAAGACTCTCATGCGGTCCGGGCACGACGACTTTCATGCAATTTGAGTGTGATGACTCTCATGCGGCTCATGAGCATAACAGTTGGGATACGTGGCAGGATGTATATCAAAAGCCCGATCATATCTCAATAATTCAGTTCTACTGCAATCAAAGTAATCTCTAGATTGGATCAAATCCCAATATTTATAACAAACAGTGGGGACACATGACAGAGAATGATTCAGATTTATTCATTCAGATTTGTGGACGTCTACAAATCATCATGATGCATATTTATTGCAATCAGCATTAATTACTCATAGGATTCTGCACAATCCACATTAATGACCCAGATTCATTACATTCAAGATTAATGGCCCAGATTGATTAATCAAGAGGCCGCCGACATTTTGAAGGGAGGAAATCATTACAAACCCTAATGATCACCCTACTCCTATAAATAGTAAGGTGTCATTTCCTTGCAGAAGAGAGACAGACACATACAGAGAGAGAGCACTACAGAGACATCAAGAGATCTATCAACAGAGGGCGCAAGAGAGTCTCCTCACACGTCCAAGAGCATTTCTTCACTGGAGCCAAGGCTACGTCTGATCGTCCAAGGAGTAAGGCAGAGCGACCGTCGCTTTCCCGAGCCTCTATCGTCACCCCCCAGAATCTAAACTAACAAATTGTACTTAGACTGCTGTACCTATGTTTTCGTTCCTAGGCTTTCTTTGTACGAGCGAGTTTGTATTGTGAAGTAAAAGTCCAGTCCTCCGATATAATTGTTCTGTTCTTTTATAATCAATGGAAAATACGATAGCGACTCTACTCGGGACCCACTTCTCCACGGCTGAGGAGTTGGTGACACAATCAGATGCAACCAAACTTGGCTCCACTCAACAAATGCTGGTCGCCCGGTTCGACCAACAGGCGTTTGAAGAAATGCTCTCCGACGGGAGCGCTGGCCCAGTCCAGCGGTGAGCCCGCACGAAGAAGGCCCGCAAGGAATGGAGACCCAAGTCATTCGCTCCTCCCCAAGCTCTGGACGAAGTACTCTCTGCTGTCCAAGACGGCGAAGGCAACTCTCATGCGGCCCCACTTCAAGCCATAGAGAACTCTGCTGTCCCCAAGTCCGGCAGAGGTGTCACCCCCAGTTTCCAGAAACATAGGTATTTTTGTCATTTTTTATTTTAAAATTATTTTGGAATTATTTATTTATTTATTGTAATATTTTGGGGTTATTTGAGTCGGGTTCGAATTTCAACTCATTCCGACTTGTATCGGGGACCCGGGGTAGTTTTGACTCTGGCGGGCCCACACACTAGTTAGGCATGGCCCACATAATATTAATTTTAGTCCACATGATATTAATTTTAGTTAGTGACTAGACTAATTATTTTGGTTAGTATTAATATGGATTAGTGTTTTAGGATTGACCAAACTACCCCCGACTTAACCCTTTACCAATTTATTAGTAAATAGATTAGAAAATGGGCTTTTGGACTTTTCCTAATAGGACAAAATCACCTTTATGGCCAGCCACAATAAGGATAGGGTTGAGCCTCCCATTTGTCATTATCCATCTATTTTTCTCTCTCTTGTTCTTCCCCAAATTCCTAGAGAGCAATCCCTAGCAATTTCTCCACCAAATCATTCCATTTTACCACCAAATTTTCTTCTTTCCTTCTCCATTCTAGCCAAGGAGGAAGCTACCCAAGTTTGGGAGGATTCGGAGCTCGTTCGTGTCCTTTTGTAATCTCTACGTGTCGATGTCGCTCCGGGAAGGCTTTTCTTCGATTCGATCTACCGGGAGGTATAAATCCCTTCTCCTTTTCATTTTCTCATACATATAGGTCTATTTTGAACCCATAGGAATGAACCCATAGTTGTATCTCCATTTGTGTCCATTTCGTGTCCATTTGGAGGTCATAGGAGTGTCCTTTGTGTTGTGGTTGTGTCCATGTGGGAAAATTCCAAATTTGGACACACTATGTGTTGTTGTTATGTATGAATTAATTATTACATGTTTAATCTCATATTTTTGTATTGGAGATGTGTTCTATAGTGTCTTATATATACATATTAGTGTAGAGAGTGAGTTCTTGATATACTATGTTATATACTTGTGTTCTTTTGTCTCAAACTACCTAAATCCGTCATGATTTTTATCCACGTTTTTAATTTCAGCCCTAACTTAGAAATATCATAACTTCTATCTCAAAGCTCGGTTTAATCTCCCGTTTTTTTTAAAAGAAGCGTATTGAAGTTAGCTTTCCAAAAACATGTATTAATAGGCCTAATTCTTTCTGTAACTTTCTGGAGAATTATTTGAGTGTCAGCTGTACGAAAGACAAACGCGTTCTCGGTGTTTTCGCGATTCCGGGAGTTTTCGGAAACGAAAATGCGATCCGTTTAAAGTTTCGAAAAGCTAACACATAGATCTATAACATACTTTAATCCTAAATTTTAATTCATGCTAAGATGGTACAGTATTGATTATTAGTAGAAGTTACTATTCGGCATATGCATTTTGTGCACCCTTGTGTGTAATATAATATTCTATTTGATTTTAATCCATGTTAATATATATACATTATGTAATTAAATAGAGAATACAAGCATGAGTAAATGGTTAAATAAATGATGTATGAGGTGTAAGTATCCTATCTAATGTAAGCATGCATAAGTATGGCTTGTAATGAATATGTAGGTTCCATAGTATGTAATGTATGGTGCATATAGTGGTACAAGAGAATAATGAATGATGAATGAATGCAAGAATAAATGTAATGTAATAATAGATATAATGTATGCAATATACAAGTTAATGAGATGTAATGTTCTATGTTAACACAAATCCTATATTACCTCATGTACCCCCTTACACTATGTTGACACTATCACACTTGACACATTGTTCACTTACACTTTGACACTCTTGATATGTATACACTATGTATGCCCATTTAACCCTCACTTTCCCCTTTGCCATGTTCCCATACACACACATAGCCTCTTAAATAAGTATTTATGAATATAGTTAACTTAGCTATGTATGTATATTATATATATGTTAGCATATTGTGTTGTAATATATAAGTTTATATAACCATTTGAAATGCCATAATTATAGACCTAATGTTGAATACCAATATATGCATGTGTATATATGTGTAGACATATATAGTTTAAAGTAATAGATTACCTAGTGTATATCCAATGTGAATTCTTGCCTATTTGAGTATTGAATAATTGCATGCTATATAGAGTTGGGTGTATGTTGGCTTGTATAGCCTTGTATTGATGTGTGCTTGCTAGGATAGTCTTGGTTAGGCCTAGTAAGACTTACTGGGTTAGGACATGACCTAGTTTGACCTAATTTGACTAGTGCAGTTGACCAGAGTTGACCAAGGATTGACTTTGGCCTAGTTTGACCTAGATTCATATAGAATGCATTGTAGTACTTTATATTACCCTTCTGGACATGTTGTGACTTGTGCTGTTCTAATTAGGAGCCAGACACCTTGTAACCTGTATTGCTTTAAGTAGGACTCTGAGGCTTCAGTGGGACCCCCTATACTTATCAGCTGTTCAGGTTATCGAGGCGAGTACATTCTCTGATCATTTCATATCCTGCTTAAAATTATTTCCTGCAGTAGATTACTTTACTTGTACTGTCACGTTGGTCATACGGATTGGTACTATATGGATCCCTTCTTGAGATATTATCCTTAGGGAGCATCGGATATTACATGTTCTGTGCGTTTCACTTACATGGCGTATCATATGCTTCATTTGTTCTTTGATCACTTACGACATATACTCTTATGATCGTAGAGTCTTTCTAAAATCTTTATCCCATTTATGGGACTACTATGTATCACCTTCGGGGTCTATTACCTTCGGGGTCTATTACCTTCGGGGTCTATCATCTTCGGGGTCTACTACCCTTCGGGGGCTGTTACATAGCATCATATAACATAACCTGGTTGGATCCTTGTGTATTGATTTGGGGTACGAGGGAGTATAAATAGCCATGTGAACAATTCCAAAGTAGAATAGCCATGTACGCCTCTTTAGTATAGCCATGTACAATCAAGCCGTTCACATGTCTACTTTGTGCTCTAAATCACTAGTCACTGGTAGCTCTTTATTTGTAGTAGATATTTCTATTACAGCTCTCTCTCTCTGTTTACATACAACATTTCTTTCAGTACCTGTATCTTACTTTACTGCATGATTATATTTTCTAACCTGCTATGAACTGTTGAGATGTAATGTGCTCGCTCCTGTCCAGACTGGACCTTTTGATAAATTTTACAGATGGCCTGGGATTGCCTGCTAGCCTAGAGGAGACACAGTAGGGGTTGTTTAGGTAGTTATTTCATTTTTGTCTGGAGTTGTATTTATTTTGTGGATTATTGTATCTGTATTTGAGTTTTGAGATGTATTTCTGGGATTGTGTATCTTAGACACTTAGACTTCTATCTCCTGTATCTCTTTTGGAATTCATGTTTTATCTATCCTTATCATGCTCTACCTTAGATGTGATTGAGTCTGTATCTGCTATGTCACCCCCATTCGGGGAGTATAAACTGTTTAGTCTTATACTGTTAGATGCATTGAGACCTAGGACAGCGTTCTACCGCCGACACTGCGGCGTAGGCTGGGCTTTGTTACGTTCTCGTGCCCTAACTCTAGGGTGCGGGTCGTGACACGTTTTTAGTGGTGGCCCATGCAGGTCGAGTTTGTGTAGTGGTATTCGAGCTAGAGTACCACTACAGCCTGCAGTAGGAATATAATATATTTTTGAAGGTACTCAATCACAGTTAGGACCCTTGAGAGATTCTTGGGACGACCCTTGAGAATCTTATTTTAACTTCGATTTGAGAACTCTTTTTTCCCTTGATTTGGTTTATTTTTACTTACTGTTGTTAAATTTGATTTTGATGGATTATGGTTGAAATTGAGTTGTATTCATTGATTTTGATGAATGATTGTCGAATTTTGAATCTTGATGATAGCTGTTACATCCGAGTTGTATTTTGATGGATTTTTGTTCATTTTGAATTTTAAAGTTCGTTGATAAATTTGATTTGATTTATGGGTATTCATTGTTGATTTAATTTAATTTTTTTGACAAGATAAAATTATATGGGCTAGGTCATCTATGTTATGGAATCTAGTCTTCTATAGTCACATTAGCCAGCATGGTGAGGACATATAGTCTGACACTGGATATATTTCTCGGGTGTGGGAATTTAAGGTTTTCGCAGCCAAGCTAGCGGCACCGCGAAAATGTTAAATACCATGATTCTAGAGGTATGTGAATAAGTCAAGGACTCTGTGATTATCCTAGTCTTGCTTACTAGTATGACGAGAATTTAGTGTACCATAATTTTGGACAGACGCATATGATTATCAGATTGTACCTTAAATGTTTTCGAAACATGTTTTCTCTACTTTTGTTTCTGTCCTTCAAATTTTTTTTTAATTATTAATTGTTTTGTTTTGTTTGCTTCTCATTATTTAACTTAAGAGTAGGTTTGCCTGTTTTTATAAACCTTTGCGTAACTTCTTGCTATGAGTTTCTTCTTAATGCAATGAATCGATAATTTTGCTAGACTTTATCTTGGATTTGATAATTTAGCTCTGGATTTCAAAATGGTTCTTCTTTAAATAGATAAGCAAAACAGATTTTATCGTTATTTCTTCCTTGCTATTATTCTTGTATTAAATAATAATAATAAACTGCCTTGATTACATCAATCACCTGCTTGCAATCTTGGTAGGAATCTAAATGTTAGTCTTAACGTAGAAATAATTTTTTTATATTAGGACATAAGAATATGTATATGAATATATATAGCATACACTTTGCCTAACACGTATGCATGCTATACTTGATTTTTCTACCTATCTAAATACATATTAATATGTTGTTGATGTTTAAATTGTCAAAACCCCAATATTTCTGGTTCTCTGCTTTTCCATGTTTAAATTCGTAATTTAAATATAAATTTTATATTATTAGTTATGTTTAAATCACTGCACATGTATATTATACGTGGGGTTTTAATTCAAAATTTTGGTTGAGTTTTGTGTTTAAATTTGTAAAATCTGAGACTGTGTGCATGTTAACCCTTGATGCGGGATTCCAAATGTTAGTTCAAATTGCTGTTTTATTTCTTAAATGTAATATTTGAGCTATATACCTTGTGGGAAGTAGGGATATAAATTTATGTTTTATATTCTTACATGTTAGTTGTGATAAACATTGAGTTGGTTTTTAATGTTCAAATTTCTCCAAAACCCTGAAAACTAGTTATATGTTAACATTTTTACATTGATTTCCATGTTTAGTTAAATTTCAGATTTAACATGTAATATTGAACTGTGTGCATAGATAAATGTATGGATAGTATGTTAGAGTTTCATTTCTATCATGTTAGGATGTATTAGGACCATTGAGATGGGTTGCGATGTTTAAAACCCTAAAATCTGAGACTGCATTATGTTAATATTTTACTGTTTTAAATGTTAGCTTATTTTCAGACTTTGCATGTAAATGCTGAACTAAAACTGGATTTAACCTTTCAATACTAGGCTATAACCATGTACAAGGACACACACACACCCTCTTTATATATATATGTATAAGGTTAGCCATGCATTTTATGAGTAAATAAGTTGCGTATTATAGATTGTTTAACCAATATGCCATGATTAGTGTAACTTGATAGCCGTTGTTTTGAAACCCAATTTCTCATATACAATTTTATGTATATTTCGTCTACACATATGCCTACTATCTTACCATATTAACCTGTTTACATACACCCATACACACACAAACCATATAACATTACATAATGCCAGCTTTTCCCTCTCTAACGCTCTATATATATATATATATTGTGATTGGATTTCAATGCAAGTGAATTCTTTAACTTTGAAATTGATTTTTCTGTACCCTTTTAGATTATTGGAAGTTACCTTTCTTATTTATATATATTTTTTTTTGAGTACCAGCTTTCACATAGGATGGTAGACTGTCTTACAGTTTTGATGATTTGTTATTTATGTATCTTTTCCAGTTTAGCACTCTAGATTCTTGTGTGTTTGATACCCTATGACCGTCTTGGTTTAGCATGACTAGTATACCTAGATGAGACTTTCACTACCACCGTATGTAATGACCCTGTATGTCATCCTTTTGATCACATGATTTGTTTTAATCTGGGACTTTGATTTGTGGGGGTTTAACCTAGAGGGAGTATGGACATTTTAATTTCGAGGATGAAATTTTTCTAAGGTGGGTAGACTTGTAACACCCAATTTTCTAAAATGAGAGTAATTTTGAAATTTTGTAATTTTAATCATTTATTGATTTGACATTTAAATCATGATAATTTTGGGAATTTTTTAAATTATTTTTAAAACTATTTAAAATCTTGACTTGTAATTTTGATGTTTTGCTAGTGAAACCCTAGAGACTGTTTGACCGAGAGCCTAACCATGTGATTAGGATGTTTTAATGTCATTTTTGGCCTAAGGATATTTTGCATTAGACCTCTTTGAATTATTTTGATATTTATTGCGTTGGTGATTGTTAATTTTGACCTTTGATAAGTGTGATGGTTTTGTGTCCGTATCGGATACGTATCAGTTTTTATTTATAAATGTTTGATGTGCCTCAAGGAGATTTTTTTTATTGCTGATTTTTTTGAAAAGTATTTGAATGAGATTGTTTTCTGCATGTGTTTCCTGTGATTGCTTTGTTTTAATTTCGAGGACAAATTTTTTTTAAGGTGGATAGATTTGTCACCCCCAGTTTCCAGAAACAGGGGTATTTTGTCATTTTTCATTTTAAAATTATTTTGGAATTATTTATTTATTTATTGTAATATTTTGGGGTTATTTGAGTCGGGTTCGAATTTCAACTCATTCCGACTTGTATCGGGGACCCGGGGTAGTTTTGACTCTAGCGGGCCCACACACTAGTTAGACATGGCCCACATAATATTAATTTTAGTCCACATGATATTAATTTTAGTTAGTGACTAGACTAATTATTTTGGTTAGTATTAATATGGATTAGTATTTTAGGATTGACCAAACTACCTCCGACTTAACCCCTTACCAATGTATTAGTAAATAGACTAGAAAAGGGGCTTTTGGACTTTTCCTAATAGGACAAAATCACATTTATGGCCAGCCACAATAAGGATAGGGTTGAGCCTCCCATTTGTCATTATCCATCTATTTTTCTCTCTCTTGTTCTTCCCCAAATTCCTAGAGAGCAATCCCTAGCAATTTCTCCACCAAATCATTCCATTTCACCACCAAATCTTCTTCTTTCCTTCTCCATTCTAGCCAAGAAGGAAGCTACCCAAGTTTGGGAGGATTCGGAGCTCGTTCGTGTCCTTTTGGAATCTCTACGTGTCGGTGTCGCTCCGGGAAAGCTTTTCTTCGATTCGATCTACCGGGAGGTAAATCCCTTCTCCTTTTCATTTTCTCATGCATATAGGTCTATTTTGAACCCATAGGAATGATCCCATAGTTGTATCTCCATTTGTGTCCATTTCGTGTCCATTTGGAGGTCATAGGAGTGTCCTTTGTGTTGTGTCCATGTGGGAAAATCCCAAATTTGGACACACTATGTGTTGTTGTTATGTATGAATGAATTATTACATGTTTAATCTCATATTTTTGTATTGGAGATGTGTTCTATAGTGTCTTATATATACATATTAGTGTAGAGAGTGAGTTCTTGATATATTATGCTATATACTTGTGTTCTTTTGTCTCAAACTACCTAAATCCGTCATGTTTTATCCACGTTTTAAATTTCAGCCCTAACTTAGAAATGTCATAACTTCTAGCTCAAAGCTCGGTTTAATCTCCCATTTTTTTTAAAAGAAGCGTATTGAAGTTAGCTTTCCAAAAACATATATTAGTAGGACTAATTCTTTCTGTAACTTTTTGGAGAATTATTTGAGTGTCAGCTGTACGAAAGACAAACGCGTTCTCGGTGTTTTCGCGATTCCGGGAGTTTTCGGAAACGAAAATGCGATCCGTTTAAAGTTTCGAAAAGCTAACACATAGATCTATAACATACTTTAATCCTAAATTTTAATTTATGCTAAGATGGTACAATATTGATTATTAGTAGAAGTTACTATTCGGCATATGTATTTTGTGCACCCTTGTGTGTAATATAATGTTCTATTTGATTTTAACCCATGTTAATATATATACATTATGTAATTAAATAGAGAATACAAGCATGAGTAAATGGTTAAAAAATGATGTATGAGGTGTAAGTATCCTAATGTAAGCATGCATAAGTATGGCTTGTAATGAATATGTAGGTTCCATATGTAATGTATGGTGCATATAGTGGTGCAAGAGAATAATGAATGATGAATGAATGCAAGCATGAATGTAATGTAATAATAGATATAATGTATGCAATATACAAGTTAATGAGATTAATGTTCTATGTTAACACAAATCCTATATTACCTCATGTACCCCCTTACACTATGTTGACACTATCACACTTGACACATTGTTCACTTACACTTTGACACTCTTGATATGTATACACTATGTATGCCCATTTAACCCTCACTTGTCCCTTTGCTATGTTCACATACACGCACATAACCTCTTAAATAAGTATATTATATATAGTTAACTTAGCTATGTATGTATATTATAATATGTTAGCATATTGTGTTGTAATATATAAGTTTATATAACCATTTGAAATGCCATGATTATAGACCTAATGTTGAATACCATATATGCATGTGTATATGTGTAGACATATATAGCTTAAAGTAATAGATTACCTAGTGTATATCCAATGTGAATTCTTGCCTATTTGAGTATTGAATAATTGCATGCTATATAGAGTTGGGTGTATGTTGGCTTGTATAGCCTTGTATTGATGTGTGCTTGCTAGGATAGTCTTGGTTAGGCCTAGTAAGACTTACTGGGTTAGGACATGACCTAGTTTGACCTAATTTGACTAGTACAGTTGACCAGAGTTGACCAAGGATTGAATTTGGCCTAGTTTGACCTAGATTCATGTAGAATGCATTGTAGTACTTTATATTACCCTTCTGGACATGTTGTGACTTGTGTTGTTCTAATTAGGAGCCAAACACCTTGTAACCTGTATTGCTTTAAATAGGACTCTGAGGCTTCAGTGGGACCCCCTATACTTATCAGCTGTTCAGGTTATCGAGGCGAGTACATTCTCTGATCATTTCATATCCTGCTTAGAATTATTTCCTGCAGTAGATTACTTGTACTGTCACGTTGGTCACACGGATTGGTACTATATGGATCCCTTCTTGAGATGTTATCCTTAGAGAGCATCAGGTATTACATGTTCTGTGCGTTTCACTTACATAGCGTATTATTGCTTCATTGGTTCTTTGATCACTTACGACATATACTCTTATGATCATAGAGTCTTCCTAGAATCCTTATCCCATTTATGGGACTACTATGTATCACCTTCGGGGTCTATTACCTTCGGGGTCTATTACCTTCGGGGTCTATCACCTTCGGGGTCTACTACCCTTCGGGGGCTATTACATAGCATCATATAACATAACCTGGTTGGATCCTTGTGTATTGATTGGGGGTACGGGGGAGTATAAATAGCCATGTGAACAATTCCAAAGTAGAATAGCCATGTACGCCTCTTTAGTATAGCCATGTACAATCAAGCCGTTCACATGTCGACTTTGTGCTCTAAATCACTAGTCACTGGTAGCTCTTTATTTATAGTAGATATTTCTATTACAGCTCTCTCTCTGTTTACATACAGCATTTCTTTCAGTACCTGTATCTTACTTTACTGAATGATTATATTTTCTAACCTGCTATGAACTGTTGAGATGTAATGTGCTCGCTCCTGTCCTGACTGGACTGTTGATAAATTTTACAGATGGCCTGGATTGCCTGCTAGCCTAGAGGAGACACAGTAGGGGTTGTTTAGGTAGTTATTTCATTTTTGTCTGGAGTTGTATTTACTTTGTGGATTATTGTATCTGTATTTGAGTTTTGAGATGTATTTCTGGGATTGTGTATCTTAGACACTTAGACTTCTATCTCATGTATCTCTTTTGGATTTCATGTTTTATCTATCCTTAGCATGCTCATATCATGCTCTACCTTAGATGTGATTGAGTCTGTATTTGCTATGTCACCCCCATTCGGGGAGTATAAACTGTTTAGTCTTATACTGTTAGATGCATTAAGACCTAGGACAGCGTTCTACCGCCGACACTGCGGCGTAGGCTGGGCGTTGTTACGTTCTCGTGCCCTAACTCTAGGGCACGGGTCGTGACAAGAGAAAAGCACTACGATGCTGGACTTGCAGGGGCAAAGGGTGATTCTATGTGCTCCAGAAAGAAGTCGAACAACGGCACTAGCCGCGGGCCGAACATTCATGCGGCCAAGATTGTCAGCCGCATGCATGATGTCCATACGGCCGAAATTGCCAACCAGATGCAGAATAGCCATGCGGCCAAGATTTCCAGCCGCATGGAGAAGACTTATGCGGCCGAGACTTCCAGCCGCATGAAGAAAGCCCATGACAGCCGCATGAAGACCGTTGATTCTAGTCGCATGCTGTCTGCTCCACGCGACTCAGGATCAGTCTTCGATCGCCTCTCCTATGATCCTGATCTCTCATGCTCCCGAGAAATATGTGACTCTCTCAGCACCACTTAGACTTCCTACTATGTGCCCTCACGCACTAGAGTGAAGAAGTCCAGGGCAGCGCGAGATTGGCAGGCTCTGTCCGCTGTCCCGACCTCTGACCATCTGAGTGCTCCACATACTGTTATGCGGGTCTCTGATGGAAAGTTGTACAGAACCACTCGAGTCCAGCCTCCGGCGGCAAACGGACAGAGTGGTTCCCAAAAGTCTCCCAAAACCCAGGGAGCAAACATAGTCGTTCCCGACCCATATGACTTGCGTGAGGTTATCCTCCACAAACGCAAGGAAAGGAAGAGGCCTCGGTGTGCAAGAAATCCCCACAGACACCACTGCACCCAAGTCATTATCAACTGCTGCTGTAACAAGGCAGTAACACAAACAGACCGACGGTCCGTCTTCCGACGGTTGCAACGCTCGAGCTCAGAAGATGAGGTGCTCCTCGTCGCCTCTTGTAATTCTGCCCTGAAGATTTCTAGCAGCGGGAGAGGGAAGAAAACAAGTGGCTCCAGCCCGAAAATTTCAACCGACGTAACCAAGAGACTTTCTTCTAAGCGGTTGTCTACCACCGTTGCAGGAGGAGTTTACCAAGGTACCCGCTCAAAGACAAAATCTACCGCACTTGGAGACACTGAAGCTGGGGGTAGCACTCCTCCAAATATCCATGACAATCCGGTGTTCCAGGAGGATAATCCAGATGCAGCAAATCTGGACGTCCCCGAGGACGTTCACAACTCTCAAAACGAGGCAAGCTCTGAAGCTGGGGGTACCACCCTTTATGAGTCTGAACCAAAAGAGAACATTCCCACATACCCTGACGACTTCTCCGTGTGAGAGTACGACTCAGAGGGCACGTCCTCTACCGTTCCTTCCACCTCTCATCATATAAGGACGGTATTCATGACGGACAGCAACCAAGAGGGTCCCAGTGATCGCCAACGCATCAATATAGGAGGCCATACTGCATGCTTTGGTCAAGTCTGTGGACGAGATTAAGGCGACCATTCCCACTCTGTAAGGAAGGACGCCTAGCCAAACGAGCTTGGGTCCCACAGTCAATGCAGACTCAAACTCAACAGCACCAACCTGGGCGATAATCCTCCTGAAATATCGGCCCCCACCGCTGCAGACGAAACCAGGGAGACAAGAAGAGAGGTCCAAGAGCTCCAAGCCAAGTTTCAAGCCCGAAAAACTTGCCAGGACCTCAGGGTATGACAACCCGTATCCTGCCGTGTGGAGAGATGTTCCCTTTCTACAAAGTATAAAACCATTCCACATCAATCCATATGATGGGAAGACATCTGCAAGCAGGTACATCACCTACTTCGATGTCACAATCGACCATCTGCCCCATGACGATGCCATCCTTACGCGGTTGTTCATCGGAGCCTTAGAAGGGGTCGCCTTCGACTGGTACCGCAACTTACCGGACAATTGCATCCACTCCTTCACCGGCTTCAAACGCATGTTCCTAGAGAGGTTCTATGAAGTAGGAAGACGTGACAATGTCCACTCTCATGGATGTGTCCAGGAGAAAAGAGGCTAACAAGAAATTATATCGAGCGGTTCGCCACCAACCACAATGAAGCTGCCTTCCGGCAACCCTGATTCCTTCTTGATCGAAATTTGCCAAAAGAGACTACTTCCTACAATCAGCCTCTGGATGGGCGAAAGCCAATTCAGGGATTGGAAGACGTTCATCATCAGTGCCACTAGCACAGAAGACAAGGTGAAGAAAGCCCGCCAACTGGGATTGCACATCTCGGAAGGGAAAGACAAGGGCAAACGCCCTAACATCAACAACAACAATGGTGGTAATTCCTCCAACAACCGAGACAATAAGGGCAAGTAGGCTATGGTGGCCGACACAACCCAAAAGCCCGAATCAAAGTCGACGGAAAAGCAATGGCCTCAGATAACCTATTCCTTCGAGGACGGCCATGTTAAACCCATATTAGACATGCTCATCCAAGGAGGACGAATTCAGCTCCCTCCTCCAAGGCGGGAGCCTCGTCCTTTGAATATGGAGAGTCCCAAGTACTGCCATTACTATCGCTATATTCACCATGCTACACAAGACTGCTATCAGCTGAAGCGATACATCCAATATCTCATCGATTCTAATGCCCTGACCATTGGTTTCGAAGAGGTGACAGTGGCAGCCAACATGGTGTCAGTACAATTTGGTAGCTTCCCTCCGACGAAGACTCAAGATGGAGTAATACCCGTACCCAGAGCAAAGATGGAGGTCTCTAACCTTCCACCTCCACGAGACCAAGCTGCCGGTCTTGTACCCCTTACTACATCACGGGAAGAGATCATGTAGGTCCATCCGGACTTGGTACCTGAGGTGACTCAGTCGACACCTCCCTCCACCAGCAAGAAGAAGAATGGGAAAGTCAAATCATGCCGTACGACCTCGACAGAGGTAGAAGAAGCTACCGCCGTTGTTACCCACTCTGGCACACAAACCCAACCTCTACTGGGTAACTCGGCTGAAGACCCTCAAACGACAACTGCTGATGCTCCAGGACCTTTGCAGCCTTCGACGACCGACAAGCCTAGGCCGAAGGAGACTGGCTTCAACAAACCACTCCGAAGGGAGACGCCTCATGGGCTAGAGAAGCCTTACAACTTCGACATCTTGGCCCAATTGGCCAATACACCGGCCAAATTATCACTGTACGAGCTATTGAGGCTCTCCAAGGACGTCCGTGTTGCATTGAGCGTAGCACTCCAGAATGCCGACGCATATCTGGCTCAGTCTAATCTCACCGGGGAGGACTCGCCGGCAGATCTCTAGGACAGCACTTGCATGGGGTCGATGCCCAACATCGTCTTCACTCTGCAGTATATGCTTATCAAGACCAACCTGTACGACCGCCTCCTGTATTATACTGGGTACATTGGTGATATCAAGGTCGATCAGATGCATATTGACCCCGAATCCTCCATAAGCATTATCCCGAAGAGCCTGCTACATCATCTTCGTATCCTAATGCACCGCCTGACGCCAACAAGCACTGCCATCAGTGGTTTCAATTCGGGCAGGAGCTACCCGATCTGATGATTCGCCTAAAGTGCCAAATCGGCGACCTTCAGTCAGAAGTAACCTGTTATGTTATAGATACAGATACTTTATACAATATTCTCCTGGAGTGTCCTTGGATACACGATTACATGATCGTGCCTTCCACACTGCACTAGTGCTTCAAGTACGTCGACAAGCACGGCCTTGTGAGGACAGAATTTGCCGACATCGATCCTTTCAAAGGGGTCGAATCCTACTACTCAGATTCATGCTTATACGAGAAGTCGAAAAAGCATCTTGCCGAAGGAGATACTCAAGCTCAAACTGAGGTGGCAACGGAATCAGAGGAACCTCTGACGATCCACCTCCAAGCCCGCAAGCCTGGCATAACTGCGCCCCTTATAGCCACTCTGCGTAAGGACGCAATTAGCCTCTCTACACAAGAGGAACAGATGATAACCGACTGCCAAGGTCCGGCCAAGCGCCAAGACCCACGACAGAGCCACTGACAATCAGGCTGCCAAAAGCTAGCCAGCAACAGACAGGAGAGCCCAATCCCTCTGTCAAGCCGATGACAATCCTTCTTCCCAGAATGAATCGACAACCAAGCACTACGCCAGCGACTACTAGCCAGCCAATAACTCCCCACTCAGCACCGAATACCAGCTGGGAGTGGCCAGTGCATCAACAACTCCACGTTCTGCTCCACCCATGGAGCCCCTGATAATCAAGTTGCCCAAATCATCCTCTCAGTCCGCAATTACACAGGGGGTGGCTGAAGAAGAATCAGAGCTGGCCAAGTACGTGGCTGCTTAAACTGATGTTCCGTCCACAGATGATGTAATTCTACTGGAAAAGATACCTTACTTCATCAATAAAGGGATATCTTTGAATTATCTCGAGCTTAATAAGCTCTGTATAATGTATGCAATAGAACACGGAGTAGGCACTCACCTGCACACACAAGTGACGAATGTCTACACCGCGAACCAACTTACTCCAGTGGAAGATGCTTACTGCATAATCGAGGGAGACGATCATCCATTTATCTTCGGCCGAAAGAATGATCCACAGCCCTTCAAGATAGAAAAAGTTGAGCCCGAACCCGACACCGGAAGATTGCCCATTTATCTGTATAATTCCCGATCCAAGTATCTTATGCAAAAATAAGGATATGATCTGAAAACTACACCAGGCTTAAACTACGGCACCGGACGGCGGTTTCCCTTACAGTCGTCGGCCCGCTGGGCAACCACGAGATTATTACAGCAAAACTAGATGTGGGCTCGGTTATGTCACACCTGAGACGACACCTGAAAGCTCAGACGAAGAATGCGACTGGCATTCACACCCAACCGGATCACCCACTTTCGATTCGGATGTCAGCATCGGAGACATGCTCAGGACAGTCTGGTCCGTCAACATGGCGTTTGCCGATGCCTACGAAGAAGATGAAGACATTTCGAAACTTCTTGAGTTACAGCCGTGGGCACAACAACTAGATGTGCAGTGGAAGAAGCGGTTCGAACAAAGAGAGCCTCCTACCGAGGACGAGGTTGTACAAGTCGATCTCGGCGATGAGTCCTCTCCAAAGCCCATCTTCGTCAGCAAGAATCTGACAGACGAAGAGCGAGAATCACTACTATAACTCGTCAGAGAATACATCGACGTGTTCGCCTGGAGCTACGAAGATATGCCAGGACTGAACCCCGAGATTGCACTTCATAAACACACATCTGTCCGGATGCAAAACCAGTCAAGCAACAGCAACGTCGGTTCCGTCCTGACGTCATGAATGCCATTGAAGCCGAGGTAAACAAACTAATAGCTAGCGGCTTCATCCGCGAGGAACAACATCCCGACTGGGTCGCCAACATAGTACCAGTCCTCAAGAAGAGTGAAAAGATTCGAATCTGTATCGACTTTCGTAATCTAAATGAGGCATATCCTAAGGATGAGTTCCCTCTTCCTATTACTGGCATCATGATGGATAACACCTGCGGCTTTGAGCGTATGTTATTCATGGATGGATTCTCGGGTACAACCAGATCAAGATGTTCCCTGACGACGAAAAACATACATCATTCCGAACACCAATTGGTACCTACTGCTACACAGTTATGCCTTTCGGTTTAAAGAATGCTGGCGCCACCTATCAAAGAGCCATGAGCATTGTCTTTAGAGACCATCTGCGCAAGACAGTGGAATGCTACGTCGACGACATCGCCGTCAAAAGCCGCTCTAAGAAAGATCATCTACATAATCTGAGGATAGTATTCGACCTGATGCGAGCGCACAATTTGAAAATGAATCCCACAAAATCCTTCTTGGGCGTATCCAGCGGAAGTTCTTGGGTTTCATCATTACTTCCCAGGGTATCCACGTGGACCCTGAGAAAACGAAGGCAATCATGGAGATGGGTCCTCTGAGAAATCTTCGTGAACTCCGAGGCCTTCAAGGGAGGCTAGCCTACATCAGGAGGTTTATCTCTAACCTCTCTGGACGATGCCAGCCATTCACCCACCTCATGAAGAAAGGCCTTTCATTCATATGGGATGAAGAATGCCAGCGCGCCTTCGACAACATCAAAGAATATCTGACGAACCCTTCAGTCCTGGTAGCCCCGATGGCTGGAAGACCATTCTTGCTCTATGTACGAGCGATAGAACACTCTCTCGGTGCCCTGCTAGCACAAAACAACGAGGCAGGCCACGAACAAGCTATATATTACCTCAGCCGAATAATGGTGGGGCCAGAGCATCAGTACACTACCGTAGAGAAAGAGTGTCTTGCTCTGGTTTTCGCCATTCAGAAGACGTGACACTACGTCACGGGACAAACCATCTATGTCATATCAAGAGTCAACCCCCTCAGGGTCCTCATGACCAAGTCGGGTGCATTCAACTCTCGCCTCGCTACCTGGGCGATATTACTGTCCCCCTACCACATGATCTTCGTCCCACAGAAGGCTGTTAAAGGTCAAGCTCTGGCAGATTTTTATGCAGCCCATCCGGGTTCGGAGTCAACCAAAATAGACGAAAAGATTCCAGACGAGGTCGCTAATTCGAACATGGCCTCCTATGATACCATATGGCGAATGTTCTTCGATGGCGCTTCTAGAACCGGGCCCAAGGGAAACGTCGTCGCTGGAGTCGGAATAGTAATGGTTTCTCCCACTGGGTTGGTGATCAATCGTGCTTATTCCCTCACAGAGCCATATTTAAATAATATGGCCGAGTACAACACCTTGGTCATTGGCCTCTGACTTGTAAAAGAGCTGGGGGTAGAGCACCTCGAAGCATACGGCAATTCGCAGTTAATCGTCAACCAGATCCGGGGCTCATACGAAGTTCGCTATGAGGACATGATCCTCCTAACACCAAATAGCAATCGACATCATCTCATCCCTGGAAGGGTTCTTCATAGAGCACGTTTCAGGCTCCAAAACATCGAAGCCGATGCCGTAGCAAGTCTTGTCGCTTCCTTAGCAATTCCCAATCATGCTCATCATCTGGTTGACATCATAGGCCATGAGCTGGTCTGTCCCAGGAATAATGTTCAATATGCCGAGAGTTACTCTGCTCTGACAGTTGATGAAGCACCAGACTGGAGACAACCGTTCATTGACTTCGTGGTCTACGGCATCATGCCAGAGAATTCGAAGGAGGCCACTTCTATTAGAAGACGTTCCCTCAGATTCTTCTACGATACAGAGACGAAAGTGCTATATCGTCGATCCTACGATGGACTACTGCTTCGATGTCTATCAAATACAGAAATCGGAGAAGCCGTACGTGAAACTCACGATGGCGTCTGTGGGGCCCATCAACCTGGCCCAAAACTATAAGATCGCCTTCGCCGAATGGGCTACTACTGGCCTACGATGGTTGCAGACGCAATAGACTATGCAAGAAAATGCAAAGCCTGTCAAGTCCACGCAGATTTCATCCACCAGCCATCCGAGTTTCTACATCCGACAATGGCATCCTGGCCATTCGAAGCATGGGAAATAGACATCATTGGTCCAATCACTCCGCCTTCGTCTCGAGGACATCGCTTTATACTCGCAATCACAGATTACTTCTCCAAATGGATGGAGGCTATTCCGCTGGCTGAAGTCAAACTTAAAACATGATCAGCTTTCTCAAGCATCACGTCATCTATCGCTTTGGGCTGCCTTGAAGGATCATCCACGACAATGGCCCGCAGTTCACAAGCCACACCTTCTATCGGTTTTACGACAAATATCGCATCCAGAATATTGCTTCAAGACCATACAACCCCGCGGCTGATGGTCTGGCTGAAGCATTCAAAAAAATCATCAAGCATCTCAAGAAATTCGTGTCATCAAACAAACGCGACTGGAATAAAAAGCTCGATGAATGCCTATGGGCGTACCGGACTACAATACGGACTGCCACCGGGAACACACCATTCTTCTGGTATATGGGAGTGAGGTAGTTCTCCCACTAGAGACTCAAATCCCTTCACTTTGCATCGCTCTCACCTATCAGTTGACGACAGATGATAATCACCATCGCCGACTACAAGAGTTGGAGGCCCTAGATGAGAGCGCATGTTAGCTCAACAACGAATCGAGCTGTACCAGGCACGTATCTTCGGAGCCTTCAACAAGAAGGTTAAAATCAGAACATTCCAAATGGTGACCTCGTTCTGGCAATTCGGAGGCCGATGGTTATGACTCACAAAACTGCGGCAAATTCCAGCCAAAATGGGAAGGCCCGTTCATCATTGTTGTTGTATTCTCCAACGGAGCTTACTGCCTCGCCAAATAAAATGGAGACTTGCTCATGTTGTCCATCAACGGCAAGTTCCTAAAGTATTATGTCTAAAAACAAATCTTCCAGAATGATGAGTTACGTATCCGCTGGTACCGCTGAACTCACACCCCAACTACAAATCTTCCAGAATGATGAGTTACGTACCCGCTAGTACCGCTGAACTCACACCCCGACTACAAATCTTCCAGATTGTCGAGTTACGTACCCACAGGTACCACTGAACTTACATCCTGGCCACTACAGATAAATTTATATCGCATCTTTTATGTAGTAAGTCATGTATGATTATACCTCTGAACTTCCTTCCTAAAAGGAGCCTCCCCTTTGATCCAATACCCGCACTCTCAGTGCACAAAAAGGGTAATAGATCCACAAATTTCTCGAAACAACTGTCGATGCTACCTCTGAGTTGTTTCCTTCCATCAAAAATAAACCGCCCCTCACATAGAACCTCCATGTCCTCATTACCTCTGAGTTGTTCTATATTCCCTTCATGGAGCCCACCCCTTGCCATGTCCTCATTACCTCTAAGTAGGAAGGCTCCATCGAAGAAACCTTCATATTTACCACGTCCTCATTACCTCTGAGTAAGTATGATGGTTCTTTCCTCTCTCGTCTTATTATCTATATCCAGAACCAGGGTACGCCAAGGATAATAGGTCCACAAAAAGTCTTTTTGGAGCAACTACTACAAGCAAAGAATAGAACGAATGTATTCCGGTCATTCAAAATCGGTTACATTCATATGACTACATCTCATGAGTAAGCCAGAAAAGTTCTCTATCATTTCATTCAGACAAAAAATGAAGAAGATTACATTGATGTCCAAAAGAAGCAAAACACAAACTGCAGCTAAAGACAAACAGAAATATTAAGACTAAAGACGGACATTTATGAGAGCCCACGAATCCTAGTTGCGGGGGCGCATATACCAATCCCTCAACCATTTGGCATATAAAGGATCTACTTGAGAAAAATCCTCGTCCGGAGTAGGAAGGTCAAAACTCCAGTACTACCGCCGTCAGACTGGGGCTCCTCCTTTACAGCAATGGGCGCCAGCTATCTTTTCTGTCCCTCCATTGTTGGTATTACCTCCTCCTTAACAAACGATGACTCTCGTTTGAAAGGTGGCAGCAGCTCTTCCTTCATAATGATCTCAGCCTTCGGCAAGGATGCTGCAAGAATCAAAGATAAAAAGAAAAAGTTAGATGGTCAGAGCCTTATGAGGCCCAATTCAGACGAACTTATGTGGTCTTGTTTGAGAGGGCTTCATGCAGCTCAATTCAGAGGAACTCATGCGATTCTGTTCAGAAGGACTACATGCAGTTCGGTTCAAAAGGCGTCTATACGGCTCGGTCGTTCTCATGCGGCTCGGACATAGAGTATACCCCCATGCGGCTCGGACATGGACGTACATGCGGCACACATGAAGATGAAGGCTCGCGCATAGGGCATGCGACGTAGCCATAACAGTTAAGGGTGTCAAGCTCATGCAACATCCTTACCAGCAATGGTGGGGTGGACGTCGGGGTGAACTACGGGCACGTCGACTGGTGGAGGAGCTGCCACATTCGTCGCCGCAGTCGAAGAAGAAGCAGCTTTCTTACCCTTCGCCGCCGCAGCTGATGAAGATGCCGCCTTTTTACCCTTCGCCGCAATAGTCTTCTTGGGATCCATTGGTGATCGAAGGAGAGGATGACAGTTAGGACAGGAAGGGCTCGAATTGAAGGAGAAAGTAAAGAATTTTCTTCTCCTAGATTCTCCTATTTATAGGCGGACAAAGGAAGGGGACACGTGGACCGATAGAAACGCTTTCGGTCGTGTGCTGAATCGACTCCTAGGATTTTGCCCCCTCTCATAAAGGAGATTCATTCCAGAAAAGAAGATCTAAATATTTAATGAGCAGACTCTTGGGACTCCCCCCCAAAAATGGTTCAAAATTAAAAACAAATCAAAAATCAATTAATGATGCCCACATGGCAGAGAGGATCCTATGCGGCCAGACAGCCTATGCGGCCACACAGCTTATACGGCCAGACAGTCCATGCGGCCCGAACATCCATGCGGCTAGAAAGTCCATGCGGACAGAACAAACCTATGCAACCATGCTTCTTATTAAAGTATTTCAATTTTGCAAATTGAAAACTTTTAAGGGGTCTTGTAGAAGCATGGAAAAGAACAGAAACATCCATGCGGCTCAACCAAAAGAGAGTCTCATGCGGTTCAGAACTTCATGTGGCTTGAGAGGTTCACACGGCTCAAATAGCCCCCAACATAGCTATACGGCTTGGGTAAAAGCCACGTGGCTTCATGCAACTCGTCCCTATAGCTAGAGCCTCATTTAATGCTCTGACACAACAAGGCAGTCCTGACATAAAGATGAAATTGACAGCTTTGACAGAAGGCTGTAATGATGACTCTGACACAAAGGCGCAATCTTCCTAGAGAACAAAGAAAATCTCTACAGTTGGCACTATCCACTAACTCCAATGACTCTCTATATGGCTACAACTCTTCATGCGGTTCGAGTGAGACTCTCGTGCGGCGGTTCGGGCACGACGAGTCTCATACGGCTCGAGTATGGAGACTCTCGTGCGGTTTGGGCATGACGACTCTCATAGGCTCGAGTATGGAGACACTCATGCGGCTCGTTCATGACGGACTCTCATTCATGACGACTCTCGGTCACTCATCCGTTCGACTCTTCATACGGATCGGTCATGACGATGCTCATGCGGCTCGAGTATGATGATTCTCATGCGGTTCGAGTATGGAGACTCTCATGCGGTTCGGACACGACGACTCTCATGTGGCTCGAGTATGGAGACGCTCATGCGGCTCGGTCATGACGACTCTTCATGCGGATCGGTCATGACGACGCTCATGGCTCGAGTATGATAATTCTCATGCGGTTCGAGTATGGAGACTCTTATGCGGTCCGGGCACGACGACTTTCATGCGGTTTGAGTGTGATGACTCTCATGCGGCTCATGAGCATAACAGTTGGGATACGTGGCAGGATGCGTGTCAAAAGCCGATCATATCTCAATAATTCATCTACTGCAATCAAAGTAATCTCTAGATTGGGTCAAATCCTAATAATTATAACAAACAGTGGGGACACGTGGCAGAGAATGATTCAGATTTATTCATTCAGATTTGTGGACGTCATAAAATCATCATGATGCAGATTTGTTGCAATCAGCATTAATTACTCATAAGATTTGGCGCAATCTATATTAATGACCCAGATTCATTATATTCAAGATTAATGGCCCAGATGATTAATCAAGAGGCCGTCGACGTTTTGAAGGGAGGTAATAATGGCAAACCCTAATGATCACCCTACTCCTATAAATAGCAAGGTGCCATTCCCTTGCAGAAGAGAGACAGACACATACAGAGAGAGAGCACTACAGAGACATCCAGAGATCTATCAACAGAGGGCGAAGGGAGTCTTTCCACACATCCAAGAGCATTTTTTACTGGAGCCAAGGCTACATCTGATCGTCCATGAGTAAGGCAGAGCGGCCGTCGCTTTCGAGCCTCTATCGTCAACCCCAGAATCTAAACTAAACAATTGTACTTAGACTGATGTACCTAGGTTTTGTCCATAGGCTTTCTTTGTACGAGCGAGTTTGTATTGTGAAGTAAATGTCCAGTCCTCCGATATAATTATTCTGTTCTTTTATAATCAATGGCAAATATCGGTATACCTCTGGAATGCAACGGCTAGAAATATAGCCGTTGGGATCATTATGTTCATAATTTGACCATTGGATTTCAACGTTACTGAATCTGTATACCGTCGATATAGATCGTATTCCGTCGGTATGCCAATTTTGTAGACAGAAACTTTCTATGAACAAAAATTGGTATACCGTCGGTATAGACCGATATACAGTCGATATGCCGATTTTTATCCGAAAATGATCATGGGCTAATTTCTACCCTTGCTTTCAATTTTAGCCATCCATTTCTTGTGTTTACAATTATTCCTAAGACTCATTACAGACTCCAGATGTACTTAGGCAGGTGTAGGCTTCTTCAGAGTCTTAAAATAATGATGGCATGGCTTGGCTTCTTCCTTTGATAGGTGTTGGCTTTTTTCCTTGGCGGCAATTGTCCGTCGACTCTCGTCCGCTGACTGGACAGCGGAACCCCCCAGTGCGTGGCTCCGGAGATGTCGTCCGGTGGTTCAGAAAAATCTTGTAGGATCCGTCGTCTTTGGCCCACCATGATTTCTTTATTACATATGTCCACATTGATCTTGCTTATTACTTTTCTGCATGTCTATGTTAGACAAACAAAGCAACATACATAGTAGCAAGTATGATAAGTTTAATACACGTTAGGACAATGCTAAGTTTTAGTATAAGTGCTAAGGTGATAGCATAAATATTAGTGATATCATAATGATTAAAATTAATTGAATGACCACAATCAAAAACATAGTTTTGATTTTGGCAAACCGACTAAATTTAAGATAGATAAGCTCATATCACTAAAATGTAAACCAATAGGCACATATCACCAAAGGTATAAGTATAAGTAGAATTGCTATAGTGATAGTATGATGATTAGTGATAATGAAATGCTAAACTTAACATATTAACCATCTTCAAAAACATGATACAATCATTGGGCCAACACATGCTACGTGTACTTATTGTGGTTTACATGGACACATATCACCACAGTGTAGAATTAGAAAACTAGTGGATATTAATCTATATACATTGGTACCGAAGACTAACTTTTCAGGACCCACAAGAATCTAGGTACCAAAGGTCACATCTACTCATGGTGTAGGTGGACCTTCCTTCTCAAACTAGAAGCAAATGGATTCTCGATAGTGGATGCTCGCGACATATGACTGGAGATGCTAATCTATTCGCAATACTATCGATAAAAAGGGAAGGATATGTATCCTTCGCAACAATCTGAAAGGCTATGTCATAGGTAACGGTACAATTGGTTATCCTCCTACTCTCGTTATTAAGGATGTCTCTTTAGTGACCGAATTAAAGTATAACCTGCTCAGCATTAGTCATCTTGCTGATCATGGATATGATATTAACTTCGGTAAAACTAAGTGTTTTATCTATGATAGATCATCCAGAGACATCGCTTTCGAAGGGATAAGGAAAGATAACATATATATTTTCCATCTATCTAGAGATACTAACAATGCAGGTATATGCCTTTACGCCCACAAAGATGAAAGGCTATTGTGGCATCAGCATCTTGGTCATGCTAACATGGACACCATATCGAGACTATCTACCAAGAAGCTAGTAAGAGGATTGCCTGAAATCATATTCAAAAAGGACACGGTATGTGCCGAATGTGAAAAGAATAAGGCTACCAAATCTTCTTTTAAATCCATCAACACTGTAAGTACCACTCGATCGTTGAAATTACTCCATATGGATTTATTTGGTCCTAGTAGAGTGTGGTGGCCCATGCAGATCGATATTACAATTAGTGTGATCTCGTAATGGTGCTCGACTTAGAGTACTAATTACGAGCCTGCGACTAGGACATAGGATCTAGGATATGATAGGAGTTACTCAATCGCATTTTAGAAAAATTCTGATCATTTGATTACCATGACAACTCTTCTTGTATTTGAATTCAATAGTACTTTCTTGATTTCCTTATCATGTGCCATATTGACCTCCTTGTATCAATCTGTCCTCAGGATGACGATTACTCGCGCTCAGGCAGCAGGATCTAGTGTTGTTCCAGAGTGGTCTGATCCAGTAGGACCTTCACCTCCGGCTATGGGAGTAGCAGTCGAGGGAGCTGCCACCTCAGTTCCTGCCCTTCAGGCAGGAGTAGCAGCGACTGTTCCAGGAGGTCTTCCACCTCCAGCTGCAGGATCGTCCATAGTCATTCCTGAGACTCTTCTACTGCCACCTCCGCTACCGACGGATGCACAGCAGATGATGGCCCTTCTACAGCAGATGATGCAGATCCAAAGGGCCCAGGCAGGGCACAGCAGCATCAGGCTGACGTATTCTACCGCCAGATAGAGGTGCTACGATAGAGTATGGAGAACTCCCACCAGCTGGCGATGACAGTAGTTGAAAGAGTAGTCTTGGGTACAGATCAGGGTGCCCCAGTTCAGTAGCAGGGTCGAGGAAGGCCTGGCACATGTCTGGATTTCAGAAAGATGAACCCCAGGGACTTTAAGGGTACCGAGGGTATCCTGTATGTTGACGACTGGTTGGAGGACGTCCAGAGGAGCCTGGAGTTAGCAGAGGTTCCGAGGGGACTATGGGTGACGTCTGCGGCTAGCCAGTTCTTTGACATCGCTTTAACGTGGTTCCGGACAGACCCTCAGGTGTTAGTGAGGGGTATATCATGGGAGAACATCATGCGGCTTTTCAGGGAGAAGTTCTACCCCGACGTGGCTCTTACAGCTTTGGAGGCCCAGTTCATCGGATTAGTGCAGGGGAACTCGTCGGTGGACGAGTATGCAGCAGAGTTCTTCCGTTTGAGGAGGTTTGCTCCAGACCTGATCCAGAATGAGGGGTATCCCGCAAGTTTAGAAGAGGCCTTATTCATGCGGTTCGCACTCGTACTTTCGGGCGACGCGATGCGACCTTCGAGCAGATACTGATGGAGGCACAGATAGCTGATAAGGACTTCGACCTTAAGCCGAAGAGGGGCAGTGATGCCTTAGGGGCTAGTTCTAGTGCAGGGCCTGCCAAGCGCCCTCACATTCAGCAGAGGCCAGTTCAATCCGTTTTAGGGCCAGGGACATGTACTTCACCAGCAGGCACCCAGGCAGCAATAGCACACTATATATGACTTCTGTAAGAGGCAATGTCATGGATGGGACGACTGCAGGAAGATGCAGGACCTGTGTTTACTTTGTGGTTCAACAGAGCATCAGTTGAGGGAGTGTCCCAAGAACTTGGCACGGTTGGCTCAGGCAGTAGCAGGAGCTAGGGCTCCGACAGGGCAGCATATGGGACCACCCTTACAGACTCAGCAGCAGAGGTTTGTCCAGCAGCAGCAGGCCAGGGGAGGCCAGCAGGGGCGAGCTTTCGCCATGGCAGTCAAGGATGCATAGACAGAGGGAGAGCTGATTGCAGGTTCCAATCTTTTCGATTCTATTTCCTTATTTGCCTCCTTATAACTGTCTTAAAATTCGATTCTATCCGCACCTGGTAGTTGATAAATTTTGTTCAGATGTTTCATTGTGATTTATTTTCTTCTGAGATAAGTCGTCTAGGCTAGGTCGCCTCGATTATGGGATCTAGAGTCTTCTATAGTCATGTTAGCTGGCATAGTGAGGACATATAGTAGGATTTTGGACGTATTTCTCGGGCATAGAAATTTAAGATTTTTGCGGCCAACCATGTGGCAATATAAAAATTTTAAATACCATAATTCTAGAGGTATGTACCTTAGTCAAGGACTCTGTGGATATCGTAGCCTTGCTCTCTAACATGACGAGGATTCCAAGTATCATAATTTTGGACAGACGTATATGATTATCGGACTGTGTGTTGAGACTGTGATTATTGGGGGTGTTTGACCTAGAAGGAGTACGACCATTTTAATTTCGAGAATAAAATTTTTCTAAGGAGGGTAGAATTGTAGCATCCAGTTTCTAAATAAGGGTAATTTTAAATTTTGTAATTATAATTATTTAATAATGATATTTAAACCATGTTATTTTTTGGTGATTTTTAGTTAATTTAAAACTATTTAAATACCACGACTTGTGATTTTGATGATTGACTAGTGTAACCCTAGAGTTTGGCTAAGCCTAGAGACTAACCATGACCAAGAGCCTAGTCATGTGATTAGGATGACTAATTATAACTTTTTAGCCTAAGGGTATTTTGGTTATTTTGACAATTTTATGAAATTGTAATTTTGATTAGTTAAATATTATGCTAATCTTTTAGTTAATCCTTAACCTAGAAGTTTAACCTAACCTAGATTAGTCTTGAGGTTAGAATCATGGTTAGAACATTCCTACTAAGTGCCAAGGTTAGTAATATCTAGATATTCCTAGGTAGGATATTTTTTCTTTGTGATATTTGTAAAAAGAAGCCTTGAACCAATAGGAAGGCTTGAAATTTGGTGGAATGACCTTAGCCACACATCTAGCTATTGCAAAACCCTAATTTCCTTAGATGACCAGCCATACAAGCCCCCCTCCTATAAATATTACACTTAAGAGCCTTTGCCTCTTTTTGATACCTAGAAAAAAAACCTACTTTGTTCTTCCCTAATCTTCTTCCATAATATCCAAATTAAGCTCAAATTGAGTAAAATCAATTGCATCATCATCCCCAACATTAGAGGAGACTTGTGGGCGCTTACTAGCGAGGTTTGAGGATGTTTGAACCGTAGCAAATTGAGAAAGACGTCAAGTCAAGGCTCTTTACTTTGAGTTTGAACACTCAATAGGTAAAACCCTACAAACCCTAAAAAATTCTTGATTTCTTCCCATAGATGCATAATTTAGGGTTCCACTAGGTGCAGCACAAGTTTCGTAGGAAATCGTGTCCATTTCGTGTCTGTATCGGCCACGTATCGGTATATTTAAATGAGTGTTCGATGAAATGCCACATAGAAATAGATTTTGCTAATTTTCAAAACTAAATACATTTTTGTGTAGCCCTTGGTGTGTAGATCCTAAATCTATTCTACTGAGTCGAAGATTGTGTCGTTTTTGTGTCAAAATTGGACACGCACGCACGTGCACAGACTCCGTACACATGCTCCTGCTACACGACCCTAAATTCTCTCTGTGTAGGACACGTGGACACGTGCCACTTTGCATAGAGGTGGGGGCCATCGCTGACAGGCCCTCCTTCGAGTTTCAGGACATGTCATGTCGTATCGCACACGAAAACACTAGTGCACCGATATTGTACTGCACTGTTGCGCGCGAGCAGAGGCTACTAACACGACTTTCGTGTCGCATGCAGACACAACGTGGACTCGTGTCATGGACTTGAAACCCTAGCCCTATACCTCCTCTACGTGTGTGCATGAGCCCATGGGTGTTCGTGTCCTGTGTGGTGTGCAATCATGCTCGACATGGCCGCACGAGGAAGTATTTTGCACCGTGTCTTAATACTTCCTGTATTTCGATTTTTGACACTTGTGTCCAGTTCTCGACACGTGGACACCCTCCATATGTACACACACGTACCTGACACCACTGTACATGAATGTTTTAGGTTTTCATAATTAATTTGATATTCGAAATTGGGATAATTCAGTGGTGTACATGGGTTTACTGATACCTGTGTTATGCTCACTATTCGTGAGTTTTAAAACGTTTGAATTATGAATTTAATTTTATATTTGAATTTTGATGCATGTTAGAAATCAGATTACATATGTGGGTTACCTGAAGATTGGGGTTAGAGTATAAATCCTGAGAAAAACTGAGAATTTTTCCAAACTGAAAACCTGAGAAAACTTGAGAATGATAAATTGTAAATTTGATATTGAAGTTGGAATGTTAATTGAGAATAGGATTTGAGTTGTTTTGTAAAACCTGAACTGAGCTTTGATATTTGAACTGGGATTTGAATTGATAAAACTGAAATATAATAAAATGCTAAATGAATGAATGCATGAACTGAATATGGATGTTAACTTAGAAATTAATTTTGATTTTGATATTATGTATACACATGTTTACACACAGGCACATCTCACCTGAAAACTGAGATTTCAATGTGTAAACTGAGATATAATATCTGAGATTTTGAATGTGTAAACTGAAAAATTTGGTTTCAAATTGAACTAAACTAGTGTAAAGCCTGAGTTTGTGCATAACCTGGAATAGTATGTGTGATCCTGAGATTTTAAGAGGTTAAAGCTAAACTGAGATTTCAGTTATGATTAAATTGGGTTTTGATTTTCAATGTTAAATGTTAATCTGAGAATGTTATAACCTACAATCTAAGATTTCACCTTGCTGTCAAACACACACACACACACACACACACACACACTTCCTCCTCACATTCTCTTTTTTTCACTCACTGTCACACTCACTGTGACAGTTTAATTTTCACACACATACACATATATACATATGTTGACACCTTCACATGTGTCCCTTTTACCTTCATACCTTGTCTTACCATGCTCTCTCTCTCACACACACTCTTCACATCTTATGAAACACACAACACACACACCCTCTCTTAAATTCCTTTTTCTTCTCTCTCTCTCTATATATAGCTATATATATACTTGTGTATCGTATGAATGTGACTTAATATAAGAAATACCCTATATGACTTAAATTGTATGTGTGCTTAGGTTAGATTATGGTATTAGACTATAGCTAGGCTTTGTGTTGTTTAGACTTGGGTTTTAGATTGGCTAGTTGACCTAGACTTGGTTAGACTTGATTGACTGTTTTGACTAGACTTATATTGACTTAGATTAACCTAGTGTGACTTAGTTTGGCTTGGTGTGGGTTAGTATGACCAAGTTAGACTTCAAGTTTGACCAATCTGGACTTGTTGACCTAGTTTGACCTAGACAGTTGACCAAGAGTTGACTTTGACCTAGTTTGACTTAGAATTATGTAGTTTGTATTGCAGATTTCCATTATTACATATTGAACACTTTATAACATGTTTTACTCTAAATAGGACTCTGTGACACCAGTTCGGACGTCTATTCATATCAGTCATACATGGCGACATGTGAGTACATTCTCTGATCATTTCATACTTGTTAGGATATTCTTGCTCTAGATTACTTTACATGATGCTGTCACGTTATTATTACGGATTGGTATATGGATTGTCACTGCCACTTTTCTATCTTGAGGGTATTTTGGTCATTTTCAAAATTTTGGAATTATTTTGGGATTATTATTATTAATATAATTAATGTGATTTTTAGATGATTTTAGTATAATTGTTTGGTGCTAGTTTAGATTTTGACTCATGTTTGACTAGGAGACTGTCTTATTGGCTAACCTAGGTCAAGACATCTAGTTTAGGTTAAGAAACCCTAATGTGACCTAAGTTAGTCATTTCAAGTTCATTAGAATTAGTTTGGGGTAATTAGGAGTTAGTTTGGCCTAAGAATGGCTTGTGAAGTCACAAGTCATAATCATGACTTAAACCAATTAGGACTCAACCAACTAGCCAAAACCAGCCCTAGGGCCCTATGGCCGGCCACATGACAGCCCCCCCTCTATAAATACTCTCCTAGGAATTAGGGCTAGCCTCTTCTTAGGGTTATCAAGTTTTTAGAAAGAAAGTAAGTTCCATCTTCATAAATTCTAATAAATTCATTTCAAGTCCTTTTTCCTTCAAACAAATTCCAATAGGCTCTAAATCTTGTGTTCTTGCTGTTGGAAATAAGTTTTGACAGGGAGCAAATAATTTGAAGGACTTTGGGTGGTTTGAGGAATCATTTCCTTTGAGATTTTTGAGAGCTTGTGCACATTGAGGTAAAACCCTATCCATAGCTCCTAAACATCTGGTAAAATTCATTTCTAGGTTGCCCTAACCCTAGCCTAACTATAGGAATAGGGTTTCCCAGTTTTGTCGTGTGTTTCGTGTCCATTCTGGACACGTATCAGTGTGTATCACTAGGTGTTTGATGAAATGCCCCAATGGCATTTCGTGTGTTTTTTCTGGGTTTTGTTTGAATAGGAATTTATGTTAGACCTCGCTTATAGGTTTCTGGTGTTTTTCTCCTGTTCTTAGTGTTCGTGTCTGTCGTGTCGGGCTCGTGCACATTCGGTCGTGTACGCCCGTGCGCGGGCACAGTGCGTGCCCTGCTGCTCGAGGGCTACTGCGCGCTGGACAGCAACGTCGACACGAGAAATTGGTATAGGGATAGGGGCACTGACTGACACGAGGCTCGCAAAGTTTCACGAGTCCTCGTGTCGTGTCGGACACGGTATTCAGGGTACACTGGGCAGCTGTGTGTGCGGCGTGTTACTGTGTGTGTTCTGTTGGTTTAAATCGATTTTAAGGTTTTAAATTAGTCTAAATGATTAAATAGATCTTAATTATCATGTTTAAATCCCTGTTATACCATGTTACTTAATGGTTTGGATTTTGAGTGGTGTTTGGTTCGAATTTTGTAGAACAGTATAAACTCTGATACTGTTCTGATACTCAGGACCTGATTTTGATTTTCCCTTTCCCCAAGCATTTCAATCCATGTTTAGTAATATTTTTTCACTGTTAATGATCCCCACAGGTTGCAAATCATGTTAGCTAAGTAATTACATTCGAACTTGGGCTTTTTGGGTGTGTTAATGAAATTTGGCATGTGTAGTTGATTCAAAATTCTGTTCACTAAGGTGATTCCCTTCCTGTTTAAAATAGGTATGGAAATGGTTTTTCCTTTAACTGAGATTTTTCCTTCTTACTGAACTAAAATGATCCCTAAACCTGAGTTGGGTTTGTTTAATTACTGAGTTTTAGCTCCCAGTATTCCTTTATAAACCTGTGTTTTAGTTTCAAATCCTGAGAATGGAAGGGAAGGGGATCCTTGGTTCACTGCTAACTGTCCAGCTTAATTATTTTGAGATGTGGACTGATATTGATGCACTGCTTTCCTGGGTTTAAATTGAACTGAAATGAACTGCTGTTCATGAGTCTACTTGTGTCTGATTTCAATATTCTTCTTAAATGACTGTTATGTTTCACTGAAGTGATTTCCTTTCTTTTATATTAAATGTAACTGAATATTTTCATTTTGCAATGTGGTTCCTACACAAAACCCTGAGATAGGTTTAGTTCCAGTTTTTTATGTAACTTGAGAACACTATTGCCTGAGATTGGGTTGGTTTGAACTATGGTGATAACTGAGTTCATTTCCAGCTTTTTCCATTCCCTGAGAAATGACTTCAAATCTGAGAATGATTTTTAACCTATTTTGTTAAGTTGTGAATTGATTCTAATGAATGAACTGCAAACTGAATCTTCATGTTAATTGTAAACTGCATTTTGAACTGTTGTTTCCTTTAAATCTGGAATGCCATAGAGGACTGTTTTGTTCAGTTTTTACACTGAATTGTAGTCAGAACCTAATGCTATTCCTCTTCACTGTTTTTCCCTTCTTTTGAATTGACTAAACTGTTTTTTGTTTTGCCTTCCATGCTTCCACTTTGTTCACTTGGCACATATGCACACACCACAGTTTCTTCACTGTCCTCTCACACCATGACACCTGAGCACAAGCTCTAAACTGATTACTTTTCCTTCTTTCCCTTTTTCCTGTCACAATGCACACCCCTTCCACACACACACACATACACTCTCTTGTATATAGATATATTACAATACATGTTTGTAGTGATATTAGTTCCCTAGATATATTAGTTATATATATGTAATATGTGTGAAATGTATATATATATATACATGGTACTTGTGGGTTGATTATGTATAAATATGGGTTTAATGATGTGTTATTATAATAGAGATAATGTGTAGATAGCCCATTGGTTGTGTGTATTGGTAGGCTTGACATGGTATTGCCTAGATTAGCCTATAAAACCTAGAATAGTCTTGCTAGACCTAGATTAGACTAGTTTGACCTAGTTTGACTTCTAGGGTTGACCAGAGTTGACCAAGAGTTGACTTTGGTCTAGATTGACATAGCGACTTGTACTTGTAGGCCTTTAAAAATGACAGTCACGCTGAGTTGATCAGAACAAGTCCAACAGTCACGCTGAGTTGATCAGGACAGAGTCAAAAGTCACGCTCAGTTGATCAAGACAATAGTTAAAAAGTCACGCTGGAAGACAGCTCATCATTTGACAGAGAGTCATTATGACTGACAGTACGACAGTCGAAGAATGTCTCTTCGGATGCCACGTATGCATAGAATTCGAGAGATCACAGCCGTCTATTGCGTGACATTCGAAATCTTCTTCAGCAAGACTCAGCCTTCGTCAAGTTGGCGTACCAAAAGAGCTTCTTGTCATTTAATGCGACTGACAAAAGCAATCACTGTCAGAGATTTTGTGTCAGTCGAGGCACGCCGAATCAAGACAGCTGGCAGTTCTATCTCAAGTCTGCGTGTATTGTGAGATCTTCGTCTCAAATCTGCGTGGATTCTGAAGTTTTCTTCCTCAAGTCTGCGTAGATTTTGAAGCTTTTTTGCCTCGAGTCTGCGTGGATCCTGAAGCTTCCTGCCCCAAGTTTGCGTGGATTTTGAAGCTTTCTACCCCGAGTTTGCGTGGATTTCGTCTTCAACAAGTCTGCGTGGATTTCATCAAATTGGAGTACGTGGCAGCCATGCCATTGATCTCTCGCCTACGTGTCCTGTAACTTGCATACAACTCATGTATGATTGCCATGTGTCCAACAGTTAAGGCCACGTCCAGTAACTGCTCACAACCTTGCGTATGTTAAATCCTGCATGATTTTCAACTAAGCACAGGCTGTGAAGACAGTTATCTTTTCAGTTATTATTTTTGACTCTATAAATAGAGTTCTTTTTCTCATTCATTATACAGATACATAGTTATCTACTGTCAAAATTTTGAGAGCTTTTCTTCTTCGCATAGTCCAAGGGATAAAGCGATCGTCTTCTAGATCGGATTCCTACAGTTGTAATTTTCCCAGATACACAATAGATAAAGTGAATTTATTTATGGAAAACAAATTGGCGACTCTGCTAGGGAAAACCATCTCCTCTTCTGAGATAGCAACAACTCAATGCGACACTTCGTCAATCGGCTCGACGAAGAAGGTGATGACGATCCAATTCGATCAACTCGCCTATGAAGAAATGCAGCAGACTAAGAGTGGCAAGCCTACTTCAGCCTCCATCATCACTGCCAAGTCGAAGGGACACTCTGTCTATGTCCCTAAGAATCAGTTGGCAATCAATGGTAAAGTCTCTGCCACAGTGTCTACTCCTAACACTGGCAAGAACTCTACTGCAAGCACGCACACTCTTGTGCGCTCGAAGATGACAGTAATCAAAAGTCACGCTGACAGTACTGGCTCCTTAGCCAAATCTGTTCCAGCGTGCAATTTCAACCCCAAAAGTCACGCTGACAGTACTGGCTCCTTAGCCAAATCTGTTCCAGCGTGCAATTTCAACCCCAAAAGTCACGCTGACAGTACTGGCTCCTTAGCCAAATCTGTTCCAGCGTGCAACCTCACATTCAAAAATCACGCTAACAGTACTGATTCCTTAACCAAGTCTGTTCCAGCGTGTATTTCCAAAATTAAATGTCACGCTGACAGTACTGGCTCCTTAGCCAAATCTGTTCCAGCGTGCAATCTTACATTCAAAAGTCACGTTGACAGTACTGGCTCCTTAGCCAAATCTGGTCCAGCGTGTATTTCCAAAGTCAACAATCACGCTGACAGTACTGGCTCCTTAGCCAAATCTGTTCCAGCATGTAATTCTAAATTCAAAAGTCACGCTAACAGCTCTGGTTCTTTAACCAAGTCTGTTTCAGCGTGTATTTCATCTTAGAAGAATGGCTCTTTAGCTATCTCTTCTTCTTTACCAAGTTCTACTAGAACTGGGGGTGGTCTTTCACACGAAGTCCCTTCGAAAAGAAATAACTCTTTAGTTGTTTCTTCTGCTCCTGTAGTTTTTACTTCAGGAACAGCTTTGATTGACACTTTTGTTAGTCAAAGAAAAGGAGATGGTCTTTTGACAACTCTTCCTTCTGGACATTCTATGTCTCAAAACTTGAATGAGTCTAAGAATAAACATTCCTTAATATCTTCTTCCATGACTTCTTCAAATTGGACACAGAATCTGTCTAGAAAAGAAGGTCTGTTACCAACTCCTAATCAAAGGGATGGTTCAACTCTTCCTTCTCTGCAAATATCCAGATCAATGGAAGGAAAACTCCAAGTTTCCAAAACTAATGTGTTACCTCCAATTGATCTAAGAACAAAACTTAGCACTTCTGGTATTAAGAAACCATACCAATTGGATATAAAAATAAAAGATCCAGATGCAGAGTATGCTAGAAACTATGTGGCTCATATTAATTATTCCTTATATAATCAAGAGCCATCAAGACCCAAGAACAGGAAATATACTCCTCAATCTTCACAAACAGATTTACGAGAACACCTTCAACAAAAGAAAAGGAGTAATTCTGTGTCAAAGGATCATGCTGAATGTGACTTCCAGCCAAGAGTCATAATTCAATGCAGATGTCAATCAATGGTTCATGACCATGTTGATCATGAATGTGACTTCCAGCCAAGAGTCACAATGCAATGCAGATGTCAAACTAAATGACAATCTGTCTTTAATCGGATTCAGTGTGAACCTATGCCTGATGAAGATGAGCCTTTGTTTGCTTCTGTTAACATGACTTCTCGGGATACCGGGGGTAGAGTTGATAGTCCAGATGGAGTATATAGAAACACCAGAGCAAGAGTTCTGGTCTCTAGTCAAAGAAATTTGATCTCTGAAGATGATTCTGAATTTCTGGAAGAATCTAACTTCCCACCTCTTCCTACTGGGGGTAGTTCTCCTCTAAATGACTTTGATGCATGAAGTAGTGATTCAGAGCATACAACATCCACTAATTCATCAATAATCCCTCGTACAATCACAACATATATGGTGGATGGGAATACTGAATTGAACAATGAACCTTCTTCTTCAGTGACTCCTCAGGATCTTTGAATTGCTTCTTTGGAACAGCAAATGAAGTCTATGGCTGATACTATGAATTCGATGTATGAACTCATGACAACTCAGTTGCAAAATCGACAGACTGTACCAGATGCCATACCAGTTGACACTGATATAAGTCCAGTACAAGTTCCTCCAGCAGTACAATCCAATACTCCTAGACCAGCTCAACCAAATCCTAGTCTCTCTGGAGCTGGAGGTAGTGCTTACAATGCTGTTCCTCCTCCTAACTATTCTCTACAAGCTACAACTCCACAATCTTCCGGAGTTGTCTCTGAAGAATTGAGGAATCTCAAAACTCAATTCGAGGCATTCAAACAGAAGGATGGTTTACAAAGGTTAGGCATCAAGCAACCTTATCCAATAGAATGGAAGCACGTATCGTATCCTCCTAAATACAAGCCTCCTACTATCTCATTCTATGATGGAACCATTTCTCCAAGTCAGTTTATTAATCACTTTGAAGTGATGACTGACCAGTTGCAACCAAGTGATGCCCTCCTTACTCGGGTGTTTATTGGATGTCTCAAGGGAACGACTTATGAATGGTATAGAAGTCTCCCAGATGGGTGCATTACCTCATTTGCTGGTTTCAAACAGATGTTTCTTGAAAGGTTCTATGAAGGGCTTAATGACATGACTATGTCTGCTCTTATTAGAATCAAGCAGAAAAATAATGAAACTACAGAGGATTACATTGAACGGTTTCGAAGAGAAGCTCTGAAGATGCCTCTTGGAACTCCTGATGCTGTTACCATTGACACATACAAATCAAACTTGTTGCCAATCATCAGCATGTGGACAGGATCTACCCAATTTCAAGACTGGCCTTCCTTCATAGTTAGTGCCAAGGCCGCAGAAATTAGTGCCGAAACCTTCAAAGGTTTAGGAGTGCAGATGACTCCCAAAGAAACAGGTCAAGGTACTAATAATAAAAATAATGCTCGCAAGGGAAAAGAAACTCTTGAAGTTAATCTTCAGAGAAAAGATGCATCAACTGTTCAAACTCCTGCCTCTACAACTCAACAATCAAGAGCGACTCGCCCCAAAGAAGAATATTCTTTTGATGACGACGATGTCCTTGGTATCTTTGAATGTCTGCTGAAAGGTAATAAAATACAATTACCTGAAATCAAGAAACCTGATGAAGCTGGGAAGACAGATCATCCCAAATATTGTCCATACCACAGAATATTGGGTCACACAATTCGTACATGTTATGTACTGAAAGAAAAGATCCAAGAAATGATTAAGTCTGGAGCTATCTCTCTTACTCCAAAAGAGAAGACTGTTACTTCTAATGTCGTCTCTATACAATTCGGAGACTTCCCTTCTCAATTTCTTGAAAGCAGGATTGTTCCTATTCCCAAGGCAACTCTTGAAATAGTGAATATTCCTCCTCCACAGTTTGAAGGATTAGTGCCAATCACTTTGGAAACAGGAGAAATTATGTGGATTCATCCAGATCTAGTGGCAGATTTTGAATCACCTTCTCCTCAAAAGACTACTTCTCGAAAGTCAAAGAAGGATGGAAAGATTAAGTCATGTCATATGACTTCTCTTGGATCCAATCCTGACACAGAGCCAAAAGATAAAGAAGAAGTACTTGCTAGTGCTACTCGAACGGGGAAACCTTATCTAAAGGATTATTCCAAGAATCCTAAGGATACTCCTGATATCCCTTTTGCTGATGAAGATGCTCCTAATGTTCCTTCTGAAGAAGAATCATCTACTGCACCTGTTCCTTCAACTACACCGGTTGAACCTGTTCCTTCCAAGCCCACAGCTCTTGAGAAAGGCAAGCAACAAGCTCGGTTTGATAAACCAATCAAGAAATCCCCTCCTCTTGGGCTTCAGAAGCCTTACAATTTCGACATTCTAGCTCAACTTGCTAATACTCCAGCTAGAATGTCCCTCTTTGAACTTCTACGTCTTTTCAAAGAGACTCGGGAGACGTTAAGTGAAGCACTTCTACAGGCTGACTCTTGTCTTGCACAATTGAAGAAGCCAGATGCAGAACCTGCCACTTGCTTACATTACAACAGTGTATTGGAGATTATCCCAAATATCACCTTTACACAAGACGACATACTTTTGGAGGTTAATCGACATGATCGGCCTCTCTACTATACTGGTTATATCGATACGATGAAGATAGATCGTATCCTTATTGATCCAGGGTCTGCTATAAGCATAATGCCAAAGAGTCTGTTGGATGAACTAAAAATCCCTCTTCACAAGCTCTCCAAGACGGTTACTACTATCTTGGAATTCAATCAAAGCCGAAGCGAGCCTTTGGGAAAGATTCATCTGAAACTTCAGATAGGAGATTTCAGATCTAAAGTCACTTTCTATGTGATCGAGATCGTAGGATCCTATAATCTTCTTCTGGGGAGGCCCTTTCTTCATGAAAATAATGTGGTACCTTCTACTCTTCATCAGTGTTTTAAATACATTGATAGTAATAGAAGGGTACAAAAAGAAGTTGCTGATATAAATCCCTTCCATGGGGTTGAAGCTTATTTCAATGATTCCCGAATGTACAAAGAAGAGTATACAAGGGTCATACAAGCTATGGAGAAAGAGGATGCACAAAGTGAGACTTTAATAATCCATGTTAAAGGTCAAACTACTCAGCAACAATCTCCCAAACCCTCTGGAGAAAGTCCTTTCATCATTCCAGTGAGTGGACGGATCTCTCCGTTACCTCAGTCGTCTACTCAAGATACACTGATCATTCCTGTCAGTGGGCGTACTACGGTTCCTGTATCTTCATATATGAAACAGGATACTCTGCTAATTCCAGTTGGAAGGCGGACTACTCTTTCATCTCAAATTTCAAGGGAGCTCACCTCTTCTGAGCCTTTGTTATCGATCCTAATCGAAACAAAACTTCTTCTCTTTCTTCTTCTCCCCCTTTAGTCATTGACTTGGCTAAGATCTCTAAGGCTCAGCCTTCTCCCAATGTAAATATTGCTGCTTTTATATTTAATGAAAAGTCTTCACCTTTGCAGTATATTGATGTGTGTAATTATGTTCATAGTTATTTACATTTATTAGATGACTTGACCACAATAACCATAGGAGTTGTACAGACTGTTCATACAGATGTTTCCCTAGAACCTGTACAATCTTCATACTTTCTAGTTCCCAGCAGAAAGCCAGGAGATATTCCAATATTCTTTTACAAAGGGCCCCAAAGTCCTTCTGATTTAGAAGATGATGACAAAAATGATGATACTGGAAGATTACAACTACGTCGTTATAGTCAGCAATCTAAAGACATCATCAAAAATATGGGCTATGACTTCAGGACTGGCCTCAATAGTGGAAAAGGAAGAAAAATGCCTGTTCGTATTCCTCCTCTGAAATATGGAAGGACGAAATGCGGATTGGGTTACATTGCTCCTACTCCTTTTATCAATATTATCCATGAAGATCCTGAATCTGACGAAGATAAGAGATCTGATTCTTCTAGTACCACTTCTTAGGATTCCGATACGAGTATCGGTGACTTCTATTGCAATATTATGTCTTCCAACATGGTTTCTATTGACCGTTCTGAAGAAAGTGATGAAGATGAAGAAGAGTTTGAAATCTTACCTGAATTAGAACAATGGGCCTAAAGATTAGATAATCAATAGGAGTTCCGATTTGAACAAAAAGAACCTTCGACTGAAGATAAACTTGTTCAAATAGATGTCGGTGAAGAGGGATCTCCTAAACCAATATTCATCAGTGAAAGTCTTTCAGAAACTGATAAGCAAGACATGATCAAACTCATTCGTGATTACATCGACGTCTTCGCTTGGAGTTATGAAGATATGCCAGGACTTGATCCATAAATTGCAACTCACAAGCTCAATATCTTGCCGAATGCTAAACCGGTCAAACAACAACAGCGACGATTTCGTCCAGACATTATGGATGCAATTGAAGCTGAAGTCAATAAACTCATGACGTCCGGGTTTATTAGAGAGGAACAACATCCCGATTGGGTGGCTAACATAGTTCCTGTCCTTAAAAAGACTGGCAAGATCAGAGTATGCATAGACTTCCACGATCTTAATGCGGCATGTCCTAAAGACAAATTTCCTCTACCAATTACTGATGTCATGATCGATAATACCTGTAGATTTGAACGAATGTTATTCATGGACGGGTATTCTGGATATAATCAGATTAAAATATTTCCAGATGATGAGAAGCACACTTCTTTCAGAACGCCGAGTGGTACATATTGTTATACAGTTATGCCATTCGGTCTCAAGAATGCAGGAGCAACTTATCAACGAGCCATGAGCACTATATTCCGTGAACATTTGCGGAAAACAGTCGAATGCTACGTTGATGATATTGCAGTCAAAAGTCGACAAAAGGAGGATCATATCCAAGATTTGAAGACTATTTTTGATCTAATACGTAAGCATCAATTAAAGATGAACCCTACTAAGTCCTTCTTAGGCGTCTCTAGTGGTAAATTTCTCGGCTTCGTCATTACCTCTAAAGGTATACACGTGGATCCCGAGAAGATCAAAGCCATCCAAGAGATGCGTCCTCCACGCACCTTAAAAGTGCTACGAGGATTTCAAGGAAGGATCGCTTATATCAGGAGATTCATCTCTAATTTGTCAGGACGCTGCAGACCATTCAACAAACTTATGAAGAAAGGTATTTCTTTTGTCTGGAATGATGAATGTCAGAAAGCATTCGATGATATAAAACAATATCTGATGAGCCCTCCAGTATTGGTACCTCCCGTCTCAGGAATACTGTTCCTCCTATATACTCGAGCAATGACTCATTCATTGGGTGCATTACTCGCTCAACAGAATCAAAATGGTCATGAACAAGCCATTTATTATCTCAGTCGTACTATGAGGAGCTGAACCTCGATATTCACCGGTCGAAAAAGAATGTCTAGCTTTGATGTTCGCTGTTCAAAAGACACGAAATTATATCATTGGCCAGACTATTCATGTCATCTCCAGGATCAATCCTATACGGATCATGATGAAGAAACCCAGTGTTTTGAATTCTCGACTGGCTAACTGGGGAATTCTACTTGCTCAGTATGACATGCACTATATTCCTCAGAAATCAGTCAAAGGACAAGCTTTAGCTGATTTTCTGGTTGTTCATTCAATTCCAGAAAATTCAAAACTCTATGATGAAATTCCAGATGAAGTCCTAGATTCAAATCAAATTGCTGAAGAAGATCCTACTTGGCGTCTATTCTTTGACGGAGCATCAAGAATTGGTCCTAATGGTGATATTGTCGCTGGAGTTGGAATTGTTTTTGTGTCGCCAGATGGCCTTGCTATCCAAAGAGCCTATTCTCTCGATCAACCATGTTCAAACAATGTATCTGAATACATTGCATTGCTTATTGGTCTTCAACTCGCTAAACATCTGAATATTCAACATTTGGAAGCATATGGAGACTCTAAACTCATTGTCAATCAGATAAGGGGTACTTATGAAGTTCGCCATCAAGATCTGGTTCCTTATCATAGATCAGCTATATCTATGGCTTCTTCGTTTGAAGAATTCTTTATTGAACATGTTAGGCGAACATGTAACACAGAAGCTGATGCTCTAGCTAATCTTGCGGCGGTGTTGGCTATCCCGATTAGACGATAACAAATGATTGTTGTTCGCAATCGAGAATTATTTCATCTGGAAAATAACCTGACCCTAGGACTTCCAGTTGACATTGAAGAATCAACATCTCATGACGTCAATACAACAAGAGGATTTGGATTCAGTCGTAAATCTTTATCATCTTCATCTGATTCCAGTATAGAATTCATCTTCAGTAATTCGACCGAGAATCAGAATACGGATAAAGATTGGAGACTTCCTTTCTTGGATTTCGTATTATATGATATTCTTCCGGATGATCCGAGTGAGGCAGCATCTATCAGACGACGATCACTCAGATTCTATTACAATCATACAACAAAAACCTTATATCGTCGAGCTTATGATGGTTTACTTCTTCGATGTATTGCCGGTGATGAGGCTCAGCAAATCATTTGCGAAGCACATGATGGAATTTGTGGAGCACATCAGCCTGGACCAAAACTTCAAGACCGTATTCGACGTATGGGTTATTATTGGCCCACTATGGTATCGGACGCCATCGAATATGCAAAAAAATATAAAGCTTGTCAAATCCATACGGATTTTATTCATCAACCCTCGGAATTTCTACATCCGACGGCAGCATCATGGCCCTTTGAAGCTTGGGGCATGGATATTATTGGTCCGATCAATCCGCCATCATCCAAAGGTCATCGGTTTATTCTCGCAATAACCGATTATTTCTCCAAATGGGCCGAAGCCATTTCTTTGTCTGAAGTTAAGACGTCCAATGTCATCAGCTTTATTAAGCACCACGTCATCTACAGATTTGGTGTTCCTCGATGCATTATTCATGATAACGGACCACAGTTCGTCAGCCAGAAATTTACTCGATTCTGTGACGATCACCGGATTAACAATGTGGCTTCTACCGCATATAATCCGGCAGCTAACGGATTAGCAGAAGCTTTCAACAAAACCATCATCAAACTCCTAAAGAAGTTTGTCTCTACTAACAAACGTAATTGGAGTGAGAAGCTCGGTGAATGTTTGTGGGCTTATCGCACTACAGTTCGTAATGCTACTAAATGTACACCCTTCTCTCTGGTGTATGGTTGCGAAGCTGTTCTTCCATTAGAGATTCAAATTCCTTCTTTAAGGATAGCAATCGCTAATGAACTCACTGCCAAAAATAATGATCGTCTTCGACTTCAGGAATTAGAAGCTCTGGATGAAAAGCGATTATCTGCTCAACAGAATATTGAATTCTATCAAGCTAGAATCTTAAGAGCTTTTAATAAGAAAGTCAGAGTTCGATCGTATCAAAAAAGAGAACTTGTTCTAACAGTCAGACGTCCTATAACTATGACTCATATGAGCAAGGGCAAATTTGACGCAAAGTGGGAAGGTCCCTATATCGTGAGCAGAGTTTTCTCAAATGGAGCTTATCAACTCTCAGAATTGGATGGTCGAAAAGTTTTGATGCCTATTAATGGAAAATTCCTTAAAAAGTACTATGTATAAATGTAAATGCTTGTAATCATCACACAAATTCATGTTTAGAAATAAAATTTTTATTTTATTTTAATCATGAATGATGGTACATGATATTAAGGAAGATCACTATCATCCTTTTCTACATTTGGACGTGGGCCACTGCCGTCCTTCTCGAAGACGTGATCAGCAAAAGAGCCGAGGATCTCCTTGATGGAACCCACGAGGAACTTGCAAGCGGCCATTCTCATGGCTTCTTCTTCTTCAGTCTTTCCTGGTTCGAGCAGGAAGTCCAGAATGTCCCTTGGTGGCTTGGGTGCAGATGAACCTTCGCCTGCTTCCACCTTCTTCGTTTTGATTGGATCAGCAGGGCGTTCTTTAGTGCCTTTCTGAATCTTCATGGCGATTTCATACGACATTTTTTATGTTTGAAAGAAGAAGTGTTCGTTCTTGTCAGATTTCTGCTATATAATGAAGCGTCACATTCATTCGACGATTCATACGTTCATTAATGCTTGACGGTTCATCCGTTCATTTCTCACATTCATCAGACGGTTCGCCCATTCATTAATACTTGACGGTTCATCCGTTCATTTATTACATTCATTCGACAGTTCATCTGTCCATCATTTCCTAACGGTTCGTCCGTTCATAATCTTCTATCAATTTATTAAGTGGGGATTCGTTATTTATCATGTTTTCATAACCTCTGAATCAATTTTGAATCTACTTACTCATTTGTCATTTTTGACCTCTGTATAGAAATCAATCTATTTTCTTTTGAGTTCTTATATATTATCACGTCCATAATACCTCTGATAATATTATATACTCTAAATCAGAAAAGAAGATTTCATTATCTATCATGTCTACAATTCATCCACAAATACAAATTATTGAGCATAGAAGAATTATCATTTCCATTCTCATTTCATCATAAAAAGTCTATTACATTTTCTTAGACTTTCTTACAAATCATAATGGAAATCTATTACAATCTTGGATTTTCATTCTACACCACAACAATAACCTAATAGAGATCTATCTTCTTCTTTGGATCTTCTCCGTCAGGTTCATTGTTGGTGGCAGTTCCTGACTGTCTGGGTCCCAGTCACGACCAGATCAGCAGGAATCAAACTCTGGTCTTCTCTCTCAGACGAGAGGAGAACCACAGAGTATGGCAGCCCGAAGTCGTGGTACTGCCAATACAATTGGTGGATTGGGAGCAACCTTTCAAAGGAGATAGGAATGTATTCCACATTGGGATACAATTCCTGGTTCTGCCATGAAAGGAACTCTACTACCCAATTTCTCGGGTAGTAGAGTTGACTCCACCATCCAAATCTCGTGTATAAAGGCTCTTCCTACCATCTGAGGAAGACCCTTTTATCCCACGAAGAGTTCTGAGTTGTCTGATTTACGCATCAAAAGCGTATGAGCTCCCTGATGTAGGTGTCAGTAGAATATTCTCCACAGCATCCAAATCACCAATGCCAATTCTGAAGAAAATTTTCAGCCGAGCTTCTGCAGAAAACAGCAAGGAAAAAGAGACTAAATCAACAGCAATCATTAAGCGTGCATTTGTCAAACAGAGACAGGCGTGTATTGTTCAGTCAGAAACAAAAGCCCATCTTCAACAGTAAAAAATGGTACGCGTACTTACCATCAAGTTTGGTGCTAAGGATTGGCAAACCCATAGTTGATACAGTGCGCAGAAATCGAACATTAGAAAGCATTGCTTTCCTATTTGAGAATGAAATCTCTCAAAAATTTCATTCTCAGAGAAGAAGAAGAAGAATGAGAGATAAGTATCTTTGAAACTCAGCTACTTATTTAAAGGACAAAGTACAAGCCTATTCTTGGAAAAGATTCGCGTAAATAGCGCTCGTAAACCATGGAATGAGTGTCACCTGTGCTTTGGAAGACAGCGCAACATTGGAAACAGTCAAAGAGTACCATTTAATATTCTTCATTAATGCATGCTGTTCAACACAAAAGTTGTACTACATTCTTCAAGACAGGCACTGATGGCCTTACAAAAGATAAAACAAAAAGAGTGCAACATTTTCAAAAGAAGACAAAAGCATAAAAGACACGCTCTATTTAGCAGAGCGGCTGAGCTTAGTGCCCAGTTCTTCTACGCTCTTAAGCCCCATGCGGTGTAACAGAGCCTTCAACATCTCACGCTGCTCTGCAAGGCTGCGTCCATCAGAAATAGATGAGCCATCCAGACCAAAATAGCTTAAGAAATTCTTGGCTAAATGCATGGGATCGTCTTTGAACTCGAAGACTAGGGGCTCCGGTTCCTTACCCTCAAAAGTGGGATCACCATGGGCACAAAAACCCAACTTGCGTGCTTCTTCCTCAGCTTTCTCCTTTGGTGTCATGTCGATGTAAGATGAAGATTAAAAATGAATCTTCTCCCTGTTTATATAACAGAGCTCGCCGGCGGTTCATATTCTACCATAAATTGGATGCAATCAGTCTCGGAGAACGAAGAGTCATTATGACATTTAATAAGTTTATTTGGGTGTTTTCAAAGAACTTCGAAGCCTTTTCGACTTCCGAAAAATTTGAAGTCATCTCAGCGTGACTGATTTCATTTTTACATCTTGATTTCAGAGTACTTCGAAATAATTTATCATTTTTCGAAAACTTTGAAGGGGGTTTTGTAGGCCTTTAAAAACGACAGTCACGCTGAGTTGATCAGAACAAGTCCAACAGTCACGCTGAGTTGATCAGGACAGAGTCAAAAGTCACGCTCAGTTGATCAAGACAATAGTTAAAAAGTCACGCTGGAAGACAGCTCATCATTTGACAGAGAGTCATTATGACTGACAGTACGACAGTCGAAGAATATCTCTTCGGATGCCACGTATGCACAGAATTCGAGAGATCACAGCCGTCTATTGCGTGACTTTCGAAATCTTCTTCAGCAAGACTCAGCCTTCGTCAAGTTGGCGTACCAAAAGAGCTTCTTGTCATTTAATGCGACTAACAAAAGCAATCACTGTCAGAGATTTTGTGTCAGTCGAGGCACGCCGAATCAAGACAGCTGGCAGTTCTATCTCAAGTCTGCGTGTATTGTGAGATCTTCGTCTCAAATTTGCGTGGATTCTGAAGTTTTCTTCCTCAAGTCTGCGTGGATTTTGAAGCTTTTTTTCCTCGAGTCTGCGTGGATCCTGAAGCTTCCTGCCCCAAGTTTGCGTGGATTTTGAAGCTTTCTACCCTGAGTTTGCGTAGATTTCGTCTTCAACAAGTCTGCGTGGATTTCATCAAATTGGAGTACGTGGCAGCCATGCCATTAATCTCTCGCCTGCGTGTCCTGTAACTTGTACACGACTCATGCATGATTGCCATGTGTCCAACAGTTACAGGCCACGTCCAGTAACTGCTCACAACCTTGCATATGTTAAATCCTGCATGATTTTTAACTAAGCACAGGCTGTGAAGACAGTTATTTTTTCAATTATTATTTTTGACTCTATAAATAGAGTTCTTTTTCTCATTCATTGTACAGATACATAGTTATCTACTGTCAAAATTTTGAGAGCTTTTCTTCTTCGCATAGTCCAAGGGATAAAGCGATCGTCTTCTAGTTCGGATTCCTACAGTTGTAATTTTTCCAGATACACAATAAATAAAGTGAATTTATTTATAAAAAATAGTACTGTTCTATAGGAGACAGATACCACTCCTCGGATAGTCTATATTCTCTCAGATTCACCGGTTACAGGCGAGTACATTCTCTGATCATTTCATATCCTGTATTAGGAGTATACTTCCTGTTTTAGATTACTATACATAATGCTGACACGTTGGAAACACGGATTAGTACTATATGGATCTTGTTCTGCGATGTTATCCCCTTAGCGGATACATCGGCTATTCGTGTTCGTGTACTTTATCATGAGCATCGTGTACTCCTTATGTTCGTGCTTTTCGTGTACAAATCGTGTGAAATCGTGTATACTCATGTGCTCACATGATCTCGTGTGCGACTATACTTCGTGTGCAATAACATATCATAGCTGGATCCTTGTGTATTGATTGGGGCGGGGGAGTAGAAGTGGTTATGTAATCAATCCAGTGGATTACTCATGTACAACCTCTGTAGATTACTCGTGTACAACATCGTGCCGTTTATATAACCATTTTGTGCTCTGAATCACTAGACACTGCTAGTTCTCTATATACTGTAGCTATTTATTTACAGTCTTTCTTGTTTATCATATTTCTTCAGTTTCTTGTATCTTACTCTATAAGCATGATTATATATCCTGACCTGCTATGATTTGTTGAGATGTACTGTGCTCGCTCCTGTCCTGACTGGACCTGTTGAAATATTACAGAGGACGAGGCTGAGGCGTTCTGCCCTACCTACTACGGTGCTACACTAGACGAGTGCCTGGACTTGGACCAGCAGCAGGAGCCACTAGCTGTAGATGACACTCCCTTAGATTAGGACCGTCTTTTCTATTCTGGATTACTGTATTAGACTTGAGATATTCTGAGATGTATTTATTTTAGACACTTAGAACTCTGGATTGTACCTCTGTGATTCTCTGTTCTGGATATTGTTATCTTTTATTATCTATCTATCTTACCTGTTCTACCTTAGCTGTGGTTGAGTTTATATTGTGTTATGTCACCCCCATTCGGGGAGTATAACTGCTATACCTTCAATTGTTAGATGTTGTGACCTAGGACAGCGTTCTACCGCCGACACTGCGGCGTAGGCTGGACGTACCCACGTCTCGTGCCCTTACTCTAGGGTGCGGGTCGTGACACATTTTTAGTAGTGGCCCATGCAGGTCTAGGATATAAGTGTAGTAGTATTCGAACTAGAATATCGCTTCAGCCTGCAGTAGAAATTAGCATATATTTGAAGGTACTCAATCACACTAGGAAAAACTCCTTATCAGATTCCGTATATCTATTTTGCTGCTTATTGTCTTCCTTAGAATTTTAAACTGTCCTCCTTTGATTATTTCGACTCATTCTCAGTAATTGCTTCTTGTTTGATCTGTGTCTCCAGGATGGTTGAGACGCGATCACATCGCCCCGTGACGGGAGAGGCTGGAGAGGGGTCTGCCACCTCTCGTGTCCAGCATCCAGCTCTCGGTGCCACAGGGCCAGTGCAGCCCTCAGGAGTAGGAGTTTCTGCCACTTTTGGAGGAGCACCTCCACCAGTCGGGAGGCCGAGCATGGTGCTTCCAGAGATCCTTCCCACGTAGCAGCCTCCGCCTGCGGGGATGGTTGATGCTGCCCATCTCTTCTCCTTTGTGGAGAGGATTCTGGAGTCCTCGCACCAGCGCAGTCAGAGACAGACAGCAGATTTTAGGGAGGGGATTGATGAGGCGCACCAGCTGGTACGCACGACTGTTGAGATGGTGACTGGTCAGGGGGGCCAGCAGCAGCCCCGTCAGAGAGAGAGAGAGATATTCAGGACTTCCAGAAGATGCATCCTCGGGAGTTCTTGGGTACAGAGGGCATTCACTATGCCGATGATTGGATTGAGCACATAGAGGAGATCTTCCGACTAGCAGAGATACCAGATCGGCTTCACATTGAGGCAGCGGGCAGCCAGATGCAGGATTTGTCCCGTGCATGGTACCAGACTGATCCCAGAGTAGGAGTGGAGGGCCAGACTTGGGCCCGGTTCAAGGAACTGTTCAAGGAGCAGTTCTTTCCCGATGTAGCCTTGGGTGGGATCGAGGCGCAGTTCGAGGCTCTGGTTCAGGGGAACCAGACAGTTACTGAGTATGCCGGGGAGTTTTGCCGACTGGCCCGGTTTATTGATGATCTGACGGAGAAGACCAAGGCGAGGAAGTTTCGCCGAGGTTTGACTAGGGAGATTCGGTCGCTGACTAAGAGCGACCGGAATGCTACTTTTGCTGAGATTTATTCTGGGGCCATGGCAGCAGAGGACGACCTGGGACTGAGGCAGAAGAGAGGTCGCGACTTTCAGTCAGGCAGTAGCAGTCAGGGGCAGGCCAAGAGGCCTCATTTCCAGCAGCAGTTTCAGCATCAGAGGCCAGTATAGCAGTTTCAGCAGCAGGGCCGTGTACCTTTCCAGCAGGTGCAGCACCAGCATCAGAGGGGGCAGCAGGCACCCAGGCAGCAGGCTATTAGTTGTACTTTTTGCAAGAAGCCTGGGCACAAGTGGGACGAGTGCAGGAAGAGACTCGGCAGATGCTTGATGTGTGGATCAGCAGACCATCAGATGCGAGAGTGTCCAGTTGCATCGGTGCGTCCGGTACCAGGAGGAGCTGGGGCAGCCAAGGCTCCAGCAGGCCAGCAGAGGGGACCATCCCTGCAGACCCAGCAGCAGAGGTTCCAGCAGCACCAGCAGCAGGCACGGGGTGGACAGCAGGGACGAGCTTTCGCCATGGCAGCTGAGGATGCTGAGGTCATCGGAGAGCTGATAGCAGGTTCGGTTCTTCTCGACTCCCTTCCAGCATTTGCACTCTTTGATTCTGGGGCTTTCCACAGCTTTGTGTCTGTATCATATGCTATTAGACACAGTTTGATTTCGGAACCATTGCCTAGGACCTGCAAGATCACGACCGGGGGTGGGGTCATCCTCGTGAGTGATGTTTGTAGAGGGCGGAGTATCATTTTGGGAGGCCGAGAGTTGGGGGTGAGTCTACTAGTCATGCCATTACCGAACTATGACATTGTATTAGGTATGGACTGGCTGAGTAGACACCACGCCCGTATTGATTGCCGTGGGGGTAGAGTTTTGTTCGGGGCCCCAGGAGAGCCAGAGTTTGAGTACACCCGACGGCAGAGGGTGCCTAGTCTAGCCTAGTATTTATAGTTTTCAGTTTGTTTCGGATTGTTCCGATTGTTAGTTGAGACTTAGTTATATTTCAGGACTTCTATTTATTTGTGTTGAACATCTATATTGTATGGTGTGATAACTCTTTTTATATTCAGTTTCTTCCTTTTATATGATTCCATATCGTGCTCTATCTTCCCTAGACTTGTGATTGAGATATAGAGTTGAGATGTTATATTATACCTCCGTGCGGAGATGACAGGTTTATATATCTTGTTGTTAGATATTAGATGTTATAGATGACCTATACATCGTTCTACTGCCGACACTGTGACAAAGGCTGGACGTACCCACGTTCTCGTGCCCCTAATCAGGGTGCGGGTCGTGACATAGAGTAGCCAGTATTGGCAGAAAACTCTATGCTTTCGTTATTGTTGATGATTTTTCAAGATTCACTTGAGTTTTCTTTCTTGCAAATAAAAATGATATCATTTCAGTTTTCAAAGTTTTTGCTAAAAAGGTCCAAAACGAAAAAGGTTACATGATTACTCGTATCCGAAGTGATCATGGTGGCGAATTCGAAAATTCTTATTTTGAAAAGCTTTGTGATTTAAATGGCTTTAATCATGAGTTTTCTTGTCCTAGAACACCTCAACAAAATGGTGTTGTGGAGCGGAAGAATAGGACTCTAGACGATATGGCTAGACTCATGCTGAATCATTTCTCTTCCAAAATAATTTGGGCAGAAGCTGTCAGCACAGCGTGCCATGTTTTGAATAAGGTTTTGATTCGACCTATTTCGAAAAAAATACCCTATGTGCTTTGGTTTGGTAGAATTCCAAATGTTTCTTACTTTCGAGTGCTTGGTTGTTGCTGTTTTATCCTGAATACCAAAGACAACTTAGGCAAGTTTAATACTAAAGCCGACGAAGGTATTCTTCTTGGTTATGCTGCCAAGAGTAAGGGATATAGAGTGTTCAACAAACGCTCCATGATTGTTGAAGAGTCTACTAACGTAACTTTTAATGAGGACAATAGTACAGCTATCATTCTCGATGATGTTGAACCATCAACTTCCACTCCTGTGGATACACCACCCGAAAGCAGTTCTCTGGAGAGCTTACCAAAGAAGTTCCAATTCAAACCTTCACATCCAGAAAACTTGGTAATAGGTGAGGTATCGAAAGGGGTAACCACTCGATCTTCTTTAAGAGATTCTATTGCTAGCACTGCTTTTATTTTTGAAATTAAACCTAAGAATATTTTAGAAGCTTTTAACGATAAATTTTGGATATCTGCAATGCAAGAATAACTCAACCAATTTGAACAAAATTAGGTCTGGGAACTTGTTCCTAGACCTGCTGATCATTCAACCATTGGTACCAAAAGGATTTTTCGCAACAAAGTTAATGAGGACGGTTCGGTCACTCGCAACAAGGCTCGTCTCGTAGCTCAAGGATACCACCAAGAGGAGGGTATCGACTACGATGTTGTACGACTTGAATCTATTCGGATGCTTTGCGTCTTTGCAAATTTCTAAAACTTTGAACTTTTTTAAATGGATGTAAAAAGTGCTTTTCTAAATGGTTTTATTAAAGAAGAGGTATTTGTCAAGCAACCCCCTGGTTTTGAAAATCACAAATTTCCCGACCATGTTTTTAAACTTCAGAAAACTCTTTACGACCTCAAACAAGCTCCTCGAGCTTGGTACAAACGCCTTAGTACTTTCTTACTTAATAAAGGTTTTTCAAAAGGGAAATTAGACACTACACTTTGTTAGGGTTATATACTAAAAGCATTAGTTTTGTAGTAACCTTATTTCCTTAAATTTTGAATGAGAATCATATGGGCAAATGTTTGCATATTGTATTTGTTACAAGTGTTAATGCAAATGTCTGATATTCTATATTGTAGATAATATGGTGTGTGGTTTCACACAGAAGATCATATTATCAGTTCCCTATAGTGTATATAAATAGTTCACAACCTAGATGGACTTAGACAATCTATTGGAAAGGTTGTACTGTAATCTGGTATTAGTCTAACTTTACTATAGGTTTACACTAGTACACTTTGTGTGTATTGAACAGGACCACTTGAGGTTGTTCTCTTTATACTGACTACATAAGAGAACAAACACCTCTGTTATTATTGATGCTTGTGTTCTTAATCTGGATATAATAACAGACATGTATATGCAGAGAGCATTACTTTCACTCATGAAAGAGTGAGATTCATTATGGATCAACAACCTCTATGAATTAGGTAATAACATTGTATGTATGATGGACTGTTGATTATAAATGGAATCCATGTCCCGATACATCAGGTTGATGATGTCCCCTTAAGGAGCTCATAAGGATTGTCATGTAAACCCAGCAGGTAAATTATATCCGACATGACAAATAAAGTTGAGCGGTACTACTTAAGGATAAAATATGTCAAATCAATATAGTTGTCAGTAACTTAATTTGATCGACAGATATACGATATCTTAACATGGGAAGCCAAACGAGCATATAATAAAAGGAGTCCACAAACATAATTTGGGATTAGGGAGGTAGTGCAACAATAGCTCATTAGTGGACCGAGCTATTGTTAATGGGCCTGGATTGTGTGTTCGGGCTGAACACGGGATATCTAGATCCGTTAGGAGGCCTAACCCTAATTTCTCCTCATGGTCCCTGTCTGTGAAACCCAAAATTTCTAGAATTATTACTTGTTGGATTTCTTTTATCTGTAGCGTAATCTTAGTCTTAGTTTTATTATTATTATTATTATTATTATTACTACTACTACTATTATTATTATTATTACTATTATTATTATTATTATATTAGTCGGATCAGAAAAATGTTATTTTTAAAATTAATTATTGGATTTTGTTTGTGGCCTGTCCCCGATCCCGTGCCCGGAGTCCGACCCCGAGTCCGGACACCAGACCCCGTCTTCCGAACCCACCCTTAGATTTTCCATTAAAACCTGTAATTAAATCTATTTATATTTATATGTATTCATATAGTTGTTTGATAAGTTTTTATTTAAGAAAAAAAACAAAACCCAATTTTTTCTACGACCTGGCCTCCCCACGACCAGGTCGTTTCCCCCCATTTTCTTCAGCTCCCTCTCTCCCTCTACTCATTCTCCTTCGTTTTCTTTTAAACCGACACCTGCTCTCTCTTCCCTCATTCCCATTCCTTCTCACTATTTCTCTTACTCTCAAACCCATTTCCCATTTCTCCAGACCCCCAACCCGTGCCCTAGCCGCTCGCGCGCCCACCTTCCGGCCGTGCCCTGCCCACCGCGACCTTCCGGCACCGCTTCCTCGTCGGACCCAAGCCGGCCGACGCCTCCGCCCGCCTCTGACCTGTGGCCGCGCCCTGCCTCGCCTTCCCCTGCGACCCCCGAACCACCCGCGCTCCCGCCTTCCAAGGCCGCAACGCCTCCCGCCGGCCAGATCCGCCCCCGATGACCCCCCTGCACGCTATCCCGCCGGCCAGATCCGCCCCCGGCAACCCCCCTGCGCGTTGTCCCGCCGGCCAGATCCGCCCCGGCGACCCCCGAGTCCCCGTGCCGCCGGCCAGCGCCTTCCCAGCGTGTCCCGAGCTGTCGGTCGACCCCGAGCCCTGTCGGCTCTGCCCCAGCGCTGTCCCGAATTCCACAGCCCTCTGTCCCGAGCCGATCTACTGTCCGCGCCTCCTGCGCGCTTTTCCGAGCCGATTTCCTGCTGTCCGTGGAATTCATTCTTCTAATATTTACATCTGAGAGCTCTAGCCGAGCATTTGAGGTATAACTTCGTGTCCCTGTGTCCCTCCCATAGATAGTCTGTGATGAAGTGGTCCCGACCCCGTTTCGAGAATCGATATTTTGAAATATTGTTGCTTTTGGGTGATACGTAGATTATCGGTTACGTCGCAGCGTATTTTCTATTTTTGGATATATTGTGCTGTGGTTGGCTTTTGGGTTGGATATTCATTTTTGGGTTGGTAATTAGTGATCCCTGGTTTAGGATATTTATTTGTGTTGCGGATTAGCATCGTCCCAGGATTGGGTTGTCCCAGTTACAGAGAAGGTGCTGCCGAAATTTTCGGAAAGGTTTTCAAAATAAAAGTATTTAATTAAATTTAGTAAATTGGTAAATAAAAATCTATTTTTCAAATCCGGTCCTTGAAAATAATTTACAAATTTTTGTTGGCTTTAAACGTGGATTTTTGTGAGTTGTATCCCCTGTTAGGCGACGACCGCATCGGTCGGATGAGCCTCGGTGAAACGCAAACGCTACCGGGTTTCATGTACGTTGAGGCGTTAGCCAGCAACATGAGATTGCATGACCAAGTCTGAGACTCTTTAATTTTAAATTTAATTATAATTTATTTTAGAACTGGTACTACTTTTAGTATTTATGGTGCAGGGCCTCAGCCTACTGTTTGGACCATTCGCGGCACTCAGAGCTCGCCTTAGGATTAATTAATTTATGTAAAATTTTGTAAAGGCATAAGCCCAATTTTTCCTTTATTTCTCTGTGACCATGTATTGTGTAGCGTAGCTTTTTCTTATTTTTCTGGAATATTGATTTCGCCGTTAAATACGTAGAATATAAAATAGATATATATTTTATAAAGAAAATTAATAAGTTTTCTCATAATAAATAATCTGGTAATTCAGCAATTCATATTTTTCCTTATTTAAAGAAAAGTCTAGTTTTATATATATTATAAAATACAAAGTTTTGACAAGTTAACCTATAAATCACTATTTTTCCCAATTAACTGAATTAACCGGTTTAACCAAGTAAACGATAACCAACATAGTTTGCGACGTTAGGCGTGTTTCGGTAGTTAATTAAATAAACTTAAAACCTGACTAGAGTCTGCTTCTAGAGATTGTAACTAGCATACCTAGAATGGTTTCATTATGGTTCTAAGTCAAGGTTCTCAACTGTAGGATCTCGGAGACGTACTTGACTTCCTCCTCGGTACCGACATTTCTGATCCAGTCAATCAACAGAGGCAAGTTACGGTTATGTTATCTTATATTTTTCTTAGTAATTGTCGAGCTGCATGTTTAAACCATATTGCTACACGGAGCCCTCTCCTAGGGTTCAAACATTGATTATGGGAATTGGGTGAATAGTATAGCGTTTATGACCAATACCCCTCATATTGCATAATTGTGCGAGCTTACCCCTCTTACACACGAGGATAAGCCGTATCGTGTCGCTAGGATGGTATTGTACAACCCAAGTCGGTCATAGATGTTTATACATTCAAATCACATTATTTTAAGAAATGAATTGTTAAATTGCTGGAAAGTATTATTTCAACTGTTTAGCATGCACTTTTCTATTATTACTTGAAATGTGACATACATATTCGTACTTGCTCCCTCCTGACTGGAGTCCAACATTTTTAGGTGACATTGAGGATGCTGAGCTATTGTACAATAGCTACTATGATCCGGTATTATATCCTGTAGTGTTACCAGAGTCCCCCTTGGAGGACGCAGAACCAGAGGCCGATGAGCCGACCGCCTAGCTAGTTGCTTTTTAGTTATCTAGTTTCATTGTATTTGGAGTTTGTTGATTTGAATTCAGTACTTTATTTCAGTTCTTTCTTTTCTAGTTGTACTTTTTAATTGTTGAATAAAAAGTTTTTAAAATTTCCGTATATTCGAGTTTTGAAAAATGTATAGATGTTGTTGTGAATACCTGCATATATAACAACTTACTGCCGCCGACTCACAACGGTGCAGGCTGGGCATGATCTGGTTCGACCCGATAATTTGGGATTGGGTCGTGACATGTTTTTAGTGGTGGCCCATGCAGGTTTGATCAACAACTTAGGAGAATATATCTAGAAACAATTAGAACACTAGAACATTAATTTGTTACAACATAGGACCAAATTATATATATATAAATATTTTTGTTTGATTATAGACTGGTAGGATACATTGCTTATGTATTGCATCCTAAACCTTCCAGAGTATGTCCAAAGGAAAGACCACCCGCTTCAGCCCTGCTGAAGATGAGGTGTCATCTACCAATCATACCCCACCTCCTCAAGCACGACGGGACCCTCCTCCCTTGCAGCTGACTGACCATCCCCACGCTGCACCAGTACCCCGTCCCGTTTACGCTACTACAGCGCAAACGGAAGAACCTGTACTTCCCCGAACTGAGTCACAGTCCCCTGCGGTAGTGCCCGCACCAGCTGCCCTACCAGTACCGGTGGACCCCACCGAGCTCGTAGGACTGCTACGAGGAGTACTGGAGGCCCAGAGAACCTAAGCTGAAGTCCATCACGAACAAACCGTAGCCCAAGCTGAAGCCCATCGCGAACAGACCGCGATCATGAGAGAAGGCATGGAGAATGCCCACAACGTGGCTATGGCTGCCCTCGAGAGAGGAGGAACAGCTCAATCGAAACCAAGGCCGGCTAAGGTAAACATAATTCTAAGAGTTAATTTATGTATCATTAAGGCCATTCAATTTGATAGGAGACATATTATTATGTCAAGGTCGGCACTATCGAGAACTTTAAGAAGCAGGACCCTCGACCTTTCAAGGGAATCGAGGGAATCATCTATGCCGACGAATGGCTCGACAGCATGGAGCGTTCTCTTCAGCGTCTCTCGACTACCCGACGATCTCCATGTCGAAGCAGTAGGACTCCAACTGCGAGATGTAGCAAGCACCTGGTATCGGAATGAACCCCGACTCCAGGACAAGCAGCTTGATTGGGACACCTTCAAGAGGTTGTTCCAAAGGAAGCTCTCCCCAACATCAGTGTTGCGGAAGTTGGAAAGACAGTTCCAGGATCTGAAGCAAGAAAACATGACGGTTGGAGAGTACGTGGCAGAATTCGGTCGACTTAGCCGCTTTGCCAAGAACTTGGTTGCTGACCCCGCAGATCGTGCTGAGAGATTCAGGTATGGACTAAGGGAAGAAATTCGCACCCCTGTGATCGCATGCGGTGCCAAGATGTACGAAAAGATTCTGATACGAGCCCAGGATGTGGAGAAGAGCCGGCCTTCTCGTTCAAAAAGGGAGTATCCTAGAACTAGCAACTTCCAGGATAACCAGAAGAGGCCCAACCACAACCACAACAACAACAGGCCTTCTCACAACCAGCAACAGCATCATCAGGCAAGGACCAGTGACAGAGCGTCTCAGAAGCAGATCCCTGTCTGTGACTTCTGCAAGTGGCCAGGACATCAGGCGAACATCTGCAGGAAGAAACTGGAATATTGCCTAGTTTGTGGGTCTGCCACCCACCAAGTAAAGGACTGCCCCACAGCATTCATCCGGACCGGAGCAACTCAGCAAAGAGCTCCTCTATCCACTCAGCAACAACGGTTCGGGCAACATCAACAGAAGACCGGGCGAGCTTTTGCCTTAGCAGCAGACGAGCAAGAACCAGAGCAGGAACCCACCGCTGATGTCATCATAGGTTCCATTTATGGGTTTTTACATCCTGCTCTAGCATTATTTGATTCGGGTACATCCCACAGTTTTATATCATCAAAGTTTATTTCTGTTACCACCTAGTTACTGGATTTAGCAAGATGATAAGTAGAGTTATGACCGGTGGTGGACCCATACCCATCACCGAGACTTGTAACTGCCCCACAACTATCTCAGGCCACAAATTCTTAGCACCCTTACTTGTGATGCCCTTACCCAACTATGATATAGTCCTAGGGATGGACTGGTTAAGTGAGCAGCATGCGCTGATAGATTTTTACAGAAGATGTGTAATCTTCAGCCCACCAGGAGAACTGGAGTTTGAAATCTCCCGAGCTCCGGAAGACATGAAGAGTGTTACCTACTCCTCTATCACCGAATAACCTAGGCCTCCTCATCCAATCATAGCAGAATTCATGGACGTCTTTCCAGATAGTCTTACGAAATTGCCGCCAGATCGAGGTGTGGAATTCACCATCAGCCTAGTTCCCGGCTCTTTCCCTATTTTTCAGGGATGCTACAGAGTCAACCCCAAGGAGGCAAAGGAGATGAAGGACCAGATTGACGAACTGAAGGCCCAGGGATTTATCAAAGACGGAGCTTCACCCTGGGGAGCGCTAGTTTTTTTTGTGCCCAAGAAGGATGGAACTGTACGGATGTGTATTGATTACTGGGTGCTGAACAACATCACCATCAAGAACAAGTATCCTCTGCCCGGATCGAGGACATGTTTGATCAACTGAATGGAGCTAAGGTATTTTCGAAGATAGATCTCAGGTCTGGCTACCATCAAATCAGGGTCAGGAAGGAGGACATCCCAAAGACGGCGTTCAACACCAAATATGGGCAATATGAATTTTTGGTCATGCCGTTTGGACTGACGAATGCCCCTACAGTATTTATGAACCTTATGAACAAGGTGTTCTATAAGTACCTGGATCAGTTTGTTGTTGTCTTCATCGATGACATTATGATCTACTCGAAGACTGAAGAAGAGCATGAAGAGCACCTGAGGAAAGTTCTGGGAACTTTAAGGAAGAAAAAGCTCTATGGTAAGCTATCTAAATGCGAATTCTTCTTAGACAAAGTGGATTTTCTTGACCACGTTGTCATAGGAGAAGGAATTTCGATGGATCCAATAAAGATAACTGCTATTGAGAAGTGGACTGCACCAAGTTCAGTTGCAGAAATCAGAAGTTTCTTGGGCTTAGCTGGCTACTACCGGAAGTTTGTAAAGGATTTCTCCAGGATTGTTGAACCGATGATGAAGCTCACTAGGAAGAACGAAGAATTTGTTTGGTCGGAAGCTTGCCAGTCAGCATTTGAGAAACTGAAGAAGAGGCTTACAACGGTGTCGATACTTGTGCTACCCTCAGGTACCGGCAGTTTCTCAATTTATAGTGATGCTTCCGGGAAAGGATTGGGCTGTGTTCTTCAACAACACGAGAAAGTAATTGCTTACGTATCTAGGTAATTACGGACTCATAAGAAGAACTATCCCACGCATGATTTGGAGCTTGCAGCGGTTATATTTGCATTGAAACTGTGGAAGCAGTACCTTTATGGAGAGAGAGTGAAAATATTTACATACCACAAAAGTCTTAAATATGTTTTCACTCAGAAGGAGCTGAACATGCGACAGAGACGATGGCTGGAGCTGATGAAGGATTTCGACATCAACCTGCAGTATCATCCGGATAAGGCTAATGTTGTTGCAGATGTACTTAGTCAATATCCGATGGTAATGTTCTTGACCAAGGAGTGTCATTTGCTGGAGGACATGGAAAAGCTTGGCCTGGAGATTGTACTGCCCGAAGAAGAAATAAAGAAACTGGGAAGAGAAGCCATTGTACCAGGAGCTGATTCATCAATGATGTAGTTACAAGTGCGTTCAAGTCTAATAGACAGAGTTAAGGAGGCACAATTCTAAGACGAGACGATTTGCAAACTCAGAGATCAAGTGCTGGCAGGAACACTTGAAGGATTCTCAATCGCCAGCGATGAAGTACTGAAGCACGGTACGAGACTTTGCATACCAACTGGCAAACTGATGAATGAGCTGATGCAAGAAGCGTACTAGTCACAGTATTCTATACATCCAGGAGCTAACAAAATGTATCGGGATATGCGTACTATAGTATGATGGTACGGAATGAAGAAGGACGTATCCAGGTATGTAGCTAGATGCTTAATTTGTCAACAAGTGAAAGCTAGCAAACAGAGACCAGCAGGACTGTTGCAGCCGTTAGATATCCCGGAGTGAAAATGGAAACACTTGACGATGGACTTTGTGTCAGGACTGCCTCGATCCCAAGGTGAGAAGGATGCCATTTGGGTTATCGTGGACCGACTGACGAAGTCAGCCCACTTTATTCCCTTTAAGGTGGGTCTATCCTCCGAGAAGTTGGCGACACTGTACATGCGGCATATCTACCGGATTCATGGAGTTCCGGTAAGTATCGTATCTGACAGGGATACCAGATTCACCTCTCACTACTGGAAGAGCTTGCACGACAGTTTGGGAAAGCAACTGAAATTCAACACTGCCTACCATTCCTAGACTGACAGACAATCGGAGAGAACAATCCAGACGCTAGAGGACATGCTGAGATCTTGCGTCTTGGAATTTGGAGGGTCTTGGAAAGACCATTTGTACTTGGTAGAGTTCTCCTACAACAACAGCTACCAAGCTAGTATCGGTATAACTCCGTTTGAGGCACTTTATGGACGTCGTTGCCGTACCCCACTTGCTTGGAACGACGTAGGAGAAAGGGTATTGCTTGGACCTGAAGTGGTGACCGACGCAGCAGAGAAGATAAGGATGACCGGAGACAAGCTCAGGATTACCCAGGACAGACAAAAGAATTGGGCCGATAGCAGCCGACGGCCGTTGGAGTTTGAAAAAGGTGACAGTATGTTCGTAAAAATCTCCCCTACCAGAGGAACCATCCATTTCGGCAGAGCAGGAAAGCTAAGCCCCAGGTATATCGGTCCTTTTGAAGTACTTAACAGGATTGGAGAAGTAGCTTATCGGGTGGCTCTACCCCCAAGTCTCGAAGGCGTCCACAACATCTTCCATGTTTCGCAGCTGAGATGCTACATCCCGGATCCGAGCCACATCTTGGACCATTCAGAGCTGGAAATTGGACCCAGTTTCATAGTACCAGAGAAGCCAGTGGCAATATTGGACATAGGAGAAAAGAGAACCAGGAACTCTGCGACGCAGATAGTCAGATTTATGTGGCGACACAACTCTCCAGGCGAGTCTACCTAGGAGCGACAAGACAAGATGCGGGAGCAGTATCCGTATCTGTTTGAGACTTGAGGTAACCCCTAATCCTGTCTTTAATTTTGAGGACAAAATTCTATAAGGAGGGAAGGTTGTGAAACCCGAAATTTCTAGAATTATTAATTATTGGATTTTTTTTATCTGTAGCGTAATCTAAGTCTTAGTTTTATTTTTATTATTATTATTATTATTATTATTATTATTATTATTACTACTACTACTACTATTATTATTATTATTATTATTATATTAGTCGGATCAGGAAAATGTTATTTTTAAAATTAATTATTGGATTTTGTTTGTGGCCTGTCCCCGATCCCGTGCCCGGAGTCCGACCCCGAGTCCGGACACCAGCCCCCGTCTTTCGAACCCACCCTTGGATTTTCTATTAAAATCTGTAATTAAATATATTTATATTTATATGTATTCATATAGTGGTTTGATAAGTTTTTATTAAAAAAAACCCAATTTTTCCCACGACCAGGTCGTTTTCCCCTATTTTCTCCAGCTCCCTCTCTCCCTCTACTCATTCTCCTTCCTTTTCTTTTAAACCCATACCTGCTCTCTCTCTTCCCTCAATCCTATTCCCTCTCACTCTTTCTCTTACTCTCAAACCCATTCCCCATTTCTCCAGACCCCCAACCCGTGCCCTAGCCGCTCGCGCGCCCACCTTCCGGCTGTGTCCTGCCGACCGCGACCTCCCGTCGCCGCTTCCTCTCCGGACCCAAGCCGGCCGGTACCTCCGTACGCCTCCGACCTGAGGCTGTGCCCTGCCTCGCCTTCCCCGACGACCCCCGAACCAGCCGCGCCCGCCTCCCGTCGGCCAGATTAGCCCCTGGCGACCCCCTGCGCGCTGTCCCGACGGCCATCTCCGCCCCCGGCGACCCCCCTGTGCGCTGTCCCGTCGGCCAGATCCGCCCTGGCGACCCTCGAGTCCCCGTGCCGCCGGCCAACGCCTTCCCGGCGTGTCCCGAGCTGTCGGTCGACCCCGAGCCCTGTCGCCTCCGCCCCAGCGCTGCCCCGGGTTTCGCAGCGCTCTGTCCCGAGCCGATCTGCTGTCTGCGCCTTCTGTGCGCTTTTCCGAGCCGATTTTCTGCTGTCCGCGAAATTCATTCTTCTAATATTTACATCTGAAAGCTCTAGCCGAGCATTTGAGGTATAACTTTGTGTCCCCGTGTCCCTCCCATAGATAGTCTGTGATGACGCGGTCCCGACCCCGTTTCGGGAATCGGTATTTTGAACTATTGTTGCTTTTGGGTGATACGTAGATTATCGGTTACGTCGCAACGTATTTTCTATTTTTGGATATATTGTGCTGTGGTTGGCTTTTGGGTTGGATATTCATTTTTGGGTTGGTAATTAGTGATCCCTGGTTTGGGATATCTATTTGTGTTGCGGATTAGCATCGTCCTAGGATTGGGTTGTCCCAGTTACAGAGGAGGTGCTGCCAAAATTTTCGGAAAGGTTTTCAAAATAAAAGTATTTAATTAAATTTAGTAAATTGGTAAATAAAAATCTATTTTTCAAATCCGGTCCTTGAAAACGATTTACAAATTTTTGTTGGCCTTAAACATGGATTTTTGTGAGTTGTATCCCCTGTTAGACGACGACCGCATCGGTCGGATGAGCCTCGACGAAACGCAAACGCTACAGGATTTTCTGTACGTTGAGGCGTTAGCCAGCAACATGAGATTGCATGACCAAGTCTGAGACTCTTTAATTTTGAATTTAATTATAATTTATTTTAGAACTGGTACTGCTTTTAGTATTTATGGTGCAGGGCCTCGACCTACTGTTTGGACCGTTCGCGGCACTCAGAGCTCGCCTTAGGATTAATTAATTTATGTAAAATTTTGTAAGGGCATAAGCCCAATTTTTCCTTTATTTCTCTGTGACCATGTATTGTGTAGCGTAGCTTTTTTCTTATTTTTCTGGAATATTGATTTCGCCGTTAAACGCGTAGAATATAAAATGGATATATATTTTATAAAGAAAATTAATAAGTTTTCTCACAATAAATAATCTGGTAATTCAATAATTCATATTTTTTCTCATTCAAAGAAAAGTATAGTTTTATATATATTATAAAATACAAAGTTTTGACAAGTTAACCTATAAATCGTTATTTTTCCCAATTAACTGAATTAACCGGTTTAACCAAGTAAAAGATAACCAACGTAGCTTGCGATGCTAGGCGTGTTTCGGTAGTTAATTAAATAAACTTAAAACCTGACTAGGGTCTGCTTAGAGATTGTAACTAGCACACCTAGAATGGTTTCATTATGGTTCTAAGTCAAGGTTCTCAATTGTAGGATCTCGGAGATGTACTTGCCTCCCTCCTCGGTACCGACATTTCCGATCCAGTCAATCAACAGAGGCAAGTTACGGTTATGCTATCTTATATTTTTCTTAGTAATTGTCAAGCTGCATGTTTAAACCACATTGCTACACGAAGCCCTCTCCTAGGGTTCAAACATTGATTGTAGGAATTGGGGGAATAGTGTAGCGTTTATGACCAATACCCCTCATATTGCATAATTGTGCGAGCTTACCCCTCTTACACACAGGGATAAGCCGTATCGTGTCGCTAGGATGCTATCGTACAACCCAAGACGGTCATAGACGTTTACACATTCAAATCACATTGTTTTAAAAAATGAATTGTTAAATTGCTGGAAAGTATTGTTTCAACTGTTTAGCCTGCAGTTTTCTATTATTACTTGAAATGTGAGATACATATTCGTACTTGCTCCCTCCTGACTGGAGACCAACATTTTTAGGTGACATTGAGGATGATGAGCTATTGTACAATAGCTACTATGACCCGGTATTGTATCATGTGGTGTTGCCAGAGTCCCCCTTGGAGGATGCAGAACCTGAGGCCGATGAGCCGACCGCCTAGCTAGTTGTTTTCCAGTTTTATTATTTTGGAGTTTATTAATTTAAATTTAGTACTTTATTTCAGTTCTTTCATTTCTAGTTGTACCTTTCAATTGTTGAATAAAAAGTTTTTTAAAATTTTCATATGTTCAAGTTGTGACAAATGTATAGATGTTGTTGTGAATACCTGCATATAGAACAGCTTACTGTCGTCGTCTCACAACGGTGCAGGCTGGACATGATCCGGTTCGACCCAATAATTTGGGATCGGGTCGTGACACTGTCGTAGCCTATATATATCCTCTATTCTCTGGCCGCCAGATTACCTATCATAAATCTGAAGCTTTCTCTAAATTCGAGATTCACGTAAGGAGAGAAAGAGAGGGCTGCCAAGGAGAAGAAAAGGTTGGAAGATCGTCGCCCACACGACGTCCAACTCGAGGAAGGAATAGGTGCAGAAGTTCTTGGGGTCGTTTGCTCAAGATTGCCAGAAATTACTTGTTTTCTTTCCATCGCAGGTATAATTCGTGAACCCTAGTTTCCGCCTATAAAGGGTTAGAACACGTATTAAATATGTTTAACTTTCAATCGATCAATACGCACACCAAAGTAAGGGTCCTGGGAATCCCCAGTTCCATCAATTGGTATCAGAGCCACTTTAGATCTGTGTATTGATTGATACGTCCATGTTGTCCAATAAAACCTGCGCTGTAATAGTCGGTAGATATAGATCTGTTCTAACTCGATTTTGCAGGCATCTTAGATCCAACTATTATGGTCCAATACATGTTTTTGATTGTGTTGTTTAAACCACGGACATGTTATGGATGTTGTTGTTGCTGTAGATGTAATTAAAATCACGAGGGTTGATCGTGCTTATTATTTGAATTATTCAATCTAGATTATGTGTGAACTCTTTCGGGAGGCATAGGATTGATGTAATTATAATATTTTTTGATCAATCATGAGGGCGTTGGTGGCTATTTCTGACGCCGGATGAGATGCTGGTTTTGAGCAGTCCAGAGGCAGACAGATGATTTTCGATGAAGGAATCGACAACCAAAACCTTTATTAAAAAATCGGGACGCTGCCCCGAACCCCGCGACCTGACCGAGCAGGTCCAACCTCGAATAGATCTGCGCAGCGCCAGATTTTGGATTCGGATAGTTTAGGACGGAGCAAGAAAGATGACCATAATAGTTGGATATTTTTCTCTTATTTGTTATCATTTTGCTTTTTCTGATTATGCATGTTTATTATTTGTGTGGATTTTTTTGAAAAACTAAGCCTACATTAATAATGAACAACATGGACATAATATCAACTAGTAGAAAAACTCTCATTGTTAAATAACTAGGTGGAAGAGGATATTTATTTAGTATAAATCCTATGGTCTCTATTACTGGTTTGCAGGTGATGCAATTATACTTGCGCGTTGGCTTTAGTGCCTTCCTCCATATCGAATGAGTATAATTATGGATCACCAGTACAAACTTCCTTAGGGATAATTATAGAAAGTTACCTAGTATGTGTTCACTTCTTCATCTGAAGGAACTCATTACAAGGTAATTGACTTAGTATTAAGTAATGGTATACACTTAGATACAAATAATGGTATCCTCCCCATCAGAGTCACTGCTATTATTTGTATGACCAGAGCAAGACCAACATATTAATTTTATTTGTCATAAAGTTATGTTGACATGATAGTAAAATTAATAAGAAAAACTCACTTGAACAGTTGAATTTGTATACGTCGACACTATCGTGGCATGCTAAATTCATGGTGTTCAAGGTGTTGGTGAATTACTTATTATTGTTTTGAGGGAATCAATATTTAATTAATTCAAAAAGTTTTTTTGTACTACATAATTTTATTTATGTGATTCTCAGGATTTCAAAAATGGGTTCTTTCAGTCCACTTATGGTGATTCTTAAAGAAAACAAACTTACTGGACCTAATTATATTGACTGAAAATATAATTTGGACATTGTTCTGACTGCTGAGGAGTACAAATATGTACTTGTTATGGAATGCCCACCTAAGCCTGATGCTAACTTTGATGAAGAGGCCAAAGAGGCTTATAAGAAGTGGAAAAAGGCAGATGAGATGGCACGGTGTTACATTCTGGCATCTATCTCAAATGTACTGCAACATCAGCATCAGACCATAGCCACAGCTTATGACATTATGTATAGCCTCAAGGAACTCTTCGGACATCGGAGTAGAGCATCTAGGCAATTTGTTATGAAATGTTTGATGAATACAAAAATGGCTGAGGGTACACCAGTAAGGGATCATGTTCTCAAGATGATGGGTCATCTGAATGAGATGGAGATCCTTGGAGCTGAAATCGATGGGAAATCCCAGGTCGATATCATTCTTGAGACTCTGCCTAAAAGTTTTGATAATTTCTGCCTTAGTTACAACATGAACAAAAGGTTGTATAGTTTGGAAGAACTTACAAAAGAGATACAGGATGCTGAATCTCTCTTTAGGCAGAGTGGTCATGTTTTTGTTTCTGAAAAGGCTTCTACTTATAAGCCAAAAGGCGGTAAGAAAAAGAATAATATTCAGAAACATGCAAACTCAGCAAAGAAGGGCATGGGACCTCAAGGCGCGGTAAAAAAGCCGAAAGGCAAATGTTTCAAGTACAAAGGGTCAAGACATTGGAAGACTGATTGTCCACTTCTCAAACAAGAAAACAAAGAAGGTATATCTCATTTACTAGTAGTTGAAACATGTTTAGCGGTGTTATCTAATGGCACCTGGTGTGTAGATACAGGAGCCATTAATCATATCTGTAATACATTACAGGGGTTCCAGGAAACCAGACGGCTCAGTGATGGAGAGATATGCTTGTTCATGGGTGATGCTACAAAAGTATCGGTCGTTGCATTAGGAGATGTTACTTTATCTTTTGGAATAAATAAGTCTTTAACATTGAGAGATTGTCTTTATGCACCTTCACTTAGAAGAAATTTAGTTTCTATTTCTATGTTAGTTAAGGATGGATATTCAGTTTATTTTAATGACAATATTGTTGTTAGAAAGAATAAACATTTTATCTGTTCTGGTGCATTAGTTGATAATCTGTATATCATTAATCCTATTTCGCCCATAATACAACTTATGAAAATGAATAATATGTCATCTAACTTAAATAAGAGAAAAGAACCTTCTTGTATGAACCAAACATATCTTTGGCACTAGCGATTGGGACATATTAACCTAAGAAAGATTCAAAGACTGGTTGAAGATGGACCTTTGAGTTCATTAGAAGTGGAGGCACTACCAGTTTGTGAATCCTGCTTGGAAGGTAAAATGACCAAAAGGCCTTTTACGGCAAAGGGGCATAGGGCCAAAGATGTGTTGGAATTGGTTTATTCTGATTTGTGTGGACCCATGACTATCTAAGCTAAAGGTGGCTTTGAATATTTTGGCATATTTATTGACGATTATTCAAGGTATGGATATATTTATTTGATGTGAGGTAAGTCTGAGTGCTTTGAAAAATTCAAAGAGTACAAGGCTGAAACGGAGAAACGTCATGGAAAATATATCAAGTCATTACGATCAGATCGTGGTGGCGAGCACCTCTTTAGAGAGTTTAGGGATCATTTATCAGAGGCTGGGACTGCATCCCAATTGACTGCACCTGGAACGCCCCAGCAGAATGGTGTAGCCAAAAGAAGGAATAGAACTCTTATGGAGATGATTAGATCAATGATGAGTTATTCGGATTTACCAGATTCTTTTTGGGGATATGTCTTAGAGACTGCAGCTTATATTTTGAACTTGGTTTCTTCTAAGTCAATACCTCTTACTCCCACAGAGCTATGGATTGGGCGTAAGCCTAGTCTGAAATATGTTCGCATTTGGGGTAGTCCAGCACATGTGCTGAATGGAAAAGCAGATAAGTTGGAATCTCGTATAGAAGTACGCCTGTTTGTATGCTATCCAAGAGGAACGAAAGGAGGTTTATTTTATAGTCCTAAGGATCAGAAGGTCATTGTTTGAGGAAGACTATGTGATGAACCACAAACCCACAAGTAGAGTTGTTCTAGAAGAACTGAGAGGTGAGACACTAAGTACTTCAGTACCAACAGTACAAGAGGACGAACCACAAATAACTGTACAACGTGCCACAAATGTTACACCACAACCGATAGTGCCTCGTCGTAGTGGAAGGATTGTGATACAACCTGATAGATATATGTTCTTGGAAGAGTCGTCAGACTTCGTCCCTAAGGAACAAGATTATGATCCCTGTACCTACAATGAAGCACTCCAAGATAAAGATGCAGAGTCTTGGCAAAAAGCAATGATATCTGAAATAGAATCTATGGATTCTAATCAGGTCTGGGAGCTTGTAGAACCACCCGTTAGTGTAAAAGCCATTAGATGCAAGTGGGTCTATAAGAGAAAAAAAGGATCAGACGGTAAGGTTGAAACCTTTGAAGCTCGGCTTGTAGTAAAGGTTTTACTCAAAGAGAGGGTATCGATTAAGAGAAAACCTTTTCTCTAGTAGCTATGCTTAAGTCTATCCGGATTCTTTTATCTATTGCAGCTTATCTCGATTATGAGATTTGGCAAATGGATGTCAAGACAGCTTTCCTTAATAGAAGTCTTGAGGAAGACATCTATATGAAGCAACCAGACGGGTTCATTGAAAAGGGCTAAGAGTATCTTTTTTGTAAGCTCAAGAAGTCCATTTATGGACTTAAGCAAGCTTCCAGATCTTGGAACATATGTTTTGATCAGGTGATAAAATTCTATGGATTTGATCAATCTCGGGATGAATCATTTGTATACAGAAAGTGTGACGGAAACGTGGTGGTGTTCCTAGTACTTTATGTGGACAACATCTTGCTCATTGGAAACAATGTGAAGGTTTTATCTGATGTAAGGGTATGGTTATCCAAACAATTTGATATGAAGGACTTGGGAGAAGTAGGTCGCATCCTTGGGATCAAAGTTCTACGAGATTGCAAGAAAAGGATGTTGGACTTATCCCAAGCTTCCTATATTGATATTGTACTAACTCATTTTAGTATATAAAATTCTAAGAAAGGTTTCTTACCTTTTAGACATGGAATTGCTCTATCAATTGAGCAGTGTCCGAGGACACCTAAAGAGATAGAGAATATGAAGGCAGTTTCTTATGCTTTAGCAGTAGGAAGCTTAATGTATGCAATGCTATGTACGAGACCAGACATCTGCTTTGTCGTAGGCATGGTCAGCAGATATCAGTCTAACCCAGGACAAGAGCACTGGACTCCTGTAAAGCATATTTTGAAGTACCTGAAAAGGATTAAAGAGTATATGCTAGTTTATCAGGTAGATAATTTAGTTCCCTTGAGGTATATAGACTCAGATTTTTAGTCAGATTGGGATTCTAGGAAATCTACCTTGGGTTATGTGTTTACTTTAGGAGGTGGAGCCATTGTGTGGAGGAGTATAAAGCAAAAATGTATTGCTGATTCCACCATGGAAGCCGAGTATGTGGCAGCCTCTGAGGCCGCCAAAGAAGCGGTTTGGCTCAGAAACTTTCTGTTGGACTTGGATGTGGTACCTAGTTTGCCTAAGTCTATTACACTTTATTGTGATAATAGTGGTACAGTTGCAAACTCGAAGGAACCGCGAGCCCATAAGACAGGTAAACACATTGAGTGCAAGTACCACCTGATACGAGATTTCGTAAAGAAAGAAAAAGTTGCTGTGATCATGATAGCATCAGCCGACAACCTAGCTAATCTCTTTACAAAGAGCTTACCAACTAAGGCTTTTGATAGTCATGTTGAGAGAATGGGAGTCAGATGTGTAGTAGCATGGCTTTAAGTATAAGTGAGAGATTTGTAATAGTATACTGAAAAGCAATGCTTTGAGTATAAGTGGGAGATTGTTAGGGTTATATACTAAAAGCATCACTTTTGTAGTAACCTTATTTCCTTAAATTTTGAATAAGAATCATATGGGCAAATGTTTGCATATTATATTTGTTGCAAGTGTTAATACAAATGTCTGATATTCTATATTGTAGATAATATGGTGTGTGGTGTCACATAAAAGATCATATTATCAGTTTCCTATAAATAGTTCACAACCTAGATGGACTTGGACAATCTATTGGAAAGGTTGTAGTGTAATCTGGTATTAGTCTATCTTGACTATAGGTTTACACTAGTACACTTTGTGTGTACTGAACAGGACCACTTGAGGTTGTTCTCTTTTACTGACTACATAAGAGAATAAACACCTCTGTTATTATGGATGCTTATGATCTTAATCCGGATATAATAACAGATATGTATATGCAGTGTGCATTACTTTGAATCATGAAAGAATGAGATTCATTATGGATCAACAACCTCTATGAATTGGGTAATAACATTGTATGTATGATGGACCGTTGATTAGAAATAGAATTCATGTCCCGATACATCGGGTTGATGATGCCCCCTTAAGGAGCTCATAAGGATTGTCATGTAAACCCTGCAGGTGGATTATATCCGACATGACAAATTGAACGGTACAACTTAAGGATAAAATATGTCAAATCAATATAGTTGTCAGTAACTTAATTTGATCGACGGACATACGATATCTTAACATGGGGAGCCAAACGAGCATATAATAAAAGGAGCCCACAAACATAATTTGGAATTAGGGAGGTAGTGCAACAATAGCTCATTAGTGGACCGAGCTATTGTTAATGGGCCTGGATTGTCACGACCCGTACCCTAGAGTAAGGACACGAGACGTGGGTACGTCCAGCCTACGCCGCAGTGTCGACGATAGAACGGTGTCCTAGGTCAACATACATCTAACAATATAATACTAGGCAGTTTATACTCCTCGAATGGGGGTAACATAGCAGTAATTAAACTCAATCACAACTAAGGAAGAATAAAGCACGATATGACATAGTACTCAAGGAAAATAGATGATAAAGTAGTCTAAGATAACATCCCAGCAATATCCAGAGTACAAACTCAGCTACAGAATATGAAAGAATATATACAATCTCAATATCTCTGAACAGAAGTAAAGTCTAGCTAAACAGTCTCAAGACAACATAAAAAGATAAGGACTAACTAAGCTAGTCTAGGCAATGGGGGTAATATCCTCAGCTGGAGCTGGGTCCTCCTGAGAGTCCAGCTCGCAAGTGTCGTCTAGGGCTGCCCCGTAGAAGGTATCCACACAGGTCTCCTCCTCGTCCTCTGTAATATTTTTAACAGGTCCAGTCAGGACAGGAGCGAGTACAGTACATCTCAACAGTTCATAGCAGGTTAGAAAATATAATCATGCAGTAAAGTAAGATACAGGTACTGAAGGAAATGTCATATATAAACAGAGAGAGAACTGGAATAGAAATATCTACTATAAATAGAGACTAACAGTTGCTAGTGAGTTAGAGTACAATATAGACACGTAAATGGCATATGAGATTCTGATGAGACACTATGGAAAGATTCTGATGAGATACTACTTGGGTATTATTCACATGTCTACTTCTACTCCCCCGTACCCCCAATCAATACACAAGGATCCAACCAGGTTATGTTATGATTCCGTGCAAAGGCCCCCGAAGGGAGATACATGGGTGTCCCATAAATGGGGATTCTAGGAGATTCTAGGATACCCAGTAAATGGGATAAGGATTCAAGGAGACTCTGTGATCATAAGAGTATATGTCACAAATGATCAATGAACCAACGAAGCATAGTGATACTCCATGTAAGTGAAACGCACAGAACATGTAGTACCCGATGCTCCCTAAGGATAACATTTCAAGAAGGGATCCATATAGTACCAATCCGTGTGACCAACGTGACAGTAACAAGTAAAGTAATTTAATGCAGGAAATAATTCTAAGCAGGATATGAAATGATCAGAAAATGTACTCGCCTGGTATCTGAGTGTCCAATATGAAAGTACTGTCCGAGGAGTGGTGTCTGGCTCCTATTTAGAACAGCACAAGTCACAACAAGTCCAAAATGATAAAATGAAGCACTGCAATGCATTCTACATGAATCTAGGTCAATCTAGGCCAAAGTCAACTCTTAGTCAACTCTGGTCAACCCTAGAAGTCAAACTAGGTCAACTATGGTCAAACTAGGTCTAACAAGTCCAAACTAGGTCAAACAAGTCTACACTAGTCTAGCAAGTCTATTCTAGGTCTAACAAAGCTATACATGACCATTCTAGACTTTCTAGGCAAACAGACTCACATATATGCCATAGGCTGTATCATGCCCATAGGCCAACCCTAACACAAGACTATATGACATTATCTACATCTAAAATACTACACATATGATATGTTACCTAACACAACATAGAAATACACTAGCTTTAGGTTACCCATATACCTCTACATAGGTATAGGCACATTCACATTTCATATATATATATATATATATATATATATATATATATATATATATATATATATATATATATATATACATTACATGTATAGGTATACACATATTAATATATTCATGCATATGTATATAGAGAGGGGGCAATGTAATGTGTGTGTGTGTGTAGGGTGTGAGAGATGTGAGAGTGCAATGTGTGTTAAAGAGAGGAACAAAGTGTGTGTCTAACAATGAGTGTGAGGGTGTGTGTGTGAGATAGGGTGCTGTGCAAAACAGTATGACAGGAATGAAATGGGAGGGCATGCCTGAACAGTGTGTGTGTGTGTGTACAGTCCAATATGGACTGCAAAACAATGAGCATTGGGCTGGAAAAAAAATAATATTCAGAAAAGGGAAGCCAATGCTTGACAGTTCAATAATAAAATTTCAAACACTCACATAACCCTCAGTCAATAGGAATTCTAATAAATTGACAAAAACAAACTATCAACCCACAACAACCCAAATCAATCTCAGGTTGAACAAAACCCAGGTTTCATCTATTTGAAGATAACCAACAACATCACTTTAGTTCATTAGGGAAAACTACTCAATATAGTTTGAAAAGGAAAGAGATCATTCAGTCCCAAAACATTGAATCTCACACAATTGCTCAAATCTCATTCACATCCTACAAAACTAATTGAATTGTGAAACTAAGCCAAATAGGAACTATCAAACCTATGGGGGGCGGGTAATTAGTAGTAAGAACAACATTAAAACTGGGAATTAAGTTAGGAATTTCGGGAAAGAATCAGTGTATCATATAGGTATCAGAATACACACAGAATTTCCCAAATTTGATTCCAATTACCCTCAAAAACCAATTCTAATATGAAAAACTAATCTAGTAGAGTTTATACAATATTTCTAGGATCTAAATAGCAAATAAAATCATGAATTAAACTATTCAAACTGAATTAAAACAAAGGAACCAAACTGTACACTGATACGCACAGTGTACATCCTGTGTACGCACAAAATTGTGTCCGACACGACACGAGAAGACTCGAGGCTTGGGGGCCCTCGTGTCAGACACAGTCCCCACATCCTCGCCAAATCCCAGCTCGCCATGTGGCCTGTACATCGAGCACGAGGCCACCAGCAGCAGGGGATTGTACTGCCAGCGCGCGCGCGTGCACCCTCGTGTGCACGTATCCTGAACGACACGACACGACACAGGAACCACCTCAGTCAAACACAAACGTGTAAGCGACATCAAAATATTAATTTATATTTAAAAACAAATCGAAAATCAATACGAAATGCCCATTGAGGCATTTCCTCAAACCCCTGTGCACAGTCACTGATACGTGTCTGATACGGACACGAATTGGAACGAATCCTAATCCTAAAGAATCAGGACACCTAGGGCTAGGTGTTAATGCAAGGAAACCCTAGTTTTAATAAGGGAATAGGATTTTACCTCTATGTGTTCTTTCCACACAAAAGCTCTTCAAAATGAACCTCCAAAAGTCCACCCAATTCCTTCAAATTGTCCCAAACCTGTGATGTGACTCCACAAACAGTAGAGGAACAGTATTTAGAGTGCTATGGAGGAAATCCTAATGAAAATAGACCTATATTGAATGATCTATGGAGAAATAAAGTGTAGGCTCACCTTGTCTTGAGAAAAGAAATGATAAACTATTGGAAGGAGGCTCAAATACCCAAAATGATATCATATAGACAAGGGGAAAGAGCCTTGGCCGGCCACTAGGTTAAGTTATGGTTTCTAGGTTGCATCCTAGGGCTAGGAATGCATCAAGGATAAGGAGTGGTCTAGATTCTAGGGCTCTTTCCTAGTCTCTTAGCAAATCACTCCATTAAACTAAACTTGACTTAAACCTATGTAACCAATACTAGCTAAAACCCAAAGTGACTAACTAGAATAGTTATGACTAATCTAGGTTAGGCTAACCAAAACCACATGGCAATCAATGAACTAGGATTTAATCCCACTATTTAAATAAATTATTTAAAATTCCTAATAGGATATATTAAATTCAAATAAATTCTAATAATTTCAAATAACCACAAAAATGACAAAAATATCCTCAAACTAGAAATGTGGTAGTGACAAATCTACCCTCCTTAAAAGAATTTTGTCCTCGAAATTGAAAGGCAAAATGCAACTGATGAGAAGGATAGAAAGTATACCTCACGGTCCAAAAAGATATGGGTACCGCTCGCGTATCTCATCCTCCCGCTCCCAGGTAGACTTTCCTGGAGAATGATGCCTCCATGCGACGCATACCAAGGGTATCACCTGGTTCCTCAGAACCTTCTCCCGTCGATCTAGAATCTCCACTGGCTACTCTGGATAGCTGAGAGAAGGACCAACCTCAATCTCTGAATGATCGAGCACATGGCTAAGGTCAGCCATGTACCTTCTCAACTGTGATATATGGAATACGTTGTGGATGTCACTACCACTTTTCTAGCTTGAGGGTATTTTGGTCATTTTGGTCATTTTTGAAAATTTGAGAATTATTTGGAATTATTATGTATTATTTAGATTTATTGGAATTTATGTGATTTTTAGAGATTTTTAGTATAATTGATTTTGGTGTTTTAGTTGACTTTGACTTATGTTGAATTTGGAGACTAACCTAGTGGCTAACCTAGGTCATAACTATGTGATTAGGATATGGAAACCTAGGTTGACTTAAGTTAGTGATAATTAATCATTATGATCAATTTGGAGAAAATAGGATTTGAATTGATTTAGAAATGGCTTGTGATTTCACAAGTCATGACTTGTGACTTAGGCTTAATAGCCCATAGGCCCACACCATGAACCAAACCTAACCCTAATAAGCCCATGGCAGCCACTATTGACCCTTTCCCCTATTTAATCCCCTCATAGAATTTAGGACTAGCCTCCATTGGGATTTGTGCAAGTTTTGGAAGAGGTGAGTCTCCATCTTTCTAAAATCATAGAAAATCCATTTCAACTCCATTTTCCTTTAAATCAATTGCATTAGGACCTAATTCTTCTGTTATTTCTGTTTGTGTAAGAATATTTCTGAGTAGGATCAATTTGTGGGAGTTTGGTGGCTTGAGGAACCCTTTCCATTTGAGGATTTTGACCCTTTGCTCACCAATAGGTATATTTCAATCTACTCCATGTAATTTTTGTTTAATTGCATTTCTAGGATACCCTAGCCCTAATCTAGCTGTAGGAATAGCCACCCCTAGAATTTGTGTCCATTTCGTGTACTTTTTGGACACGTATCAGTGACACATACCATGTGTTTGTTGAAATGCCTCAATGGGCATTTCGTGTGAATTTTTGGATTGTGTTTAGAAAATTAGATTTGGGTCTCGCTTACACGTTTCTGTTGTTTTTGTGGAGTCTTAGTGTCATGTCGGGTCCACACGGACACGCGAACACGTGGTCGCGCGCGCACGCGTGCACAGGCACTGTGCATGCCCTGCTGCTCGGGTGCGATTGCGACACGGACACGGCTCCTCGATACGCCAAATTTGATGTGTAGCAAGGGTCCGACACTGACACGGGGCTCCCCAAGTTTCAGAGCCCTACGTGTCGTGTTGGACACGCACAAACGCGTGCAGCATTTTTACACTATGCAATTTTCTGTTGAAAACGTGCACTGACAAGCGTGTCTCGTGTCTCGTACACGTGTTGTGGACACGTGGCAGGGTATCCTATCCCTAGACCTAGTCTAGGTCGACACATGGACACAATCTCGTGGGTTGTGTCGCTTTGGGTCGTGTGCACAGACACCGTGAACACGTGCACGCTGTTTGCTGTCGTCTGTGTCCAGATTTCTTATTTTTGGGTTTTTGTTGATTAGACACATTTGTGTCCACTTTTGTGGACACAACAACTTCACATAGCACGTGCACATTATGTTTAAACTTTACCAACCCTAAAATTGGTGTTTTAATTTAATTTTCATAGTTAATTCTCCATTTCCCATTTTTCCTGATACCTCATTATTCAGTCTTACTTTCTGATTTCTGTCCAGTTTTCATAATCCGATTTTGTCATCATTTTTGACCTAGTTAAAACTATTAACTTCATGGTTTTTAACCTCTAACTTGTTCACCTACATGATATCTAAATGTATGAGGAATTTGGGGTCAATTTGGTGGTTGTGTGTTCAGAAAACTGAGAATTCATTAAAGGACTATTTTGAACTGTTTTGTTTTGGTTTTATGTGAATACTGAACTGAGATTGAGGGGGGGTTGTTCATGTAAAATCTGGAAATGGAATGGGACTGCAAAACTGGAAATGAAGTTTGGGTTTAATTGGTATTTATTTGAACTGTTTGATTAATAGTTAAAACTGAGATTAGAGAGGGAACTTTTTCACTGAAATCTAGGAATTCAAATTGGGTTTGGTTTTGAACTGTTGGGATGTGTGGGGATTCAAAAACTGAGTTTTTCCTCACTGTTTTCACTCACTGTTTTCACACTCTAGCCACACAAATGCTTCACTATTTTTTTTTCACTCTCACTCACAGTTTTCTAGCCTAACATACTCTATCACACACCCACACACTCATGTTCATGACACACCCTCTAGTCTATCACACAGTCACACACACACACTTTAAATATCATGTACCCCCTCCCTCCTTTCTTATGTATATGTATATATATATGATTGAGATACATATATATGTATCCTATATAATATATGAGTGTGTGTGTGCTTATATATATATATATGTTAGATATATATAGTGTATGGGTGATACCATATGATATAATGTATTATATATATGATATAGTGTATGGGTGATATTGTGTAGTGACTATAGGTTATGTATTTCTAAGTTACATTATAGCCTTGTCAATATGTGTATTAGATATTAATGTGTGTATCCTATGTTAAGTTATAATATTTGGTGTATCATAGTTAGGCTTATAGAAGGACTTGTGTAGATATGTGTTATAGGTTAGTTAGGCATGATATTGCCTAGTAAACCTAGAAAAGACTTGTTAGACCTAGATTAGACTAGTTGACTTAGGTTCGACTTGGTTGACCTAGTTTGACTTTTTGGGTTGACCAGAGTTGACCAAGAGTTGACTTTGGTCTAGATTGACCTAGATTCATGTAGAACGCATTGATTCGCATCTTATTATCATTGTAGACTCATAGTGACTTGTACTGTTCTATAGGAGACAGACACCACTCCTCGGACAGTATATATTCTCCAGATTCACCGAATACAGGCGAGTACATTCTCTGATTATTTCATATCTTGTATTAGGAGTATATTTTCTACTTTAGATTACTTTACATGATGCTGACACGTTGGAAACACGGATTAGTACTATATGGATCTTGTTGGGCGATGTTATCCCCTTAGCGGATACATCGGGTATTTCGTGTTCGTGTACTTTATCGTGAACATCATGTACTCCTTGTATTTGTGACATTCGTGTACGAAACGTGTGAAATCGTGTATAATCAAGTATTCACATGACCTTCGTGTACAATAACAAAACTTAACCAGATCCTTGTGTATTGATTGGGGCGGGGAAGTAGAAGTGGTTATGTATTCAATCCAGTAGATTACTCGTGTACAACCTCTGTAGATTACTCGTGTATAACATCGTGCCGTTTACATAACCATCTTGTGCTCTGAATCACTAGACACTGTTAGTCCTCTATATACTGTAGCTATTTATTTACAGTCTTTCCTGTTTATCATATTATTCTTCAGTTTCTTGTATCTTACTCTCTAGCATGATTATATATCCTGACCTGCTATGATTTATTGAGATGTACTGTGCTCGCTCCTGTCCTGACTGGACCTGTTGAAATATTACAGAGGACGAGGCTGAGGCGTTCTGCCCTACTTACTACGGTGCTACACTAGACGAGTGCCTGGACTTGGACCAGCAGCAGGATCCACTAGCAGTAGATGACACTCCCTTAGACTAGGATTGTCTTCACTTTACTTGGATTACTATATTTGGATTTCAGAGATTTGGGATATGTACTTATTTTAGACACTTAGAATTCTGGATTTGTATCTCTGTGATGTTTCTTTCCTGGATATTATCATCTATTATCATTCTATCTTATTCATGTTCTACCTTAGCTGTGATTGAGTTATATTCTGTTATGTCACCCCCATTCGGGGAGCATAACTGTTTATTACCTTCAACTGTTAGATGTTGTGACCTAAGACAGCGTTCTACCGCCGATACTGCGGCGTAGGCTGGACGTACCCACGTCTCGTGCCCTTACTCTAGGGTGCGGGTCGTGACACGTTTTTAGTGGTGGCCCATGCAGGTCTAGGTTGGAAATGTAGTGGTATTCGAACTAGAATATCACTGCAGCCTGTATTAGGAATTAGTATATTTTTGAAGGTACTCAATCACATTAGGAAAAATTCCCTATCAGATTCCGTATATCTATTTTGCTGCTTATTGTCTTCCTTAGAATTTTAAACTGTCCTCCTTTGATTTTCGACTCATTCTCAGTAATTGTTTCTTGTTTGATCTGTGTCTCCAGGATGGTTGAGACGAGATCGCATCGCCCTACGACGGAAGAGGCTGGAGAGGGTCTGCCACCTCTCGTGTCCAGCAGCCAGCTCCCAGTACCATGGAGCCAGTACAGCCCTCAGGAGTCGGTGTCTCTGCGACTTTTGGAGGAGCACCTCCAGCAGCCAGGAGGCATAGCCCTGTGATTCCTGAGATCCTTCCACTGCAGCAGCCTCTGCCTGCAGGGATGGTAGATGCTGCACATCTTTTCTCCTTTGTAGAGAGGATTCTGGAGTCGCACCAGCAGTAGCAGACGAGGCAGACTACCAATTTTCGTCAGGGGATCGACGAGGCACACCAGCTGGTTCGCACCACAGTCAAGATGATTACTGCTCAGGGGGCCCAGCAGTAGCCCCATCGGAGGAAGAAGGACATTCAGGACTTCCAGAAGATGCATCCTCGGGAGTTCTTAGGCACGGAGGGTATTCACATTGCAGATGACTGGATAGAGCATATTGAGGAGATCTTCCGACTGGCAGAGATATCAGATCGACTCCAGATCGAGGCGGCGGGCAGCCAGATGCAGGACTTAGCCCGTACGTGGTATCAGGCAGATCCCAGGGTGGGAGTTGAGGGCCAGACTTGGGCCTAGTTCAAGGAGCTGTTTAAGGAGCAGTTCTTTCCTGATGTTGCCTTGGGAGGTATCGAGGCACAGTTCGAGGGTCTGGTTCAGGGGAACCAGACGGTAGCTGAGTATGCCGGGGAGTTCTACAGATTGGCCCGGTTTATAGATGACTTGACAGAGAAGTCGAAGGCGAAGAAGTTTCGTCGAGGTCTGATTAGAGATATTCGGTCGCTGACTAAGAGCGACCGGAATGCCACATTTGCTGAGATATTTTCTGGGGCCATGGCGGCGGAGGACGACCTAGGGCTGAAGCAGAAGAGGGGTCGCGACTTCCAGAGTGGCAGTAGTAGTCAGGGGCAGGCCAAGAGGCCTCACCTCCAGCAGCACTTTCAGCAGCAGAGGCTAGTTCAGCAGCACCAATATCAGGGCCGTACACCTTTTTAGCAGGTGCAGCACCAGCAGCAGAGAGGGCACCAGGCACCCAGGCAGCAGGATGTTAGTTGTACTTTCTACAAGAAGCCTGAGCACAAGTAGGACGAGTGCAGGAAGAGACTCGGTAGATGCTTGATGTGAGGATCAACAGACCATCAGATGCGAGAGTGTCCAATTGCGTCGATGCGTCCGATACCAGGAGGAGCTGGGGCAGCCAAGGCTCCAACAGGCCAGCAGAGGGGACCAGCCCTGCAGACCCAGCAGCAGAGGTTCCAGCAGCAGGCACGAGGTGGACAGCAGGGGTGAGCTTTCGCCATGGCAGCTGAGGATGCCGAGGCCATCGGGGAGCTGATAGCAGGTTCGGTTCTTCTCGATTTCCTTCCGGCATTTGCACTCTTTGATTCTGGGGTTCCCACAGCTTTGTGTCAGTATCATATGCTATTGGACACAGTTTGGTTTCTGAACCCTTGCCTAGGACGTGCAAGATCACGACCGGGGGTGGGGTCATCCTCGTGAGTGATGTTTGCAGAGGGCGGAGCATCTTATTGGGAGGCCGAGAGTTGGGAGTGAGTTTACTCGTCATGCCATTACCGAACTACGATATTGTATTAGGTATGGACTGGCTGAGTAGACACCATGCCCGCATTGATTGCCGTAGGGGTAGAGTTTTGTTCGGGGCGCCAGGAGAGCCAGAGTTTTAGTACACCCGGCGGCAGGCAGATCAGGACGACGGAGTCTTCTGTGGAGCTTCAGTTGAGGAGCAGGTGGCACCGCATCCCTTGATCGCAGAGTTTATGGACGTATTTCTAGAGGAATTGCCAGGGCTTCCACCGGACAGCGATGTAGAGTTCTCGATAGACTTGGTTCCCGGCGCGGAACCGATCTTCCAGCATGTCTATCGAGTAAACAACAACGAGTTAGTGGAGCTGAAGAAGCAGGTGGATGAGCTGCAGGACAAGGGCTTCATCCGATCTAGTTCCTCACCTTGGGTTCACCGGTACTCTTCGTACCCAAGAAGGATGGGTCTGTACGTATGTGTATCGACTACAGGGCACTTAACAACCTGACAATCAAGAACAGATACCTACTGCCGCGGATCGATGATCTCTTTGATCAGTTGAGCGGAGCTCGGGTGTTCTCCAAGATTGATTTGAGGTCGGGTTATCACCAGGTGAAGGTGAAGGGGGAGGATATTCCCAAGACCGCTTTCAGGATGCGGTACGGGCAGTTTGAGTTTTTGGTTATGCCGTTTGGGCTAACCAATGCACCAGCAGTGTTTATGAATCTAATGAACAAGGTGTTCCACCAGTACTTAGACAAGTTCGTGGTGGTGTTCATTGATGATATCTTGGTATATTCTAAGACAGAGGAGGAGCACGAAGAGCATCTGCGGATAGTCCTAGAGACTCTCAGGAGGGAGCAGCTTTATGGGAAACTCTCCAAGTGTGAGTTTTACTTGGACCGGGTGGACTTCTTGGGGCATGTGGTGACTGGAGATGGTATCTCAGTTGACCCCAAGAAGATTGTAGCAGTTGAGGCTTGGACAGCGTCGACTTCAGTAGCAGAGATCAGGAGTTTCCTGGAGCTGGCAGGATACTATAGGAGATTTGTGCAAGATTTCTCCCGGGTTGCAAAGCCGTTGACACAGTTGACCCGGAAGGATGCTGAGTATGTTTGGTCAGAGGAGTGTCAGGCAGCTTTTGATGAGTTGAAGAAGCGGCTTACGCCAGCTCCGATTCTGACATTGCCTTCAGGATCAGGTGGATTCACTATTTATAGTGATGCTTCAGGGAAAGGGCTGGGTTGTGTCTTGCAGCAGCATGGAAAGGTGATTGCCTATGCTTCCAGGCAATTACGTCCCCATGAGAAGAACTACCCTATCCATGACCTGGAGCTGGCGGCGGTGATTTTTGCTTTGAAGTTGTGGAAGCACTATCTGTATGGCGAGAGGGTAGAGATTTTCACAGATCATAAGAGCTTGAAGTATGTGTTTACACAGAAAGAGCTCAACATGAGGCAGTACAGATGGCTAGAGTTGATGAAGGACTTTGACATCTCACTTCAGTATCACCCAGGGAAGGCCAACGTGGTTGCCGATGCCTTGAGTAGGTATCCGACAGCTATGTGGCTGACTATGGATCGGCACTTGCTTGCAGACTTGGAGAGCCTTGGGATTGAGGTGATCATGCCGGGAGTGCAGATGCAGTTATGGGGCCTTCAGATACAGTCGGACTTGATGGACAGGATCAAGGTGACACAGTTCGAGGATGTGGCTCTGCGATGTATTCGAAGCAGATCAGTACAGGATTGGATGATGATGAGTTTTCACTTACAAAGGATGGTGCCCTGAGGCACGGTTCCCGGTTATGTGTGCCCAGCGGGGAGCTCAGAGAGCATATCATGCAGGAGGCTCACAGATCGCAGTACTCTATACATCCTGGTGCCAACAAGATGTACAGGGATCTGCGAGAGTATGTCTGGTGGTACGGGATGAAGAGGGAGGTGTCCCATTTCATAGCTAGATGCTTGGTCTGTCAGCAGGTCAAGGCAGAGAGGCAGAGGCACGGAGGATTATTGTAGCCGTTGCCCATTCCAGAGTGGAAGTGGGAACATATCACCATGGATTTTGTATCGGGGTTGTCGCGCACACCAGAAGAGAAAGACGTGATTTGGGTCATCATTGACAGGTTGACCAAATCGGCCCACTTCTTGCCATTTAAGGTGGGTACGTCTACAGAAAGGCTCGCGGAGTTGTATATGAGGCAGATAGTCAGGATTCACGGAGTTTCCGTCATCATAGTCTCAGACCGGGATAGCCACTTTACTTCCTATTTCTGGAGGAGTCTGTAGACTAGTTTGGGCACTCAGCTCATGTTTAGTACTACATACCACCCCCAGACGGACGGACAGTCAGAGAGGACTATTCAGACACTTGAGGATATGCTACGGACGTGCGTCCTAGATTTTGGAGGTTCATGGGAGGATCACCTACATTTGGTGGAGTTTGCTTACAATAACAGTTTTCAGGCTAGCATTGAGATGTCACCGTTTGAGGCTCTGTACGGGCGTAGGTGTCGTACACCCTTATCTTGGGATGATGTTGGAGAGCGAGCTTTACTGGGACCAGAGATAGTTGTTGACGCAGCCGAGAAGGTGAAGCTCATCAGGGACAGACTTCGCGTGGCGCAAGACATACATCAGCACTGGGCCGATAGCCACCGAAGGCCGCTGGAGTTTGAGGTACAGATTTAGAGATAGGATTAGAATTAGGTTATATTTTGTTTTGTTTTGTTTGATTGATCGTGTTTGATTTTTAGTAACTTGAGACCTTGCTTGTGATTAGGTTGGAGACATGGTTTTTTTGCGGATATCTCTGACTCGTGGTACGATACGTTTTGGTGGAGGTGGGAAGCTTAGCCCGCGCTTCATCGGCCCTTTCGTTATCAGCGGAATAGTCGGTGACGTGGCATACAGGCTAGACTTGCCACCTGCACTAGTGGGAGTTCACAACGTATTCCACGTATCATAGTTGAGACGGTACGTGGCTGACCCTAGCCATGTGCTCGATCATTCGGAGATTGAGGTTGGACCTACTCTCAGTTATCCAGACCAGCCTGTGGAGATTCTGGATCGCCGAGAGAAGGTATTGAGGAACCAGGTGATACCCTTGGTACGCGTCGCATGGAGGCATCATTCTCCAGGAGAGTCTACTTGGGAGCGGGAAAATGAGATGCGCGAGCGGTACCCCTATCTTTTTGGACCTTGAGATATACTTTTCTATCCTTCTCAGCAGTTTAGTTTCGCCTTGAGGGTATTTTGGTCATTTTGGTCATTTTTGAAATTTTAAGAATTATTTGGAATTATTATGTATTATTTAGATTTATTGGAATTTATGTGATTTTTAGAGATTTTTAGTATAATTGATTTTGGTGTTTTAGTTGACTTTGACTTATGTTGACTTTGGAGACTAAGCTAGTGGCTAACCTAGGTCATGACTATGTGATTAGGATATGGAAACCTAGGTTGACTTAAGTTAGTGATAATTAATCATTAGGATCAATTTGGAGAAAATAGGATTTGAATTGATTTAGAAATGGCTTGTGATTTCACAAGTCATGACTTGTGACTTAGGCTTAATAGCCCATAGGCCCACACCATGAACCAAACCTAACCCTAATCAACCCATGGCAGCCACTATTGATCCTTCCCCCTATTTAATCCCCTCCTAAAATTTAGGGCTAGCCTCCATCGGGATTTGTGCAAGTTTTGGAAGAGGTGAATCTCCATCTTTCTAAAATCATAGAAAATCCATTTCAACTCAATTTTCCTTCAAATTAATTGCATTAGGACCTAATTCTTCTGTTCTTTCTGTTTGTGTAAGAATATTTCAGAGTAGGATCAATTTGTGGGACTTTTGTGGCTTGAGGAACCCTTTCCATTTGGGGATTTTGACCCTTTGCTCATCAATCGGTATATTTCAAGCTACTCCATGTAATTTCTATTTAATTGCATTTCTAGGATGCCCTAGCCCTAACCTAGCTGTAGGAATAGCCACCCCTAGAATTTGTGTCCATTTCGTGTCCTTTTTTGACACGTATCAGTGACACATACCATGTGTTTGTTGAAATGCCTCAATGGGCATTTCATGTGAATTTTTGGATTGTGTTTGAATAGGAAATTAGATTTGGGTCTCGCTTACACGTTTCTGTTGTTTTTGTGGAGTCTTAGTGTCGTGTCGGGTCCACACGGACACGCGAACACGTGGTCGTGTGCGCGCGTGCACAGGCACTGTGGCCCTGCTGCTCGGGCGCGATTGCGACACGGACACGGCTCATCGACACGCCAAATTTGATGTGTAGCAAGGGTCCGACACTGACACGGGGCTCCCCAAGTTTCAGAGCCCCACGTGTAGTGTCGAACACGCACGCGTGCACCATTTTTACACTGTGCAGTTTTCTGTTGAAAACGTGCACTGACACGCGTGTCTCGTGTCTCGTACACGTGTTGTGGACACATGGCAGGGTGTCCTATCCCTAGCCCTAGTCTAGGTCGACACGTGGACACAATCTCGTGGGTTGTGTGACTTTATGTCGTGTGCACAGACACCGTGAACACGTGCACGCTGTTTGCTGTCGTCTGTGTCCAGATTTCTTGTTTTTGGGTTTTTATTGATTGGACACGTTTGTGTCCACTTTTGTGGACACAACCACTTCAGTCTTACTTTCTGATTTCTGTCCAGTTTTTATAATCTGATTTTGTCATCATTTTTGACCTAGTTTAAACTGTTAACTTCATGGTTTTTAACCTCTAACTTGTTCATCTACATGATATCTAAATGTATGAGGAATTTGAGGTCAATTTGATGGTTGTGTGTTCAGAAAACTGAGAATTCATTAAAGGACTGTTTTGAACTGTTTTGTTTTGGTTTTATGTGAATACTGAACTGAGATTGAGGGTGGGGGGTTGTTCATGTAAAATCTGGAAATGGAATGGGACTGCAAAACTGGAAATGAAGTTTGGGTTTAATTGGTATTTATTTGAACTGTTTGATTAATAGTTAAAACTGAGATTAGACAGGGAACTTTTTCCCTGAAATCTGGGAATTCAAATTGGGTTTGGTTTTGAACTGTTGGGATGTGTGGGGATTCAAAAACTGAGTTTTTCCTCATTGTTTTCACTCACTGTTTTTACACTCTAGCCACACACATGCTTCACTATTTTTTTCACTCTCACTCACTGTTTTCTAGCCTAACATACTCTATCACACACCCACACACTCATGTTCATGACACACACCCTCTAGTCTATCACACGTTCACACACACACACACTTTGAATATCATGTACCCCCTCCCTCCTTTCCTATGTATATGTATAAATATATATGATTGAGATACATATATATGTATCCTATATAATATATGAGTGTGTGTGGTTTTATATATATATGTTAGATATATATAGTGTATGGGTGATACCATATGATATAATGTATTATATATATGATATAGTGTATGGGTGATATTGTGTAGTGACTATAGGTTATGTATTTCTAAGTTACATTATAGCCTTGTCAATATGTGTATTAGATATTAATGTGTGTATCCTATATTAAGTTATAGTATTTGGTGTATCATAGTTAGGCTTATAGAGGGACTTGTGTAGATATGTGTTATAGGTTAGTTAGGCATGATATTGCCTAGTAAACCTAGAAAAGACTTGTTAGACCTAGATTAGACTAGTTGACTTAGGTTTGACTTGGTTGACCTAGTTTGACTTTTTGGGTTGACCAGAGTTGACCAAAAGTTGACTTTGGTCTAGATTGACCTAGATTCATGTAGAACACATTGATTTGCATCTTATTATCATTGTAGACGCATAGTGACTTGTACTGTTTTATAGGAGACAGACACCACTCCTCGGACAGTATATATTCTCCAGATTCACCGGATGCAGGCGAGTACATTCTCTGATCACTTTATATCCTACATTAGGAGTATATTTCCTGCTTTAGATTACTTTACATGATGCTGACACGTTGGAACACGGATTAGTACTATATGGATCTTGTTGGGCGATGTTATCCTCTTAGCGGATACATCGGGTATTTCGTGTTCGTGTACTTTATCGTGAACATCGTGTACTCCTTGTATTTGTGACATTCGTGTACGAAACGTGTGAAATCGTGTATAATCATGTATTCACATGACCTTCATGTACAATAACATAACTTAGCCAGATCCTTGTATATTGATTCGGACGGGGGAGTAGAAGTGGTTATGTATTCAATCCAGTAGATTACCCGTGTACAACCTCTGTAGATTACTCGTGTATAACATCGTGCCGTTTACATAACCATCTTGTGCTCTGAATCACTAGACACTGTTAGTTCTTTATATACTGTAGCTATTTATTTACAGTCTTTCCTGTTTATCATATTATTCTTCAGTTTCTTGTATCTTACTCTCTAGCATGATTATATATCCTGACCTGCTATGATTTGTTGAGATGTACTGTGCTCGCTCCTGTCCTGACTGGACCTGTTGAAATATTACAGAGGACGAGGCTGAGGCGTTATGCCCTACTTACTATGGTGCTACACTAGACGAGTGCCTGGACTTGGACCAGCAGCAGGATCCACTAGCAGTAGATGACACTCCCTTAGACTAGGATTGTCTTTACTTTACTTGGATTACTATATTAGGATTTCAGAGATTTGGGATATGTACTTATTTTAGACACTTAGAATTCTGGATTTGTATCTCTGTGATGTTTCTTTCCTGGATATTATCATCTATTATCATTCTATCTTATTCCTGTTCTACCTTAGCTGTGATTGAGCTATATTCTGTTATGTCATCCCCATTCGGGGAGTATAACTATTTATTACCTTCAACTGTTAGATGTTGTGACCTAGGGCAGCGTTCTACCGCCGACACTGCAGCGTAGGCTGGACGTACCCACGTCTCATGCCCTTACTCTAGGGTGTGGGTCGTGACAGTGGACCCCCACTAGTACAGGCGGCAAGTCTAGCTTGTATGCCACGTCACCGACACTTCCGCTGATAACGAAAGGGCCGATAAAGTGCGGGCTAAGCTTCTCGCCTCCACCAAAACGTATCGTACTACGAGTCGAAGATATCCTCAAAAAAACCTGGTCTTCGACCTAATCACAAGCCAGGTCTCAATTAATTATAATAAACAAACATGATCAAAAATTACAAACAAACAAACCTAAATCGAATCCTACTCTAATCTGTACCTCAAACTCCAACGGCCTCCGGTGGCTATCGGCCCAGTGCCGATGTCTGTCCTGCGCCATGCGAAGTCTGTGCCTGATGAGCTTCACCTTCTCGGCTGCGTCAACAACCATCTCTGGCCCCAGTAAAGCTCGCTCACCAACATCATCCCAAGATAAGGGTGTACGACACCTACGCCCGTACAGAGCCTCGAAAGGTGACATCTCAATGCTGGCCTGGAAACTGTTGTTGTAAGCAAACTCCACCAAATGAAGATGATCCTCCCAGGAACCTCCAAAGTCCAGGACGCACGTCCGCAGTATATTCTCAAGTGTCTGAATAGTCCGCTCTGACTATCCGTCCGTCTGGGGGTGGTATACAGTACTAAACTTGAGCTGAGTGCCCAAGCTGGTCTGCAGACTCCTCCAGAAATGGAAAGTAAATCGACTATCCCGATCTGAGACGATGCTGACCGGAACCCCATGAATCTTGACTATCTACCGCATATACATCTCCGCCAGCCTCTCTGTAGACGTACCCACCTTGAAATACAAGAAGTGGGTCAATTTGGTCAACTTGTCAACGATGACCCAAATCACGTATTTCCCTCCAGGTGTGTGTGGCAATCCTGATACGAAGTCCATAATGATATGCTCCCATTTCCAATCGGGAATGGGCAGCGGCTGCAATAATCCACCGGGCCTCTGTCTCTCTGCCTTAACCTGCTGACAGACCAAACACCTAGCCACGAAGCGAGCCACCTCCCACTTCATCCCGGACCACCAAACATGCTTCCTCAGATCTCGGTACATCTTGTTGGCACCCGGGTGTATAGAGTACTGAGATCTGTGGGCCTCCTGCATAACCTGCTCCCTGAGATCTCCGCTAGGCACACACAAACTGGAACCGTGCCTCAAGGCACCATCCTCTGCAAGAAAAAACTCGCCCTCCAGTAATCCTGCTCGAACCTGCTCTCGGAGACACCGCAGAGCAATGTCCTCAAAATGTGCCGACTTGATCCTCTCCACCAAGTCTGACTGAATCTGCATGCCCTACATCTGCATCTGCACTCCGGGCACGATCACCTCAATCCCAAGGCTCTCCAAGTCTGCAAGCAAATGCCGATCCATGGTCAAACACATGGCTGTCGGATACCTACTCAAGGCATCAACAACCACGTTGGCCTTCCCTGGGTGATACTGAAGTAGGATGTCAAAATCCTTCATCAACTCTAGCCATCTGCGCTGCCTCATGTTCAACTCCTTCTGAGTGAACACATACTTTAAGCTCTTGTGATCTGTAAAAATCTCCACCCTCTATCCCTACAGATAATGCTTCTACAACTTCAGAGCAAATATCACTGCTGCCAGCTCCAGGTCGCGTAAAACCCCTAAATTTCTACTATATATTTTTTTTATTAAATTTGGTGCAGTTTTAAAATTTTGTATTGTACGTCACGTAATCGTTTTTTACGTCACGCACGAAATTTTATTTTTGCTCGACGAGGGCGAATATGTACGAGCCTACATATTTTAGAAAAATATTTTATTTATTATTTTATAGTTTCAAATAATAGACATAATAATTAGTTTTTGCTATCATTTCCAAGCTTGATATTTTTACGTTATTTCTAAAAGTCATTAATAATATATAATATTTTGGTATACTAGAAAAACGTAATTATGTAAAAAAAATAATTGTGCATACATATATCTCGTAAATATTTATTAGTTTATTTTTAAATAAAAATACAATTTTCGAAATTATTATTATTAATATTTCTGGAAAATATATTTCGAAGTTATTTTGGCCATTTAAATCATGATTTGATTCTTGGAGTTATTTAAATAGATTAATTAATATCCATATCTAGAATTTGATTTATTCCATTGATTTTAAACTAAAAATTTAATTTGATTTAAATTAGATTTGGATTTGGATTTGGATTTAGATTAGATTTGATTGCTTTTAAATTAAATAGATGATTTATCTACTTGGGTTTTAAATTCTCCTAATCCTATCCAAATTGGGAATTCCCACATCCTATAAATAGGCAGGTACTCCTCCAATTTATTTTATCATCCATCAAATTGTCCCCACAAATTATTCCATCACAAATAGGTGTGCCTCGTGTCTGTGTCCATCCAAATACTTATTACATATTTTTATATTTATAATTTCTCTTTTCCGTGTCGACAACTTCGACACGATTCATCCAAAACCCAATTCCTACTCTAGCAATCCTAACCCTAACCCTAGCCGTAGTCAAGCTGCCTCCTCGGCCTTGGCCGTCTCTACCAATTCCCCCACCTTCGACCAACACCCAGCCCGTCTCCTCCACGACCTCCCTCGACGCTCCTCCCGCAATCACTGCCACAACCAAGCCCGACCCAGCAGCCCCGTCGACATCCCACAACCGTCACCAAACCCCTCCAACTCCATCATCGCCAGACCCACTGCCTCGACCACCCGACAACCGACCAGTGGACAACTCCACCACCGCCAAGACCATCACCATCGACACCACCACCGTCATCGACACCCCGGCCAACTCCGGCCAACCACCCTACCATCGACCCAACTCCAGCAACCTCACCAACAACCATCCTCACCATCGTCATAACCGCACAGCCCATCGCCAACACATAGAAAAAAAAGAGAAAAATAAAACCAGACCCTAAACCTCACATCGAGGAGTTGTGCGCCGTCGATCCGCCACTGTGCCCTCTCCGACAAGGCACCGCTCGCCGGATCTCCTCCGTCCGGCGGAGCACCCCACGAACTTCTCTGACCACCCGCATCGCCTCCCCACGAACCCAGGCCGCCGCCCGGCGTCGCCGTCCGCCTAGCCGTACCTAGCCAGAGCCGACCCCACTTCCCCTTTGATCCGCCGCTGACCACCGAACTCGACCGCCCCTTTCCTTCTTTTTCTCTCCGCCGCGCCGCATCTCGACCCTTCCGTCGAGCGCCCAAGCTCCGACCGCCCCCATCGCCAAGATCTCCTTCCACCGCCCGGCACTGCGCCAAACCCCGTGCGCTGCCCCAAAACCCCTCTCGCCGAGATCCGCCGCTCACCTCCCCGCGGATTCGCCCAGCCTCCACCTCGCCGGGGCTATTCCGACGGCGCCTCACTTCTTCCGCCCGCCGGCCTGAGCCGATCTCCGACGCCGCCGATCTCAGCCCTCTCTCCACCGCACCCCCTTCATTCCTCTCAGTTCCTCTCTCTCTCTCTCTCCCTCTCTTTCAGTACTGGGCTTTCCTTGCTTAGCCCGGAAAAAACCATGTTATTGGGTTCTTTTTAAATATTAGTTATTTATTTAATTAATTAATTTTTTTTTTGTTGATTAATCCTAATGTTATTTTGAACAGCAGTGTACATGCACTATTTTATTATCATTCATTACTATTATTGGAACATCAAATACTGTTATATTATTATTATTTTTATTATTATTATTAGTATTATTATTATTACTATGTTAATATTTATTAATATTCATATTGGAGTTATTTTATTAGTAAGTATTTTTTTATATTAAATAAATATATTAGCATCTCTTATAAAAAAAATGGTACTAGGCTTACCGTATAATTATTTTCAAATCCAGATTTCGAACCCTAAAAATAAATAAATATTTATATTTTTTAAGTATTTCTTTATAGTATTGGGAGTAATAAAAACTTAGTTATTTTCTAAAATAGTTTATTTATTTTTACCAAATCTCTCGAATATCCAACCTTGTCCCTTGCTAGCCATATTCCTATCTTCTTCCAAATCTCGAACTTATTTATATCACCCCTAACTAATCTGACCGTCCTTAACCCGTTGGGACTATCCATGCCACCATTCGAGGTCACCATGTATAGTTGTTGCACCGAAATCGCAGTTCGTGCCACATGGATCATCGCTGCACACCAGGCGCCCTACCAGGCAAGACACCTTGCCATTTGCTGTTTAATTATTTTAGCTCATATTTCATGCATGTTCATTATTTTCTTTATGCAAAATAAACTGTGATACATAGCATAACTGTTAGAATTTACTGTTCAGTTTCCTGCTGTGTATTATTTTCTTACAAATTAAACCTAGATATAAGGGACCACCTTGTGTGTTGCATTCATTGGCCTTGACACGTTGTAAGCACGAAGTTGTGTGTCGCATGTAGAACACGGAAGTGCGTGATTGGCTGGCCACCAGTACGTACAAGCCGTGCGATAGGAATAACCGCTAATAGAGGTTGCATGTTAGTTTGACTTAGCGGTTATAGTGGTTTATGTTGTGGATACAACATAGTAGGCATTGGGCGGGGAGGATAATTCCTTAGCGTATGGGCTTCGATGCACTTCCCTTGTGACCCGGACTCTCCGCTGGAGATACGGGGTTGATGACCCATGCTCTTCCTGCTGGGGCCTCTGGTGCCCAAGAGGGGACTATGCCGATCCTATTTAGCCAGGGCCCATGCGTAGGAAGGATTGTTCTTAACAACATTTCACTTAGAACGGTAGGCTACCCTATCCGTTAGGTACGAGTACTTTTGGTTTGGGTACTTGTATCTGACCGTGGCTTGGAACAATAACTTGTCACGGATTAGTTCGTCACATCTTGTCCTTGTTTGGTTGTAGGTGTGACTTACTACTTCGATGAGAAGGTATTGAACCTTGTTGGGGTCCGGATACCATATTGGATTCATAGCATGGGAAGATACGTTACCGTGAATTAGTTTACCATCTCCTGTCCTTGTTTGGTTGGGGGATGGTATGCTCGTTCAGTAGGTGCGTATTGGAACATGTTATAATACGATTTACTTATTTATTGAGCAATATTTATTCAGTTTATATGGCATGCTATTATGTGTCTTGTTACGTCCCTCTGAGGACCTGGTTGTCTTGCCAGGTGTGTGCTATTGTATTTCGCAGGTGCTTTCACTCTAGCCGTGTTTATTGCTATTTCTCGAGGATGATTGCATTTGGATCGTTTTCGCTTCGCTCGCCACTCATTTCATTTTCTATGTACTTTTCTTTATTTTGTTGGTAGTGGATTTGTCTTCGCCCAACATATTGTATCAAGACAAATTTATTCTCATTATATGATCTTTTATTCATTTCTTTCTGTGTGGATGAGATTAGTTATGGTTCTACTACATTTTACAGCTTATGTATTTATACGAGGCTTCCATATATTGGAGTATACTTCATATGAATACAGCTGACATGTCTACGTTCTTAGTCCTACGTATTTTGGGACTGGAGCATTACATGTTTTTGTGGTGGCCCATGCAGGTCAAGATAAATTGTTTGGTTACTTTACCGTACCAAGCAAGCCTGCGTATAGGATTAGAAGTTTAGGATCTCATCCACATACTTGACCTCTTCCTTGATTTTTCTACCGTTTGACTCATAAATTGCATCTTGCTTGCTTTCTTCCATCCCTATTCTTATCTTTTCTTCGTGCTTGCTAGAGATTGACCCTACTAGTTAGTTGTCCCAAAACACCATTAGTTTAATTCTTTAAGTTGGGTAGACTACCTTATGACCTAGCAACCCCTTTGACCTAGTGACCTATATTAGCAAGCTTATTTAGATCCTAGAATCTAGAGGACCTAACCCTTTAGCCAACCAAAGACTTGGACAAAAAGACTATAGGACAACTGTATGACTTAGAATCATCATACCTTCTTTTTATCTAAATCTCTCGTGCCTATGATTTTACCACTTTGACTAATGTTGCAACTATAACCTAGTTTTGCAAACTCATCCATTTATCGAGTTTGTTCATGACTTATGCTATTGAGCGGCCGCTCACTAACATATTGTCTAATCAGAACCGGTACATAATGGTCTGATCTACCAAGTGCACTTTGGTTCGCTTTTTGTCTATTATTCTACGTGGATGGGACATAATTAAACTCGGCCTTTAGAATCCCATCCACGACTGCCTTGACAATTCCTTTGAAATTATTCGATCGTCTTTGAATCACGTATTTCGTATTCGATAACGCCTCCTTCGAACTCTAGATTGCTTTCGCCTTCACCTATTTAAGAAAGACGAATGCGCTGTACTTGAAGTTCCCCTAGCTATCCTATCTCTTGGGACCATTAACACTCAATGTGCCTATATCTTTGTCTTAACTACTCGTCCTTTCCCTCGACCCTAATTCTACCATTTTGACTTTCTAATCACTTAAATTTAAGAGTGATTACAATCGTCTCTTAATCGTATCCTCAACCTAGACTACGACCATATAAATTCGAACCCTTCTATCTACCGTTGTGCCCTCTCACCCCCCTACTATTTCTTAATTTCGAGGACAAAATTTCTTTTAAGTTGGGTAGGATGTAAAACTCCTAAATTTCTACTATATATATATTTTTTTATTAAATTTGGTGTCGCTTTAAAGTTTTGTATTGTACGTCACGTAATCGTATTTTACGTCACGTACGAAATTTTATTTTTGCTCGACGAGTGCGAATATGTGCGAGCGTACATATTTTAGAAAAATATTTTATTTATTATTTTATAGTTTCAAATAATAGACATAATAATTAGTTTTTGCTATCATTTCCAAGCTTGATATTTTTACGTTATTTCTAAAAGTCATTAATAATATATAATATTTTGGTATACTAGAAAAACGTAATTATGTAAAAAAAATAATTGTGCATACATATATCTCGTAAATATTTATTAGTTTATTTTTAAATAAAAATACAATTTTCGAAATTATTATTATTAATATTTCTGGAAAATATATTTCGAAGTTATTTTGGCCATTTAAATCATGATTTGATTCTTGGAGTTATTTAAATAGATTAATTAATATCCATATCTAGAATTTGATTTATTCCATTGATTTTAAACTAAAAATTTAATTTGATTTAAATTAGATTTGGATTTGGATTTGGATTTAGATTAGATTTGATTGCTTTTAAATTAAATAGATGATTTATCTACTTGGGTTTTAAATTCTCCTAATCCTATCCAAATTGGAAATTCCCACATCCTATAAATAGGCAGGTACTCCTCCAATTTACTTTATCATCCATCAAATTGTCCCCACAAATTATTCCATCACAAATAGGTGTGCCTCGTGTCTGTGTCCATCCAAATTCTTATTCCATATTTTTACATTTATAATTTCTCTTTTCCGTGTCGATAACTCCGACACGATTCATCCAAAACCCAATTCCTACTCTAGCAATCCTAACCCTAACCCTAGCCGTAGTCAAGCTGCCTCCTCGGCCTTGGCCATCTCCGCCAATTTCCCCACCTTCGACCAACACCCAGCCCGTCTCCTCCACGACCTCCCTCGACGCTCCTCCCGCAATCACTGCCACAACCAAGCCCGACCCAGCAGCCCCGTCGACATCCCACAACCGTCACCAAACCCCTCCAACTCCATCACCGCCAGACCCACTGCCTCGACCACCCGACAACCAACCAGTGGACAACTCCACCACCGCCAAGAACATCACCATCGACACCACCACCGTCATCGACACCCCGGCCAACTCCGGCCAACCACCCTACCATCGACCCAACTCCAGCAACCTCACCAACAACCATCCTCACCATCGTCATAACCGCACAGCCCATCGCCAACACATAGGAAAAAGAGAGAAAAATAAAACCAGACCCTAAACCTCACCTCGCCGAGTTGTGCGCCGTCGATCCGCCACCGTGTCCTCTCCGACAAGGCACCGCTCGTCGGATCTCCTCCGTCCGGCGGAGCACCCCACGAACTTCTCTGACCACCCGCAGCGCCTCCCCACGAACCCAGGCGGCCGCCCGGCGTCGCCGTCCGCCTAGCCGTACCTAGCCAGAGCCGACCCCACTTCCCCTTTGATCCGCCGCTGACCACCGAACTCGACCGCCCCTTTCCTCCTTTTTCTCTCCGCCGCGCCGCATCTCGACCCTTCTGTCGAGCGCCCAAGCTCCAACCGCCCCCATCGCCTAGATCTCCTTCCACCGCCCGGTACTGCGCCAAACCCCGTGCGCCGCCCCAAAACCCCTCTCGCCGAGATCCGCCGCTCACCTCCCCGCGGATCCGCCCAGCCTCCGCCTCGCCGGGGCTATTCCGACGGTGTCACGACCCGTTACCCAAATTGTTGGGCCGGGCCGAGCCATGTCCAGCCTTCGCTTAAGATAAAGCGCAGTAAGTTGTTCTAGAAATAACAAGATAAGACTAAATGTGCTAACAGTTCTATAAGTGAAGAAGAATCATAAATGCTCCAAACACAAAAGTCGTCGTATATAGTAAAATGTCCAAGTACAAGTGAACTGTAAAGTAAAACTGGATACATGTCCAGTTACAAAATGATATAGTCTAATACATGTCTACTCTCAAAAGTCTAAGTAAACAAAAGACAACTAGGCGAGGTTCCCCGCAGGAACATCCTCGTATGGCAAAACCGGGTCCTCGACAGTAACTCCATAATACGAATCACAGAGCAACTCCTCCTCAGTAAGTATACCTACAACGTTATCCTGTCAGGACGGGAGCAAGTACTGAATCTAGCAAACTAAGTATACGAAGCATGAACAAGAATGTAATAAACTGGAATCATGGCATATCATGGTTTAATTTGGTTATTTTATAGATAACCGCATATAGTTTAAAAGTTTAAAATGGTAGCATGTACGTGAATCGGTCAATAGGTGATCAGGATGTACTGTGGTACATATCAAGTTTTTCTGGTATGCACATACGTGCACGAACGGCATCGGTGTATATCCATACACAAACGCGATATCAGAACATACGGCAAGGGTACATATAGAATGTCACCGAGCGCGGTAAATACATACGGAGAAGGGGGTCATGTTCACGTACAATACTAACAGTTTCTTCTTAACCCGTTATTTAACATGTGAGAGATACGAGAACAGTAAAAATATGTGGAAGATACGAGAACGATATAAAGCATGTGAGAGATATGAGATACTGTCCTAAACATGGTAGAGACTGAAAGTAATACAACATGTAAAGTTCTAACTTGCTACCCCAAGGATCAGCATTTAACATGGTTGGTAAGTCGCAGTTTATTGTTCTAGCAGTATGTAAAGTTCGTAGAAAGTACTTGCCTCTAGCAAAGTAAAACAAGCTGCGATAAATGTGCTATGGATGTCCGGTAACTCGTCACTGTAGAAGTAAATACAATAACTTAGCTTTTATACTAAGCTAAAACACTAGGACACTAATTGGTGAAACACGACTTGCGACTGGGCACCTAGCCAAAATGATGACTTGGCATAGGAGACCAATGTGGGATGACACACTATGTTAACTAACTTTCTAGGGTCTTTACACTAGTGAGGGATGGGGTTTAACACGACTAAAACTCCAAATAACACAAAAAGCTACAAGTCGTAATTAATCAATAAATAAATCAAAAGATCATTGTGTTCTAACAATTTTAGAGATAGGCAAAAAGCCTAGTTTTACTTAAAGTAAAGTATCAAAGTGATCCTTGTTAATCATAGAAATTTATTATAATTTTTCTGGAATTTATTAACCAGTACAAATATTTTATAAAAATCAGTTTTCCTAAGTATTCAGAAAATGAGTTTTGGTTTCATATGCCAAACTAGTGGCAAAACAGTAAATTAAATACTACAAAAATTATACTAAATTAGCTAACTTAACATAGTATCTAAAAACTATTTTTCCATAATTTTAGCAATACTTTAAGTATTTTTAGAAAATCAAAAACAGCATTGCACACAATAATTAATTATCTGCGTATTTTGTCCATGTATATAATTTGAACCAAAGTTCAAATACAGGACCCAAGGCCATGAATCAAGTCCAATATGACTTGTACAGGTCTTGAATGTGTGAAAACACATTTGAGCCCAAATACCCATGCTAGGCTTGGACACCAAATGGTTGCAGTAATTTAAATACACTAAAAATACAATTTGGTAAAAAGTGCAAAATAAATATTAATATTTTAACTATGTGAATTTTTTTATAATAGCCATAAAAATATGACAAGTAATATTTACATATATTAAAATATACATAGGCATAATATTACATAAATTACTTAGGCTAAATAATTATGCATATATACATATATATATATAACATATATGTATATATATAGAAAATACATATATATACATAAAGAATTAAATATATAATATATACATATAAATATAAACATAATATATGTATATATATGTATAAAACAATAATTATAATATATAATAGTTTATTTATACATAAAGAAATATATATATACGTATATACACAAATACCTAAATATTGTATATATATATACTTATATAACAGTATATATATAAAAATACTTAATTACATATATACATATATATCTAAATACATATATATATATATATAAAATAAAACAAAACAAAAACAAAAGAAAATAAAAAGAAAAACAAAAGAAAACAGACAGTGGGCTCGAACTCGGCCCTCTGTACTGTAGGGTGATACTTAGAGCCCCACCCGCTGGCCAGTGGGCCTGAGCGGGCTTGCTGTCAGGGTGGGGCTCGGGTTTAATTTAAGGAGTTCGATTAATAATGGGTTTTTAACCCGCTAAAGAAACAAACCCGACCCATTAAGTTATACCGTGTCCTGACAGTTAGGGACACGGCTAAGGAACATGACACAGTGTCTTGTGTCCAAACTCAGCACGACACGCACGAAATGATTCGGCCGTGTCCAAACTTACCAAAAGATTGCCCGTGTCCTGACGAGTCGTCCACGTGAAATCGAGACACAAAAATGACACAAAAATAACACTGACACGTACGTGTCCGAAGTCGGGCTGCTGTTGGGGTGGCGACTGGGCGGAGGAGCGGTCGTGGTCAGGGCGGTCGGGTGGCGCTGGGGTCGGCTTGACAAGGCGAGTCGAACGGTGGTGGTGGCAACTGGCGACGATGGACGGTGGGGCGGCGCTAGGGTACGCCGGAGTTAGGGTTTAGAACCTAGGGTTTTCGCCGGAGATGAAGGGCTACGGTGGTCGTGGTGGTGGGTAGAGCTAGGGTTTTGACTGGGGGGTCGAAGGGGGGTTTTTATAGGCATTTTTGAGGCGGTGGTTGGCCGGAAAAAGGGGAAAATATCCGTCGGGTCGTCGGGGCCAGGTGGCTGGTCGGTCGGTCAGGGGGGGGTGACGACTGTTTTACAAAACAGTCCCTAGATTTTTAGGTTTTACAACTAGGCCCCTAATCAGTAGCCATATGCAAATACAATTTGCAAATCCCCTCCCGCAGCTATTATATGCAAATAAAATTTGCATGAACAAATAGGAATTTGCAAACTGATATCTAAACAATTTAATAAATTATAAAATGCATTAAAAACATTTTAGAAAATTACAAAATGATATTTTTAGAATTAAAACACATTTAAAAGTTATTTAAAAATTCTAGAAAAATTCCTAAAAATCCTAATAATTATTTTAAGGCTAAAATTAACATTAAAAATTAATTAGCACTAATTAAAATGAAATTTGAAAAATAGGGGCTTACAAGTCTTCCCTCCTTAAAAAATTTTGTCCTCAAAATTCACAAGGATTGAAGACCCTACAATACTCTAACATAGCAAGCAATGCAACAAATGACTAAGGCTACGATCAAAACTAACCTCCCGAAACCTGTTCCGGCTCCGGCTCAAGGACTAGGCTATAAGTCTTCCCCTGGGGTCCCTTGGCTAATGGGCAGTCCCGAATCTGATGGATGGCAGACCCACAAGCTAAACACTGACCCAACCTCTTTCTGCAGACGAAAGAGTCATGGCCTTGCCTCTTGCAGTATACACAAAAAGCTCCCTTCTGCTGCTGCTGTCGGGGTCCCGGGGCTCTAACTGGCTGGGTCGGGTAATGTGATGTAGGGGGATGGTAAGTCTGCTGGGGTGGCGTCGGTGCGCTCTGCTGGAAAGCCTGACGCTTGGACGGTCCCTCATGATGTACAGAAGCCGGCCTCTTGCTAGACAGAAGACGCTCCTCAATGCTCCGGGCCAACTCTAGGCTCTGGTAGTAGTCAGTCGTACCGTTCGCCACTATAAGAATGCCAAAGTCTGGGACTAGACCATGGCAAAACCTACGGGTCATCTCCTCTGGATCAGCAACCAGACTAGGAGCAAAACGGCTCAGGCGACTAAACTCTCCCGCATAGTCATCAACAGAACGGTTCTCCTGCTGGATGTTCTGGAATCGTAGCCCCATGGCTACTCTAGCAGTGGTCGAGAAGAATTTCTTCTTGAACTGGGTCTTGAACTGGTCCCAGGTGGCTCTACCTCTCGCGAACAACGGCTCATTCCTGAACCAGACTCCGGCTAAGTCTATCAGCAGAAATCTTGCTGCCTCGACCTGAAGGTCATCCGGCATCCTAACTCCCAGAAGCTTCCTCTCTACAGAATCTAGCCAGTCATCAGCTACTACTATGCCCTCAGTCCCTGAGAACTCCTTGGGATTCAGACCCATGAAGTCCTTGACCGTCCCCGCTCTCTGCCGTGGCTCTACATATGGTGGGACCACGGGACGTCCCTCAGAACGCTCCATGCTCTGGCGGAGTAGGATAGTCTGCTCCTGATGGGTTGTTAGGAACCCCTGGATCAGTATGAGCAGCTGGGTCCCGTCGAGTATGACGGAAGCCTGGGTGGGTATAGTGATAGGGGGTGGTGGAAGTATCAGGTCCTGCTGGGCCTGGGATGTGGAAGGTGGTATCTGGGTCTGTGGATCTGTGGAGTGGGGGAAAGTGGTAGGTGGAGGTGTATCAGTCAACTGGTCAGCTGACTGGATATGGAGGGCCCCATTCTCGGGGGTAACATACTGGGACGAATGAGTAAGCACCATCTAAAATAAAGGTAACAAGGACGTATAAGGGTTTGTTTAGAGTAAGCAATCATATGCAAGAAAATCTAATTATAATAGCAAAACATGTGATGTATTACCTATGTTGCAATCCTAGCATTCCTCTAGGTGTTCTAAGCGTCTTTCCTAATGTTGTCTAATTACCTTAAGTTCCTAACTGCAGGCATGCTTGGTACAATAACGTAACCAAACAGTTTAGTCAGGACCTGCATGGGGGCACCACTAAAAACATGTCACGACCCGTTACCCAAATTGTTGGGCCGGGCCGAGCCATGTCCAGCCTACGCTTAAGATAAAGCACAGTAAGCTGTTCTAGAAATAACAAGATAAGACTAAATGTGCTAACAGTTCTATAAGTGAAGAAGAATCATAAATGCTCCAAACACAAAAGTCGTCGTATATAATAAAATGTCCAAGTACAAGTGAACTGTAAAGTAAAACTGGATACATGTCCAGTTACAAAATGATATAGTCTAATACATGTCTACTCTCAAAAGTCTAAGTAAACAAAAGACAACTAGGCGAGGTTCCCCGCAGGAACATCCTCGTATGGCAAAACCGGGTCCTCGGCAGTAACTCCATAATACGAATCACAGAGCAACTCCTCCTCAGTAAGTATACCTACAACGTTATCCTGTCAGGACGGGAGCAAGTACTGAATCTAGCAAACTAAGTATACGAAGCATGAACAAGAATGTAATAAACTAGAATCATGGCATATCATGGTTTAATTTGGTTATTTTATATATAACCGTATGTAGTTTAAAAGTTTAAAACGGTAGCATGTACGTGAATCGGTCAATAGGTGATCAGGATGTACTGTGGTACATATCAAATTTTTCTGGTATGCACATACGTGCACGAACGGCATCGGTGTATATCTATACACAAACGCGATATCAGAACATACGGCAAGGGTACATATCGAATGTCACCGAGCGCGGTAAATACATACGGAGAAGGGGGTCATGTTTACGTACAATACTAACAGTTTCCCCTTAACCCGTTATTTAATATGTGAGAGATACGAGAACAGTAAAAACATATGGAAGATACGAGAACGATATAAAGCATGTGAGAGATATGAGATACTGTCCTAAACATGGTAGAGACTGAAAGTAATACAACATGTAAAGTTCTAACTTGCTACCCCAAGGATCAGCATTTAACATGGTTGGTAAGTCGCAGTTTATTGTTCTAGCAGTATGTAAAGTTCGTAGAAAGTACTTACCTCTAGCAAAGTAAAACAAGCTGCGATAAATGTGCTATGGATGTCCGGTAACTCGTCACTGTAGAAGTAAATACAATAACTTAGCTTTTATACTAAGCTAAAACACTAGGACACTAATTGGTGAAACACGACTTGTGACTGGGCACCTAGCCAAAATGATGACTTGGCATAGGAGACCAATGTGGGGTGACACACTATGTTAACTAACTTTCTAGGGTCTTTACACTAGTGAGGGATGGGGTTTAACACGACTAAAACTCCAAATAACACAAAAAGCTACAAGTCGTAATTAATCAATAAATAAATCAAAAGATCATTGTGTTCTAACAATTTTAGAGATAGGCAAAAAGCCTAGTTTTACTTAAAGTAAAGTATCAAAGTGATCCTTGTTAATCATAGAAATTTATTATAATTTTTCTGGAATTTATTAACCAGTACAAATATTTTATAAAAATCAGTTTTCCTAAGTATTCAGAAAATAAGTTTTGGTTTCATATGCCAAACTAGTGGCAAAACAGTAAATTAAATACTACAAAAATTATACTAAATTAGCTAACTTAACATAGTATCTAAAAACTATTTTTCCATAATTTTAGCAATACTTTAAGTATTTTTAGAAAATCAAAAACAGCATTGCACACAATAATTAATTATCTGCGTATTTTGTCCATGTATATAATTTGAACCAAAGTTCAAATACAGGACCCAAGGCCATGAATCAAGTCCAATATGACTTGTACAGGTCTTGAATGTGTGAAAACACATTTGAGCCCAAATACCCATGCTAGGCTTGGACACCAAATGGTTGCAGTAATTTAAATACACTAAAAATACAATTTGGTAAAAAGTGCAAAATAAATATTAATATTTTAACTATGTGAATTTTTTTATAATAGCCATAAAAATATGACAAGTAATATTTACATATATTAAAATATACGTAGGCATAATATTACATAAATTACTTAGGCTAAATAATTATGCATATATACATATATATATATATAACATATATGTATATATATAGAAAATACATATATATACATAAAGAATTAAATATATAATATATACATATAAATATAAACATAATATATGTATATATATGTATAAAACAATAATTATAATATATAATAGTTTATTTATACATAAAGAAATATATATATACATATATACACAAATACCTAAATATTGTATATATATATATATATACTTATATAACAGTATATATATAAAAATACTTAATTACATATATACATATATATCTAAATACATATATATATATATATATATATATATATATATATATATATATATATATATATATATATATATATATATATATATAATAAAACAAAACAAAACAAAAGAAAATAAAAAGAAAAACAAAAGAAAACAGACAGAGGGCTCGAACTCGGCCCTCTGTACTGTAGGGTGATACTTAGAGCCCCACCCGCTGGCCAGTGGGCCTGAGCGGGCTTGCTATCAGGGTGGGGCTCGGATTTAATTTAAGGAGTTCGATTAATAATTGGTTTTTAACCCGCTAAAGAAACAAACCCGACCCATTAAGTTATACCGTGTCCTGACAGTTAGGGACACGACTAAGGAACATGACACAGTGTCTTGTGTCCAAACTCAGCACGACACGCACGAAATGATTCGGTCGTGTCCAAACTTACCAAAAGATTGCCCGTGTCCTGACGAGTCGTCCACGTGAAATCGAGACACAAAAATGACACAGAAATAACACTGACACGTACGTGTCCGAAGTCGGGCTGCTGTTGGGGTGGCGACTGGGCGGAGGAGCGGTCGTGGTCAGGGCGGTCGGGTGGCACTGGGGTCGGCTTGACAAGGCGAGTCGAACGGTGGTGGTGGCGACTGGCGACGATGGACGGTGGGGCGGCGCTAGGGTACGCCGGAGTTAGGGTTTAGAACCTAGGGTTTTCGCCGGAGATGAAGGGCTACGGTGGTCGTGGTGGTGGGTAGAGCTAGGGTTTTGACTGGGGGGTCGAAGGGGGGTTTTTATAGGCATTTTTGAGGCGGTGGTTGGCCGGAAAAAGGGGAAAATATCCGCCGGGTCGTCGGGGCCAGGTGGCTGGTCGGTCGGGGGGGGGGGTGACGACTGTTTTACAAAACAGTCCCTAGATTTCTAGGTTTTACAACTAGGCCCCTAATCAGTAGCCATATGCAAATACAATTTGCAAATCCCCTCCCGCAGCTATTATATGCAAATAAAATTTGCATGAACAAATAGGAATTTGCAAACTGATATCTAAACAATTTAATAAATTACAAAATGCATTAAAAACATTTTAGAAAATTACAAAATGATATTTTTAGAATTAAAACTCATTTAAAAGTTATTTAAAAATTCTAGAAAAATTCCTAAAAATCCTAATAATTATTTTAAGGCTAAAATTAACATTAAAAATTAATTAGCACTAATTAAAATGAAATTTGAAAAATAGGGGCTTACAGACGGCGCCTCACTTCTTCCGCCCGTCGGCCTGAGCCGAGCTCCGACGCCGCCGATCTCAGCCCTCTCTCCACCGCACCCCCTTCATTCCTCTCAGTTCCTCTCTCTCTCTCTCCCTCTCTTTCAGTACTGGGCTTTCCTTGCTTAGCCCGGACAAAACCATGTTATTGGGTTCTTTTTAAATATTAGTTATTTATTTAATTAATTATTTATTTATTTATTTTGTTTTGTTGACTAATCCTAATGTTATTTTGAACAGCAGTGTACATGCACTGTTTTATTATCATTCATTACTATTATTGGAACATCAAATACTGTTATATTATTATTATTTTTATTGTTATTATTAGTATTATTATTATTACTATGTTATTATTTATTAATATTCTTATTGGAGTTATTTTATTAGTAAGTATTTTTTATATTAAATAAATATATTAGCATCTCTTATAAAAAAAAATGGTACTAGGCTTACCTTATAATTATTTTCAAATCCAGATTTCGAACCCTAAAAATAAATAAATATATATATTTTTCAAGTATTTCTTTATAGTATTGGGAGTAATAAAAACTTAGTTATTTTCTAAAATAGTTTATTTATTTTTACCAAATCTCTCGAATATCCAACCTTGTCCCTTGCTAGCCATATTCCTATCTTCTTCCAAATCTCGAACTTATTTATATCACCCCTAACTAATCTGATCGTCCTTGATCCGTTGGGACTATCCATGCCACCATCCGAGGTCACCATGTATAGTTGTTGTACCGAAGTCGCAGTTCGTGCCACATGGATCATCGTCGCACACCAGGCACCCTACCAGGCAAGATACCTTACAATTTGCTGTTTAATTATTTTAGCTCATATTTCATGCATGTTCATTATTTTCTTTATGCAAAATAAACTGTGATACATAGCATAACTGTTAGAATTTACTGTTCAGTTTCCTGCTGTGTATTATTTTCTTACAAATTAAACCTAGATATAAGGGACCACCTTGTGTGTTGCATTCATTGGCCTTGACACGTTGTAAGCACGAAGTTGTATGTCGCATGTAGAACACGGAAGTGTGTGATTGGCTGGCCACCAGTACGTACAAGCCGTGCGATAGGAATAACCGCTAATAGAGGTTGCATGTTAGTTTGACTTAGCGGTTATAGTGGTTTATGTTGTGGATACAACATAGTAGGCATTGGGCGGGGAGGACAATTCCTTAGCGTATGGGCTTCGATGCACTTCCCTTGTGACCCGGACTCTCCGCTGGAGATACGGGGTTGATGACCCATGCTCTTCCTGCTGGGGCCTCTGGTGCCCAAGAGGGGACTATGCCGATCCTATTTAGCCAGGGCCCATGCGTAGGAAGGATTGTTCTTAACAACATTTCACTTAGAATGGTAGGCTACCCTATCCGTTAGGTACGAGTACTTTTGGTTTGGGTACTTGTATCTGACCGTGGCTTGGAACAATAACTTGTCGTGGATTAGTTCGTCACATCTTGTCCTTGTTTGGTTGTAGGTGTAACTTACTACTTCGATGAGAAGGTATTGAACCTTGTTGGGGTCCGGATACCATATTGGATTCATAGCATGGGAAGATACGTTACCGTGAATTAGTTTACCATCTCTTGTCCTTGTTTGGTTGGGGGGATGGTACGCTCGTTCAGTAGGTGCGTATTGGAACATGTTATAATTCGATTTACTTATTTATTGAGCAATATTTATTCAGTTTATATGGCATGCTATTATGTGTCTTGTTACGTCCCTCTGAGGACCTGGTTGTCTTGCCAGGTGTGTGCTATTGTATTTCGCAGGTGCTTTCGCTCTAGCCGTGTTTATTGCTATTTCTCGAGGATGATTGCATTTGGATCGCCTTCGCTTCGCTCGCCACTCATTTCATTTTCTATGTACTTTTCTTTATTTTGTTGGTAGTGGATTTGTCTCCGCCCAACATATTGTATCAAGACAAATTTATTCTCATTATATGATCTTTTATTCATTTCTTTCTGTATGGATGAGATTAGTTATGGTTCTACTGTATTTTACAGCTTATGTATTTATACGAGGCTTCCATATATTGGAGTATACTTCGTATGAATACAGCTGGCATGTCTACGTTCTTAGTCCTACGTATTTTGGGACTGGGGCGTTACAGGTCGTGGGTAGGGTAGTTCTTCTCATGGGGACATAATTTTTTGTAAGCATAGGCAAATACCTTTCCATGCTGCTGCAAGACGCAACCCAGCCCCTTTCCTGAAGCGTCACTATAAATAGTGAATCCACCTGATCCTGAAGGCAATGTCAGAATCGGAGCTGTCGTAAGCTGCTTCTTCAACTCATCAAAAGCTTCCTTACACTCCTCTGACCAAACATACTCAGCATCCTTCCGGGTCAACCGAGTCAACGGCTCTGCAACCCAGAAGAAATCCTGCACAAATCTTCGATAATATCCTGCCAGCCCCAGGAAACTCCTGATCTCTGCAACTGAAGTCGGCGCTGCCCATGCCTCAACTGCTACAATCTTCTTGGGGTCAACTGAGATACCATCTCTAGTCTCCACATGCCCCAAGAAGTCCACCCGGTCCAAGAAGAACTCACACTTAGAGAGCTTTCCGTAAAGCTGCTCCTTCCTGAGAATCTCCAGCACTATCCTCAAATGCTCCTCGTGCTCCTCCTCAGTCTTGGAATATATCAAGATATCGTCAATGAATACCACCACAACTAATCCAGATACTGGTGGAACACCTTGTTCATAAGGTTCATAAACACTGCTGGTGCATTGGTTAGCCCAAACGGCATAACCAAAAACTCAAACTGTCCGTACCGCATCCTGAAAGCGGTCTTGGGAATATCCTCCCCCTTCACCTTCACCTGGTGATATCCAGACCTCAGATCAATCTTGGAAAATACCCGAGCTCCGCTCAACTAGTCAAATAGATCATCGATCCGCGGTAGTGGGTATTTGTTCTTGATCGTGAGGGTGTTGAGTGCCCTGTAGTCAATACACATCCGTACTGACCCATCCTTCTTCGGCACAAACAACACTGGTGCACCCTATGGCGACGAACTCGAGCGGATGAAGCCCTTGTTCTGTAGCTCATCCACCTGATTCTTAAACTCCACCAGCTCACTATTGTTCACCCGATAGACATGCTGAGAGATGGGTTCCACTCCTGGAACCAAGTCTATCGAGAACTCTGTCTCTGTCTGGTGGCAATCCTGGCAACTCCTCTGGGAAAATATCCATATACTCTGCTATCAAGGGGTATGGAATCGCCTGCTCCTCAACCGAGACTCTACAGAAAATGCCGCTGCTCTGCTCTGCCTGACGTCTGGAGTACTCGAACTCTGGCTCCCCTGATGCTCTGAAGAGAACTCTACCCCCTCTGCAATTAATGCCGGCATGGTGCCTGCTCAGCCAATCCATGCCTAGTACTATATCGTAGTTCGGCAATGGCATTACGAGCAGGCTCACCTCCAACTCACGGCCTCCCAAAACTACTCTCCGACCCTTACAAACATCACTCACGAGGATAATGCCATCCCCGGTCATGATCTTGTAAGTCCTAAGCAATGATTCAGCTACGATACCGTATCTAATCACAAAAGATACTGATATGAAGCTATACAAAGTACCGAAATCGAATAATACAAAAGCTGGACCGGAGTCGAGAAGAATCGAACCAGCGATCAGCTCTCCTATCACTTCTGAATCTCCAGCTGCCATGGAAAAAGCTCGCCCCTACTGGCCTCCCCTGGCCTGTTGCTGGTGCTGGACGAACCTCTGCTACTGTGTCGGCAGAGCTGGTCCCGTCTGCAGGCCTGCTGGAGCCCTGGCTCCTAATCCCTGGGCTGCTCGTGCTATACGGCACTCCCTCATCTGGTGGTCTATTGATCCACACACCAGACACTGGCCCAGCCTCTTCCGGCACTCATTGAAGACATGTCCAGGCTTCTTGCAGTAGGCACAAGTAACACCCTGTCTCTGACCCTACTGGTGCTGTCTCAGCTGCTGCTACTGGTGAACTGGCCTCTGCTGGATCGGTTGCAGCTGGAACTGCCTCAACTACTGGTGCTGAAAGTGGGGCCTCTTGGCCTGGCCTCAGCTGCTGCTGCCCCCAACTGGGTCTCTCCCCCTCTTGAGCCTAAGCTCAAGATCATTCTCTGCCAACAAGGCTCCCGTCAAGATCTCCTCGAATGTGGCATCCCTGTTGCCCTTGGTCAAGGACTTGACCTCCTTGACCAGACCCTTTCGGAACCTCTGGGCCTTCGCCGTCTTGCTCAATCCCTCTACGAACCTGCCGAGGCGGCCGAACTCCCCAGCGTACTCCTCCACTGAAAGGCTCCCCTGGACTAGGCTCTCGAACTGTGACTCTAAGACTCTGAGTGATGAATCTGGAAAGAACTTCTTCTTGAAGAAGCCCTGGAACTGCTCCCAAGTCTGCCCAGCTACCTCCACCCTGGGGTCTGACTGATACCAGGTGCGAGCAAGATCTCGCATCCGGCTAGCTGCGGCCTCAATCTGGAGATCTGCTGGTATCCAGGCCAGGCGAAAGATCTCTTCTATATGCTCGATCCACTCATCAGCATATAGTATCCCCTCTGTCCCCAGAAAGTCTCTAGGACTCATCTTCTGGAACTGC